>SJYX01012704.1:222952-262974 GCA_006410675.1 Oreotragus oreotragus | reverse complement strand
AGAGGGAGAGGGAAAGGGTGGGATGATTTGGGAGAATAGCATTGAAATATGTATACTATCATGTAAGAAATGAATTGCCAGTCTATGTTCAATGCAGGATGCAGGATGCTTGGGGCTGGTGCATGGGGATGATCTGGAGGGATGATGTGGGGTGGGAGGTGGGAGGGGGGTTCATGTTTGGGAGTTCGTGTAAAAAAATAAATAAATACAAAAAAAAAAGAAATAGATGGATTGTCAGGGAGGATATAATCCAACTAATTTTAATAGTAGTTCAGTTCAGTTCAGTCACTCGGTTGTGTCCGACTCTTTGTGACCCCATGAATAACAGCACGCCAGGCCTCCCTGTCCATCACCAACTCCTGGAGTTCACTCAGACTCATGTCCATCGAGTCAGTGATGCCATCCAGCCATCTCATGCTCTGTCGTCCCCTTCTCCTCCTGCCCGCAATCCCTCCCAGCATCAGAGTCTTTTCCAATGAGTCAACTCTTCCCATGAGGTGACCAAAGTATTGGAGTTTCAGCTTTAGCATCAGTCCTTCCAAAGAACACCTAGGACTGATCTCCTTTAGAATGGACTGGTTGTATCTCCTTGCAGTACAAGGGATTCTCGAGAGTCTTCTCCAACACTGCAGTTTAAAAGCATCAATTCTTCTGCACTCAGCTTTCTTTATAGTCCAACCCTCCCAACCATACATGACTACTAGAAAAACCATAGCCTTGACTAGACAGACCTTTGCTGACAAAGTAAATGTCTCTGCTTTTTAATATACTGTCTAGGCTGGTCACTTCCAAGGAGTAAGTGTCTTTTAATTTCATGGTCGTAATCACCATCTGCACTGATTTTGGAGCTCAAAAAAATATTCTGACACTGTTTCCACTGTTTCCCCATCTATTTCCCATGAAGTGATGGGACCAGATAGATATTCTTAGTGAAGCTCTCTATTCAGATGGAACCTCAGCGTTTATAACACTTCATTTTGCACTTTATTTGTTTATTGGCTGTACCTGAGGGCATGCAAGATTTTTTAGTTCCCCTGACCAGGCATGGAATCTGTGTTCCCTGCAGTGGAAGTATGGAGCTCTAACCACTGGACCGTCAGAGATCCCTCAACTTTATTGTTGAGAGAAAGATACACAGAAGCGGCAGATGAGAGATTTGCAGAAAAATCAGCTTTTTCTCTTCTTTTCTTTAGTCGTGTCTACCTTTCATTATAGCTAGTAACTAATCTCCTTTAGAACAACAGAGGCAACATTTATTAAGCTATCTTTTACTCCAAGCAGAGGAGAATCACTTAAGGAAGAAGGAAAATGGAGCGATCTAGATTACAATGAATTTTGCCATTGATTGCTGTGTAACTAGAGGTTTGTTCATTGTTCTTTAGTGAACAGGGGCAAGACTATTTTAATGAATATTTCAAAGAAAAACCAAAACCTGGGACTTAGATGCCGAATAATTCCTTCTTCTTTGCCCTTTTTAGTATGCCCTTTATTATATTTATTTGTGTTGACCAGTATTGTCAAGCAAATTTATTCATGGAATAAATTTAGGAATTTAGATATCAAAGAGTAGAACACAGCTGATTGAACAACAACGAGGAAGATGAATGGAGTTGGGGAAAGGTTCATGGGGATTTTTTATTAGGAAATAAAACTGAACAAATAGGACAGAATTTTAAGATGGATAAAGTTGAGTTATGTGAATGTTCATTATACTGTACTCTATGTATATACTTAGGTATATTTTAAATATTTCACAGTTTTTAAAATTCAGATAAAATTTAGACAACTGGCCAGTTTTCCTTTACGCTGGATCACTTAACTATTACTTTGATTCTGACTTCACATTAAAAAAAAACCTTGAAGAATAATTAACATTTGTTGTTCAGAGAAGGCGATGGCAACCCACTCCAGTACTCTTGCCTGGAAAATCTCATGGGCGGAGGAGCCCAGTAGCTGCAGTCCATGGGGTCGGGAAGAGTCGGACACGACTGAGCGGCTTCACTTTCACTTTTCACTTTCATTCATTGGAGAAGGAATGGCAACGCACTCCAGTGTTCTTGCCTGGAGAATCCCAGGGACGGGGGAGTCTGGTGGGCTGCTGTCTATGGGGTCGNCTGTGTAACTAGAGGTTTGTTCATTGTTCTTTAGTGAACAGGGGCAAGACTATTTTAATGAATATTTCAAAGAAAAACCAAAACCTGGGACTTAGATGCTGAATAATTCCTTCTTCTTTGCCCTTTTTAGTATGCCCTTTATTATATTTATTTGTGTTGACCAGTATTGTCAAGCAAATTTATTCATGGAATAAATTTAGGAATTTAGATATCAAAGAGTAGAACACAGCTGATTGAACAACAACGAGGAAGATGAATGGAGTTGGGGAAAGGTTCATGGGGATTTTTTATTAGGAAATAAAACTGAACAAATAGGACAGAATTTTAAGATGGATAAAGTTGAGTTATGTGAATGTTCATTATACTGTACTCTATGTATATACTTAGGTATATTTTAAATATTTCACAGTTTTTAAAATTCAGATAAAATTTAGACAACTGTCCAGTTTTCCTTTACGCTGGATCACTTAACTATTACTTTGATTCTGACTTCTTCACATTAAAAAAAAACCTTGAAGAATAATTAACATTTGTTGTTCAGAGAAGGCGATGGCAACCCACTCCAGTACTCTTGCCTGGAAAATCTCATGGGCGGAGGAGCCCAGTAGCTGCAGTCCATGGGGTCGGGAAGAGTCGGACACGACTGAGCGGCTTCACTTTCACTTTTCACTTTCATTCATTGGAGAAGGAATGGCAACGCACTCCAGTGTTCTTGCCTGGAGAATCCCAGGGACGGGGGAGTCTGGTGGGCTGCTGTCTATGGGGTCGCACAGAGTCGGACACGACTGAAGCGACTTAATAGCAGCAGCATCTAGCACCCAGGTGGTGCTAGTGCTAAAGGACCTGCTGTCAATGTAGCAGAGGTAAGAGATGTGTGTTTGATCCCTGGGTTAAGAAGATCCCTTGGAGGAGGGCATGGCAACCTACTCTAATATTCTTTCCTGGAGAATCCCCATGGACTGAGGAGCCTGGCGGGTTGCAGTTCACAGGTCACTTGTAGTTGGACACAATTGGAGTGACTTAGTAAGCAAGCAAACTTTAGTGATCAAACAGTCAAAATGAATTAAACAAAAAATTCAGACTTAAACATTTGATTAGTATAGGTGTTATCTTATTTACTTCTCTCCATAACTTACATAAGTTATTATTTTGTGCATCTTTAGTGCTTCTTAACAAATAAAGAAATTGACACTAAGATAGATTCAGTTCTTTACTGGATTCACATGCAAGCTAGGAGACAGATCTAAGGCTTAATGACATGTTCTAGGATGCTAAATATGTTTATTTGCTACACTAATTCTCAATAATTCTTTGCTCTTTGCTGTTTCTTTTAGTTATTGAATTTTCCAACAATAGGTACATTTTATCATCATAAGTGTCTATATTCTTTCCTAACTTGAAGGCTTTTTTGCTTAAAGTCTGCTGGAGAAAGACAGCATGACACTATTGATACCATTAACATTTAATTGGCAAATTAATAAAGATCACATACTACCTATATGCTGATATAGACATTTACATCTCCAGAAATTTACAATTATGATTTTATCCCATACATTATGTAAAAACCAGTTGATCTCATAGTCACTGTGTATTAAAAAAGGACCGAGCTTTGGGCAAGGAAGAATGTTTATCAAAATGGAACGTAAGATTCATGTCATTATCAGTGTTTTACCTGGAGCCATGGTGCTACTTACTCCAGGGTCTTCTTTCAGTTCTTCATTGTTTTCTTGGAAATAGGAGGAAAGGGGTGGGCGGGCCCATGGTGGGGGCTCTGTAGAAGGATAAAAATAGAATTTGTGGATTCATCTACCAGTCAGAAATTTTCTGTAGTGGCTTCAAGTGACTTATAACCACAATTATTTCATACATTTTCTTGTCACCCATGGGCAATAGTTTTAAATACCTTTTGTGTTTTTTTTTTTTAGAAAGAAAAACCCAAGATTAACAGATGAAATAACTTATGCATGTGGGAAATAAATCCTGACCTGGAAATGAGGTTCACAGAATAGGATTGAAGTCTACTCTATTGTGAAGGTACAGTAAAGGGGGATTTCCAGCTCTGGATGGGCCTCTCCAGGTCCCGAAGGCTTCCTTTGCAAGACAGTTGGCTGGTAACATACAAGACTTAGTCTGAACATCCGAATTAAAATCCAGTCTCTACCTAGGTGGGGCTTCCCAGGAGGCACTAGTGATAAAGAATCTACCTGTCAATACAGGAGACTTAACAGACGTGAGTTCAGTCCCTGGATGGGGAAGATCCCCTGGAGGAGGGCATGGCAACCCACTCCAGTATTCTTGCCTGGAGAATCCCATGGACAGAGGAGCCTGGTAGGCTAAATTCTATAGGGTCACAAAGAGTCAGAGACAACGGAAGCCACTTGGCACAGGCACACAAACACACGCACACACACACACACACAAACATACACACACACCTAAGTGACTCTGATCCAGTGGAGCATGTTATACAAGTCACTTAACTTTTCTGAGTCTCAGTTTCTACCTAACAATTCTGTTTCACTGTGTTCTGGCATTTGAATAAGAGCGTTTATACACGAAAATGCTAAGCCTAATAGTTTGGCACATAACAGGCACTCCTGGAAGCATCCAAGCCAGTTCATTATATCCACACATGCCTCCAGGAAACAAGATTGCAAGTCACAGTTAGAAGTCTATTCCTACCTTTAATGACCCTCAGATTAAGTCTCCGAAAACCATTTATTTAACAAGCCTGTTGTTTTCAGCCTGGCACGCTTGAAGTACATTAAAAAGCACCTGTTTGGCTCCTGCTGAAAGTCAGGACTAAAGAATGACTAAGCCAGTAAGCCAACCAGAGTTACGAAATGCTACCAGTGCCTCCTTCAAACTGGGATTTATGTTTGCTCCACAACATGGAAGGACCAAGCAGTAAGATTCAAATATAGCAACAGTCAATAACAATGTTTAGAGTTAAGGAAAAGCATAAAATAAGTATCAGAGCGTTTCTGTCAGAGAAGTTACACAGATCTAAAAATTATAGCTAGTGAGATTTTATTTAGTCAACAAAATACTGCAAGTGTGATTATTAGCCATTTATGAAATTGTACAAATAAGATTATAATTACAATTAATACTCTTAAATGTTTCATTATAGAAACTATGTTCCATCATAGTAATATTTATTAAGGCAATAAAGATCAGGGGAAATATTTTCTATATATTTTATCTATTAAGCATATTTTATCTACTCATTCTGTAAAGCTTGCTGTTGATCCAAAGTTGTAACATAAAGAAATACTAACCCCTCTTCCACAAATATCATGTTTAATTTTAGATAATGGATTGTATGTCAATAAAAGGCAATTCTTTTAATATTTTAAAATATTTGAAACTTCTCTTAAAAATGTTTTCCTACTTGAAAAAAAATATCGAATTCTCATCTGTGAATCTTTCAGGCAAAATTTCCTTCCTTTTATGTAAAGAGAAAAAAAGACTATAAAATCTTAGTGCCTCAATTCTGTGATGTTATTTTAGACTAAACATAACAGTAAGAAACAGAAAACAAGAAAAACCCTTCGTAGCCAAACCCAGAAGGAAACATTTTCAGGCAGTGTAGATGAGGAAAGCACTCTGGAAGCTGCAGTGGGTTAAAACGTTTTAGTTAAGAATAGAGTGCATTAATTCACAGAGCACTTGTCACACGTTGCTTCACGGCTCTTGTCATGCTTTACCCGATCATCTAGGGATGTTTCTTCCTCACCTCAGAGCTTATTTGCAATCTAAGTGCAGTATGTATTGATTTAAAAACAATTTCAGAGCTGCATTTTTCCCCCAAAGAAGTTTAGTATATGATTAACCCCTTGCTTCTGGAAATAAAGGTCTTCATATTAAAAAAATAAAAACATAATTAACACTACCAATTAAAACCTCTATTGCTAAAGGTTCATTCCATTCCCAATATAGTCATAAATAAAGTACATCAAATTAATCTTAAAAAAATACTGGTCCATGATACTCAAAGATAAATGTTTTTGAATAGAAATGCTGAATTATTTACAGAGACCTAAAGTCACTCCCATGTGTTCTGTTTAGTAACACTTGTGAAGTGCATAGTGTGCTTGTATTCTTAAATTATTTACATGGGTGTAGACGATTACAAATTTCTGTAGGGCATAATGTTAGTGATGACCAAGGTAGATATAATGATTATAAGACTAAACTCTATGTCAGACCTATTATATACCTAGGATAATATTATTCTGACAAAGAAACTGAATGTTAATATGAAAACACATGGTTGTCATGTACAGTTTCAATATAATAAACCCCTTATCCACAATTTTTTTCTAAGTTTTTGTGTACCAGTTATATCTTCAGTGTTACTGTTAGCTGCTCAGTCGTGTCCAACTCTTTTATGATCCCGTGGACTGTGGCCCATCAGGTTCCTCTGTCCATGGAATTCTCCAGGCAAGAATGCTGGAGTGGGATACCATTTCCTTCTGCAGCGGTTTTTCCCAACCCAGGGGTCAAACTTGGGTCTCCTACGTTGGAAGCCGATTTTCTACCATCTGAGCCACCAGGGGGCCCAGTTTTTTCAGTATTGTCACCTCTTAAAATAATACACATTATAGGTTTACTAGCGTCTATGTAAATATAGTAAAACCTCAGCTTCAGGAGATCAGCTTTCTAGAATATCTTAGAAACCATAAATATGCACTGCCATTCACACACGCACACACACACACATCTCACCTTACACACCCTCAGTGGTTTTAGTGTTAATGGGTCAGCTCAAGAATATAAAGCATACAACAAAAGAGAGAGGGAAGGAAGGAGAGAGGAACAATTTAATTCAAATTTTAAGGACTATACCTAACACACTATTGTTTGTTGGTGTATTTCTGAGAAGAAAAAAGAAGTCTATGATGAGTCTATGAAGTTTACAAATGCTGATAAAATATAATAGAAGAGAAAGACAACAACAACTCAAGAAAGGAAAATGGAGATGCCACTAGTAGTTTGGACAGGATTAAAGGCTATAACAACTATGATAACAGTAGACGCTGATGGCAGACGTCTTCCAACAGACAGAGAATAAGGGAGATGTACCAAAGTCTCCTTGTGGGTTCTACCTCCCTGGGAGCTTAAGGGATGTGGGTCAATGATGTGCACTGGGGGAGGGATGTGTCCCTTGATGGTAGAGAGAAGAGAGGCAGAACAAGGTTAGTTTGACTGTCCCTGAATCCAAAAAACCAAAAATCTGGTGAATGGGAATTTTATCACCCTGAAGCATCCATAGTGGCCTACGTTTACCCATAACTTCAAAGTATACAGCAATACTAGGACAGAAAAAGTAGCTTTTGTTTGGCTAACAGGCTTATCCTTAGTTCCTTTCAGAACCAAATGTATGCTTAAGGGTGGAGAAGGATTCCTTTCTTACAAGTCTATGGAATTTACCCTGAAGAGGCAGGGTTACTGCTAGGGAACATATTTGCCGCTCTCTTGCACTCCAGCTTGGGGTTTCCCTGTGGCTCAGATGGTAAATCCTGCAATGAGGGAGACCTGGGTTCAATCCCTGGGTTGGGAAGATCCCCTGGAGAAGGAAATGGCGACCCACTCCAGTATTCTTGCCTGGAAAGTTCCATGGATGGAGAAGCCTGGTAGGCTGCAAAGAGCTGGACATGACTGAGCAATTTCACTTGCACTCCAGCTACTTCCGTTCCTTCATGGGCTTAATTTGTGAATTAGGTTTTCAGCTGGAAGTTGAAATAATATTTCAGAAAACATTTTGGGGAAAAACTAATCCATTGTCCATAACTTCCAATCATTAATTCATCTCAGAGAAAACATTTTGGATTTTGCTTATGATGGCCTTCTGTTCAAAGTAATACCTAAATATTGGATATTTGTTCTAAAATGTATCCTGTGGGAGTTGTCCTCTTTGTGTGACTGGCACACTCCTGGGCCAGCATTCAGGGGCTTAGAAGAGCCCCCTGGCCATCCCCCTTTCTGAACAGTCTGGGAATTAGTCATTTACTCTCTTTCTCATTTCAGTGTCGCTTTGAACCTACCTCTGATGATGTAAACACTTTTTGTATCCTTTCATGATAACTATATGCTTCTCAGACATCACTGAAGATGGAACTGCTTAAGGCAAATTTCACATTTTTTATCCTCAAATTCCCTATAGCAAGCACAAAACTTGACATAGCTTTCTGGATTTCAGTGTTTTGTTTTTTCCTTCAAGTGGTGACAAATAGGACTGTCATTTTTAAAGTTAATTTTGTTGTGTATTCAATATAAAAATAGATCGGTGTTCAGAAATCAAAAGTGAATTTGTTAAACATGTTGAAACTTCAAATCTGTTTAAATTTTAAATAGAAACTTATATCTAGTTTTCTTAAATACTAATGAGTTTTTAAACTCTTTATAAATTCAATGAATTCTGAAATCTGAAAAACTTCTTATTAAACACAAAACATTTAAAGGGATTAAATTTTTATGTTTTGCAATTTACTAAACTATTTAGTCTTTCCATTTTTCTTTCTACTAAATCTTTTGTTAGCTATTAGAACAGAAAAATCATGTTTTCTTAGTCTAGCATTTTCCAAGTTAGTGTCAAACTAATCATCCACAGAGTTATATAAGTGACTTTTTTTATTCCAAATACAAGATAGACTATTAGTTATTATTATTAACTAGGAGATGTCTCAGAAAGTCTAAAAGTGAAGTTCAAGCTGTAGGCTCTGCAATTTCACCAGGAGATGTTATAATTTATCAAAAATCTCTTATACTCCCCAAAATATTTTTATGCACAGACCTTCCTATTCTGTCTTATGTCCATCAAAAACCAGAAAATGAAATAGAACTTCTTGTACTTGCTAAAGACAAGTTGCTTAGAGGTTTTTAGAGGTTTAGAAGTGTTTAGAGGTCACTCAGGCGAGTCCGACTCTGCGATCCCACAGACTGTAGCCCACCAGGCTGCTCTGTCTATGGGATTCTCCAGGCAAGAATCCTGGAGTGGATTGCCATTCCCTTCTCCAGAGGATCTTCCCAACCCAGGGATTGAACCTGGGTCTCCTGCACTGCAGGCAGATTCCTTACCAGTTGAGCTACAGGGAAGACCTCTGTTTAGAGGGAGTTATTTTATTTAAAGCAGTTTAAATCTTAATGAAGTAAGTGAAAAAACAAATTAGAAGGACAAAGTTACTTCTTTTTCTTTCTTCTTCATTAGTTTTCTGTGGGGGAAATTTCTAATTTTTTTTTTTGTAATTAAACTATAAACTAAGCATAAAATGAATTTTGGCTGAGAAGTCTTAATTGCACCATTGTGTAGGACCATAAACATCTTTCTGGGCTTCCATTAGAAGAAGGCCTGACCCTGTTAGAACATGGTCCAAATGGAAATGTTCAGGTCACTAGAGTTGAAAAGGGCAGTGGAAACACATCATGGTTGAAGAGCTAGTGTGGCAATGGAACTGATTAAGCGTTTCAAGTGCACTGGTGTTTATCTTTTTGTGCTAACTTCATATGTAGCAACCATAACAAGGCCATTTAGTGCCACCATGACATTTCTGCTTATCCAGATGTCACATAAATTCAATTAATTTCAGCAGTAGCTAGGTCTTCAAAGACCATATGCTATCTCTGGGGAATGCTTGTGTGATCTGCTTGCCAGATGTGAAACCAGAGCTATGAATCAGCAGTTTTCTAATTCAAAATGACTGTGTGCATGGTCTGACATCACCATCCATATGAAGGAAGAATGCTAACTTGCGTCACACGATGTATGGTGTTAGGACGTAAGCAGAGACGGAATTCGGCTGACCTTCCACTGTGCTCACTTAATTGTGTCCTAGCATCCTTCATTGCTCTGTACTGTCTATTTATTTATTTATGGCTGCACTGGATCTTTGCTGCTTTTGTGCGGGGCTTTCTCAGGTTGTGGTGAGCTGCTCTTTGTGGCGTACAGGCTTCTCCTTACGGTGGCTTCTTGTGTTCCGGAGCATCGGCTCTAGTAGTGGTGGCACAGGGCCTCAGCAGTTGGTGGACCGGTGGGCTTTAGGGCAGACTGGTTCAGTAGCTGTGGTGTAGGGGCTTAGTTGCTCTGGGGCATGCGGAATCTTCCCGGACCAGGGATCGACCCCGTGTCCCCTGCACTGGCAGGCGGATTCTTATCTACTTTCCACCAGGGAAGTCTCAATGCATTTTTGGTGAGAAGTATAAATATGTTTGGCAAGTAAATGCATTCATCCTTTAAAATGATTTGTTGCATTTCCGTAACTCTTAATAACTTCTCCCTACATTTCATATTCCCTATTAGGGAATCCAAATATCTCTTCTATTGGAAAATATTCAGTTCCTATCTGTGATGGCTAATTTCATGTGCCAAACTGACTGGGCTAAGGAATGCCCAAATACCTGGTAAAACTTCACTTCTGGGTGTATTTGTGGGGGTGTTGCTGCAAAGATTACTATTTGATTCAGTAAACTGAGTAAAGGAATATCCCTCACATATGTTTGTATGGGCAGTAGTATCCTCCAATCCATGGATGGCCTGAATAAAACAAAAAGAGAAAAGAAGGGAAAATTCACCCTCTCTTCTTGAGATGAAACATCCATCTTCTCCTGCCCTTGGGCATCTATGTCCTTGTTTCTTAGGCTTTTGAACTTGAGTTACACAGGCAGCTTTTTTGGTTCTTCAGCTTGCAGATGGCAGACAGTGGGATTTCCTGGTCTCCATAATGACATGAACCAATTTCCACAATAAATCTCCCTATATTTGTATTCTGTTTGCTCTGATTCTCTGGAGAATGCTGATTGGTTCAATATTGAAGCTAAGTTGAAATTAGCATGGACTACTCACACTAGATGTCTTTATTGGGAAGGAAAAAGAGACTGGAGAGGAGTTAAACCAGGTGGCACATGCACTCAGATCACAAAATGAATGCCAAGTTAAAGAAAACAAAGGTGAATTACTCTGATCCAGAAATAATCCAGTGTATTCTGTTCAGCACTTCCATTTTCTTGTGAACTTTACTTTTTTTCCTTTCTTTTCCCTGTGATTATATCATATCTAATGAGAAATCAAATTTTCACCCTCCTTTCTTTTAGAAAGACAGCAATAGAGTCACTTCACTCCAGTCTTGGACTGAGTGATTAAATAAAATTAGAAAATAAACCTCAAATCTAATTCTAAAAATTGCTGAAAGTGCCCCAAACCATCAAATACATTTCACGGAGACTTTTAAGCAAAAAAGAATTTGGAGAATTCGAATAAATGCAGCATCTACCTGACTGACCCAGAGGTGGCAATGTTGGTGGGAGTTTTCCTTCTGTTTAATGGTTTAGCAGTGTTAGTTGTTTTTTTCTTATAAGTTGTGCTTTTACTACTTTTGACTTGTTATACTTTTTTGTTTGGATATATTTTTAGTCCTAACAAACAAATTTGGTTACACTTATACAGCAGTTGAGTTTCTCATCTATCTCAGATTGCTGTTCTTTTTTTTTTTTCTCTCTCAATAAAATGAGATTTTTAAAAACTTTATCAGATTGCTGTTCTTAAAAAAAATAATTAGATAAGAAGAAAAGGTCAACTAAGACAAATTATTTAAGAAAAGAAAAGATTTCAAATGCAGAAGTGTAGTGAGCATGCTAAGTCCTTGTCAAGGAATATATGCTTTCTACTTTACTCTTCCTAGATAAAGTGGCTGTAGTGAATCTTCAACGAACCCTATGTTATTCTGGAGTAAGTAGAAATGACTGAAAAAACAAAACAAAACATGTGAAAGGCAGCTTGAAAAAGTGAACTGAAACTAGATCTCTTCAAACCTTTGCACATTACAAGGTTCTTCTTCTCTGGCTAATATTCTGCTTTATATTCAAATTAAATCTAAAGTGATTAGTAGCACTTAAATGAAATAATCTTCCTGTGATGACACTGTGAGCTTGAGAGAAAATTAGGTTAGGAAAAAGAAGCTTGGTTTGATGAAGTACAGTTGCAAAATTATATGTCAGTGTCTGTATCAGTTTATTATTTTGAAAATGACTGGCAGAAAGCAGTATCATAACAGTATTTTTATTCAAAGTTTTCATATTGGAAATGTTCATTCCCTTATAAAAACTAGAGCCATAAAATTCTTACACAGCTTGATTTCAGTTCAGATTCCTTTAAAAAAAAAAAAAAAACTTTCATTGTGCCTATTTCTGATCCAAATGCAGAGAACCACAGTGTCATTTCTCAAAGGTAACAACCCCACCACTACTCTGCCTGAGGACTTTATTAGATTTAATACTGAGAGCTCACAGTCAGCCACTGCCAGCGAATCCCTTGAAAGCTGAAAACTTGGATTATCTTTTGTCTACATTTCTGTTACACAGACTGTTGTTAACCTTCCATTCCCAACTTGAACCTACTTAATGGCTTGCCAACCAGCAGCTGCACCCCTGCAAGCCTCCAGCAAGAGAAATGTCGTCTTTCACATCTTAGAGGTGGTGTCAATTTCCGAGAAGAAAGACAACCTGATCTTTAACATGTCATTTGTACTTGCAAAATATAGTACATCTGCGTGATGCTATTCCTTCTGGGAGATCAACATGTGGATTATTCAATCACTTGCATCGTTGGCAAGTGATTGAAAAATTTCAATTTAGTGTCCTGTAAAAGAAATGGTGAGGGGAGTACCATCAGGTCACAGTGTGGAAAATAAGGTTTACTAGTTACTAAATCATTAAAATAATAGAATTACCTATTAATAACGTAGGCAATCGTTATGGTCTCTTTTGTTTTCTTTTTTTTCCTTTTGTTGGCTTGTTATTTAAAAGATAGCAAGTATGCAAAAGTTTAACTCTCCATATTGGTGTTGGTACGTATGCTCAGTTGTGTCTGACTCTTTGTGACCTCCGGGACTGTAGCTTGCAGGCTCCTCTGTCCATGGAGTGGGTTGTCATTCCCTTCTCCTGGGGATCTTCCCCACCCAGGCCTCGAACCCGAGTCCCCTGTGTCTCCTGCAATGGCAGGTGGATTCTTGACCCTTGGACCACCTGGGAAGCCCTAACTTCATATTACAAGTTAAATTTTCCTGGTTCTTTCTATACTAGAAACATAAATAGCAAATGCTCCAGGTTATATCAGGATCATCATAATTGTTTACCTATATCACATATTAAAATTAAAATGGACGCGTATTAGTTTTCTCTCCCAGACATATGTGAATTATGAAAACAGTTCATCTCAATGTAACAGAAAATAATGAATTTTGTCTATGGATAAAATGACATAAGTCATTTAACAGGATAGCTCTTTATTATGTATCCTAGGGCCATGTACTATTAATTAAATATGTAAATATTATTAAGCAAGAGTTTTGTTGCATGTAATTCAATATTCTTATTCCACATTTAGAGATCATGGTTGAGGAAGTATTCTGTGCAGGATATATACTTAACATGAAGGAAACATAAGCCAGAAAACAACAAAAAGAAGGAAAATTTAACAAATATTTCTATTTGTACTGCGTAAGAGTGAAGCATCACCTTTTTTCCAAGTTAGAGATATTTCAGACGATTTTATCTAATAATTATAACACTGGGTATTCAGTTCATGTTGAAGTGAGAGAATTTAGAAATATTTTCAAAATTGCATTGCCAATTCTACTTTTGAAAATTTGCAAATGCCATCTTGTGATTTAAAAAAAAATATCTGATATATAGTTTGGTGCATATCATCCAGCTTAAAATATGTTGACGCTCAAATTCTAAGCATGTATTGAGAATATTTCTAATCTATTTCATGAAGTAGCAGTGCAAAAATTTTGCATTATCTATGAACACTCTCTATTATAAAGTATATTTACCTTATTTTTAAAATTTGTTATAAAAAAGTGTTTCCCAAACTTAAGAGGGCACTGGAATCACCAAGGAAGTTTGTTAAAATACAAATTGCTATCAGTAGATCCTGTTTGGAGTCAAAGAAACATCATTTCTAACAAGTTTCCAGATGATGTTGATACTGTGGTCTCAGAATACACTTTCAGAACCACTGGAAAGTTAATTCTCCACAAGAAAATATGTGGCAATAAATATTTATAATCATAACATTATTTTTAAATTATCACTCAAAATAAGATGCTTTGATTTTAAGTTTCTCATATTAGATAAATCGCATTAGTTACTGAATTGAATATTGACATGGTATTTAAAATGCAAAATTTTAGATCACCTCAGACTCCCCACTACTTCTCATACTAAAGAATCAGTGATTTTTTAATATTTGGGAAATGGTACACCTAAAATTAATTCTGTATTTAGTGTAGAATATATGCTTAATAAACCGTAAGCTCCAAAACATAAAATATGACTCTGGTCTCACCAGGATTCATTAGTGATGATAGAATACCTAGAATTGTTACCAGATGTCTTGGTCCACTCACCTCTTTATACCATCATGTGTGTTATAGAAAAGAAAAAGAAAGCAGTAAGTTATTAACCATATAGACAAACTTCTCAAATCAAATATTACTTGGTATATGATCAGGAAGAACAAATTACAGTGGAAAGGTTCAGAAGTACTGGATTCTGTTTTTCAATGTTTTATTACTGTGCATGGAGACAAATCATGTAAACTCTCTATGCCTAAATCTTCTATTTGTGAGATGAAAAGATTCTTTGGTGGAGCACTGAAGTTTCTTGTATTTCTGTAATACACTGATTCTTTGTTTTTGCTCCTATAAATACTTTTCCACTCACTTGCTCAGAACACCCCAGTGTTCTGACACTGGTCATGCTCACTTCTACGCATTTATAAAATAAATTAATTAGGTGCACTCTAATTGAGGTAGCCATAACAAAAATCAATTGGAAGTTATTAAGAGATCATAATTACATTTGAGCAAGCTCTATAATAATTTAAAATTCATGTTGCTTAAGTAAATGGGAACTTCTAATAAACTTTCTTCCATTAATTTTAGAAAGATTTAGCAATTAAAATGATCACAGTTGCATCCACATATTTGTCACAAGAATGCAGGGAAACAGCAAGCACAATGACTAAGCAGACAAGAGCAGAAGAAGTAAATATAAACCTCTGAATATTTTATATGAATGTATACATATCTAATTTTTTAGGTTGCTAAACATAACACTCAGATGAAACAATCATAGAGAGAAAATTGTCCTCTCAGATGTCATTTAATATTTGATCAAGTGTAAAGTTGATCTATATGTGAGGAAGAGTCATTGGAGACCCAGAAGGAAACCAAATTATAAGCATTTTCAGGTGACTGACCATGTAAGATGTTTTAGATTAGGGTCAGAACCTCAAGTCTAAATTAAATATTTTCCTTAAAGAAATGCTTATCAATTTGCAGTTAGTGTGAATATGACCCAGAATCTAGGAAAAATCTGCTGATGTGAGTGTGGATCATAAGTCTAAAAATGACATTTACTGAAAGAGCAAACTGACAGCCCAGATAAAAGAAATTACAACAGAGCAAAGAGACGAGGTTTTAAAAACTCAAGTCATTCTATTTAGAGCAATAATTTCAAGATCCACAGACCAAAACAACAACAACAACAACAGTTTATCAAACTGGAAGACTGGAGAGAAATATTCTGATTTTCCTGCATATTGGATTTTTAAGGATGAAACAAGGTTACTGGAAGAATATATCTTTTTTTTTTTTTTTTTCAGGGAGAGCAAGCTTATTAGCATCACAAAGGATTCCCTTTCCCCCACCCCATCCAAGCATTCAGTTCTGGGGGCTTGATCTTTTGGTAGGTTCAACCTAGAGGTCATTGGAGCTGTTGGCCCTGGGTACCTGAATGTGCAGGTGCTACAAAGATTGTACCCCCAGTTGCCCACCGTTGATCACAAGATTGATCCTTCTCCCAGCCACTCAGCCTTCACTGTCTTCTTGGCCACAGAAAGCAGAGTCCTAGAAGCTACAGGGAAAGAGCAGGGAGACAAATGGCTGTTGGTCGTCTTCAGCCTGGCTAACCTGAGAAATGGACTTCTTAGGAATTACCAGAAAGAGTGCAGGAGCCTAAGGGGTCACATCACAGAACGTGAGAAACAGCTGATCCTCATATAAAACACCAGATGGGAGGCTTCGATGCAAGATCCAGGAGAAGACGGTTGGGGCTGCTGCCCCAGGGCCTGTGTGCTTGCCCTCGGCCACGTAACTGTGGTGAGTCACACCTGCAGCTCCTCTGACCTGCGTCCCCTCCCCACCCCGGTCCCAACACTGCCACCGCCCAGTGCAGCCATGCAGCGCCCAGAGGCCAGCACCAGCCAGCCAGCAGCCAGCTCCAGGGTCTCTGCCATCGTCCCATCTGCCCCCAGACTATAGCTATTGCTTTGTTTCCACGTTCCAGCCATTTGCTTTTGAGATATTCTGATAAAAAAGATTAATTCTTTAACTTTAGGTTTTGGTAATATATTACAATTTTCTTGTTATTGCCATTTTGGTTTACCTGGTTTTATTGAGATAAGTAATTTTTAAAAAATCATTAAATAAGAAACAACAGGTTTAAAACTTGGTTACAATCATAAATCTGAAAATCTGGTTTAAAATGTATCTGATTGCATACATATCTCCAGTGTGTTTGCCATAAAGATATAAATCATAAGCAGTTTCAAAATATTAAAATATGTGAGAACAGAAAGAGAAATCCATCATAACCTATTTTAAAAGAGAAAGCTGATTAGTGTCCGTGTTCATTAAATAAAAACGCGTACACTAAATGCATACAAGGAGTGTGCCATTTTACTGACTGAAATAATTAAGAAATGAAAATGATACAATTTTAAGACAATAAAAACACAAAGCAGTTATACACCAGACATAGTCTTGTTGATGGAGAACGTTTAGGATTGACATAGATAATAAAAACAAATGGCACAGGTATATATATATACATATATATATATTTTTTTGATATAATTTGTGAAGCAAATATGAAGACAGAGATAATGGAGTTAAATGACTGAAAAATGAATAACACTGAGCTCATAGATGTGCCCCCATTCCTGTAAAGAAACAACTCAGGTAATGACATGGTTTTATATGAATTAAAAAATAATAATAATCCATAGTAAAGAGTAAATAAAGGAGGGTCCTAGTATCTTAAAGAAATTAGACAAGACTATAAAGGACAGAAATGGTAGGGACCTAACAGAAGCAGAAGATATTAAGAAGAGGTGGAAAGAATACACAGAATTGTGCAAAAAAGATCTTCACAACTCAGATAATCATTATGGTGTGATCACTCTCCTAGAGCCAGGCATCCTGGAATATGAAGTCAAGTGGACCTTAGGAAGCATCACTGTGAACAAAGCTAGTGAAGGTGATGAAATTTCAGTTGAGCTATTTCATATCCTGAAATATGATGCTGTGAAAGTGCTGCACTCAATATGCCAGCAAATTTGGAAAACTCAGCATTGGCCACAGGACTGGAAAAGGTCCGTTTTCATTCCAATCCCAAAGAAAGGCAATGCCAAAGAATCCTCAAACTACCGCACAATTGCACTCATCTCACACACTAGTAAAGTAATGCTCAAGATTCTCCAAGTCAGGCTTCAGCAATACATGAACCGTGAACTTCCAGATGTTCAAGCTGGTTTTAGAAAAGGCAGAGGAACCAGAGATCAAATTGCCAACATCCACTGGACCATGGAAAAAGCTAGAGAGTTCCAGAAAAACATCTCTTTCTGCTTTATTGACTATGCCAAAGCCTTTGACTGTGTGGATCACAATAAACTGTGGAAAATTCTGAAAGAGATGGGAATACCAGACCACCTGATTTGCCCCTTGAGAAACCTATATGCAGGTCAGGAAGCAACAGTTAGAACTGGACATGGAAAAACAAACTGGTTCCAAATAGGAAAAGGAGGACGTCAAGGCTGCATATTGTCACCCTGCTTATATAACTTATATGCAGAGTTCATCAAGAGAAATACTGGGCTGGAGGAAGCACAAGCTGGAATCAAGATGGCCAGGAGAAATATCAATAACCTCAGATATGCAGATGACACCACCCTTATGGCAGAAAGTGAAGAGGAAGTATAAAGCCTCTTGATGAAAGTGAAAGAGGAGAGAGGAAAAGTTGGTGTAAAGCTCAACATTCAGAAAACCAAGATCATGGCATCTGGCCCCATCACTTCATGGGAAATAGATAGGGAAACAATGGAAACAATGGCTGACTTTATTTTTCTGAGCTCCAAAATCAGTGCGGATGGTGATTGCAGCCATGAAATTAAAAGACGCTTACTCCTTGGAAGGAAAGTTATGACCAACCTAGATAGAACATTAAAAAGCAGAGACAGTACTTTGCCAATAAAGGTCTGTCTAGTCAAGGCTATAGTTTTTCCAGTAGTGTGGATGTGAAAGTTGGACTGTGAAGAAAGCTGAGTGCACAAGAATTGATGCTTTTGAACTGTGGTGTTGGAGAAGACTCTTGAGAGTCCCTTGGACTGCAAGGAGAGCCAACCAGTCCATCTAGAGGAAATCAGTCCTGGTTGTTCATTGGAAGGACTGATGTTGAAGCTGAAACTCCAATACTTTGGCCACCTGATGCAAAGAGCTTACTCATTTGTAAAGACCCTGATGCTGAGAAAGATTGAGGGCAGGAGGAGAAGGGGACGACAGAGGATGAGATGGTTGGATGGCATCACTGACTCAATGGACATGGGTTTGGGTAGACTCTGGGAGTTGGTGAAGGACAGGGAGGCCTGATGTGGTGTGGTTCATGGGGTCGCAAAGAGTTGGAATCGACTGAGTAGCTGAACTGAACTGAACTGAGGATGTAAAATATAGCCAGGAAAATAGATTCAGAAATACATAACATTATGGGATAAAGGTAATAGTTATTTAAGCTATTTATGAAAGGATTTCATGATAATAATATATTTTAGATACAGAATAATATCATTAATTTGAGCTCTATTTACTATTTAAATTAATTTTTCACACTGGAGCATGTGCACTTTCTTTATACAAATTCAGGAAATGAATGTAAAGGACAAATCAGCGAATTTTGAAACCTAATGAACCTCTTGAAGTTTTAATAAGAAATGGACATTTTATATTTAGGATCTTTTACCTTTTTCCACAGAGCTTTGCAGATGGGTGGCTCCTTGCTAAAGAATCCTCCTGCCAATATAGGAGAGGCAAGAGACCTGGGTTTAATCCCTAGGTTGGGAAGATCTCCTGGAGGAGGCAGTGGTAATCCACTCTAGTATTCTTGCCTGGGAAATCCCATGGACAGAGGATCCTGGTGGGCTACAGGTCATAGGGTCACAGAGAGTTGGACACGACTGAGCAACTAAATATGCGCAACCTTTTTCCACAATGTCATGAATTTGAGAGGTTGTTCTATGTCTTTGCCTTTATGATTCCTTTGTGTACCATTGATATAAAGTTATCTAAATTACATAGGATTATGTCAGTTGTTCCATGGCTAAAAATCAGTATGTTCTAAAAGATAGAATAATTACTCTCTACCAAGTATATATTTACATGATTCAAGACCAATGTTTTTTTCAAGTGAAATATGGTAGTTTCTCTTCATTCTGATTAAAAATAGCCCTCTGATTTTCAGTGGACAATTCATAGACCATCTGGAAACTACATCTTGAGAAAGAGGCTTAATGGATTTTTTTTTTCTTTTGAAAAGCAAGTGAATATTAATAAACACTTTGCTTTCAGTGAATTTAAAACTTCTATCTTTAAAATATAAAAAAAAACCAAAAACTGGGTTTGAACTGAAATGACTTGTTTCTAAGGTAAATATGCACGGAAATAATCAATCCATTAATCAAAGGCAAGAGTAGTTTCATAGGGATTTCAGAAAATGTAAGAGGGAAACTAAGTGTTTTTATATCCAAACTTATTGATATGATTTATAATGAAAAAAGAGTAAATGATCTCTGTAAATATATTCAAATATGGTAAATACATTTAGGTTTTTGTGTTTGTGTACTGAAAAAGACTTTAACCCAGTAAAGATTTATTATGACAAGCCTATTTCTTTTATCAAAATATTTAGATATTTTAAAAATCATGTGATCCTATTGATATCTATATTATTTCAGCACAATTAAGCAACTTGGAAACTCACTTTAAGAGCTATTCACCTTGAATTCACAAATTAAAATAATGGGAGAGTCAAATTATAAAAAATAAAGTGAGTAAAATTTATTATCATCTGAAATATGACAAGCCTATTTCTTTTATCAAAATATTTAGATATTTTAAAAATCATGTGATCCTATTGATATCTATATTATTTCAGCACAATTAAGCAACTTGGAAACTCACTTTAAGAGCTATTCACCTTGAATTCACAAATTAAAATAATGGGAGAGTCAAATTATAAAAAATAAAGTGAGTAAAATTTATTATCATCTGAAATGTACACTATTTCAATTTTTAAATTAAAATTAATAAACATAGGAAAAAATTCTCAAAAAAGATAATATTTTTGGTAAAGGACAAGTCAGAATCAATCTGAATAATAGAAGATATCTGATTCCGAGCAAAGGAATTCCATTGGTTTTAAAACTATTCATTTCCATTCAACGTATTCTCACTAGCTATTCCATGTAAGGCAATAAGTTAATCACTATAAGGAATACAGATAAAGATGAAGTAGAGCCCCTACACTATTCTGCTGCTGCTGCCAAGTCGCTTCAGTCGTGTCCGACTCTGTGCGACCCCAGAGACACAGCCCACCAGGCTCCCCCGTCCCTGGGATTCTCCAGGCAAGAACACTGGAGTGGGTTGCCATTTCCTTCTCCAATGCACAAAAGTGAAACTGAAGTCGCTCAGTCCAGTCCGACTCTTACCGACCCCATAGACTGTAGCCCACCAGGCTCCTCCGTCCATGGGATTTTCCAGGCAAGAGTACTGGAGTGGGGTACATTTGTCTAGTTTTCTCTTATTCAGTGAAAACAACAAAATACTTGCAAACATCAATCATGGAATCCCACTAATTATAACAAATTGCCAACAAAAATGAAGATAGCAGTAATATCATATTTCTTAGTGTTAACACATAAATTTCACATGAGGACCATGAAAAAGGATATGGTGAAAGGAAAGTCTAGAAATACAAAATATTCATGAATTTATATAAGATAAAATCCAAGGTACATTTTTGTTTTCATAAGCTATTAAGTTTATTTAAGGCAGGTATAACATATTCTATAACTTATTAAAGGAACTCAATGTCAGAATGCTTAATTATAAAAGTTAAAGGATATGATATTATATATTTTGTTTTCATATAGATTCTTTACAGTGTGAATTTTGTTCTAAGGAAACTTTAAAGCAATTAAATAATAATTGCTGAACCCCTGATTACTTTCCTCCTTCACTTTTATAGGCTATAATGATTCAAATAAGGATGACTGTAATGGGTAAAATAGTCTCATTACTAAAATTAGTAATACTATATTCAAATAGTATTACATATTTTTAAATATATTCATATTCTCTAATAATATGTTATTAAATAATACCCTTGAACATAATTTTATTAAAAGAATACATTTTCTCCAAGTAAATAATATCCTTGAGCATAATTTTATTAGAATAATAAATTTTCTGCAAATTAATCTTTAAACTACATATATGACATATATATGTATTATTGTTTAGTCTCTTGAGTTATATCCAACTCCTTTGCAACCCCCTGGACTGTAGACCACCAAGCTCCACAGTTCTTAGGATTCTCAGGCAAGAATACTGGAGTGGGTTGCCATTTCCTACTCCATCCATTGTTGTTTGAGAACATTTAACATGGTCAACAGTTTCTTTCATTTTCATGTATAAATATGAATGCAGGAGCTATCTCTCTATCTTATCACTGTGCACACACGCTGAAAACACTTACCTACATTTAGTGAGAAAATCTGTTGCTGTTGTTTGAAAGATCCATGCCTAGTCATACCTTTGAGCAATCATGCATTTCCTGAAGAAAATAATTGTATTTTCTGAGAGCAAAATTGGTTCTGAGAGCAAAATCGGCATGACAAGTCGCATGACTGGTTCGAGGGTCTTTGGGAGCATTCCGGAGGGACGCCTGAACCAATTTAAATAAAACAAGAAAGGTGTCATGAGAAAAGTGAGCAGTGAGTAAAAGCAAAGTTAGCATCAAAGAGAAATGGGAAGTAAGAAATGTTTCCAGTTGGGAAACGGGATAGATAAGGAGAGAGGCAGGTTCCTACAGATAATGTAGCATATATTGCAAGAAGCGGAGTGCAGGGATAGGAAATGACAATAAGTCTGCCCAAAAGTAGCAAAAGCAAGCCATGGCACCAGGGTACATATTTTAGCAAAGTGAATATGGACTAGATGAATGACTATATATTGGACATTTCAGTTATAATCAAAGGCATAACTACTCTCACTATTACCATCTTTGAAAATAAAGACATGATATATCATCAATTTCACTTCCTTCAAATACACTGGGGATGCTATTTTTCTTAGAGAGGATTTTGAGCCAATTGCTTTTCAAGATAAACTATAAAATATTGTAGTTCAAAACTATGGTGCTATTTTTAAATATCATTTATTTTATATCTGATTTTAAAAAATGATCCTCAAAAGCATTGTTTTACTGTATACACACCAAATAAGTTAATTTATCAAGGATAACATTCTGAAGATTCTGCCATATTTCAATACTCTATCTGAAAAATAAAAAAATTTACAGTCTTTCATGCTGCATTAGGAGATTTACTCTGAGTTAACTGATATACAGAAGCATTTTGAACAGAAAAGAAAGTGTCATTGTCCTAATATACAGTTAATAATCATTTCTAGCTTTTGGATTATTGAAAATTCCGATACATTAATGCTCAGAAAAATAACATTATAGTTGCACTATAGAATACTATTATGGGATTTTTATGTATTTATGAGAGTCTGATGAAAATTCTCTGCTTGGAAAGATATAATAAGTACTGTAAAGACCTAATGGATGGTCTTGGTGACACTTATTTATGTGTCTACTTGGCTGGGCTTATGGTGCCCAGTTGTTTTGTCAAACACTAGGATGGGTGTTGTTGTGAAGGTATTTTTTTAAGTGTAAAGCAGATTATCTGTCATAATGTTAATGGGCTTTACCTAATCGGTTGAGGCTCTGAATTTAAAAGACTGAAAAAGAAGGAATTCTGTCTCCAGACTCTTTGGACTCAAGACTGCAACACCAACATTTCTCTGCGGTCTCTAGCCTGACAGCTTGCACTGGCGATTTTGGACTTACCTTCCCTCAACTGTTGTGAGCCAACTCCTTAAATCTCTGACTCTCTGTCTCTCTTTCTCTCTCTGTGTATGTTGGTTCTAGTTCCTTTGGAGAGCACTGGCATATAACAGTCTCTCCTACAAAATCCTTGTTTATTATTAAGTCTATTTGACAGATGTTTATTGACCTTCTACTGTATACTTTGCTCTGTACTTAGTCTTGAAAATACAATAATAAGAGAAAGCTATAGATGGGGAAACAGTGGAAACAGTGTCAGACTTTATTTTTGGGGGCTCCAAAATCACTGCAGATGGTGACTGCAGCCATGAAATTAAAAGACGCTTACTTCTTGGAAGAAAAGTTATGACCAACCTGGATAGTATATTCAAAAGCAGAGACAACTACTTTGCCGACTAAGGTCTGCCTAGTCAAGGCTATGGTTTTTCCTGTGGTCATGTATGGATGTGAAAGTTGGACTGTGAAGAAAGCTGAGCGCCNNAAAAAAAAAAAAAAAACCTAATTGTAACGTGGGCTCCTAACTCTGACTTCAAGCAGATCAGTCCTTATTTTCCAACAATGTCATTGAGAATTCCTAGGTTAGATTCTATCTCTGGAGAGCTGGTACTTCTTCATATTCACACATTATCTTCTTCTGGGAAAGCAAGAACACACTCTCTGGTGGTGAGTGCTGTTGGAATCCTACCCAGATCACCTTCACCCATCTGCAAACATATTTCCAAGCATTATTCCAAGCAAGCCTAAAGGAAATCATCTTCCATCCAGGATACACTCTTTGTAAGTCAACAACAGCTGAAAATTAATGACTCAAGAACACAAAAGCACAGCCCCCTTTACTTGGTGGAATCAGTGTTTTGGATGAAGGTCATGCTGCAGAACTCACTGTGAGAGGAGGCTGGAGCTTTCAGACACATTTGTTTGATGTTCCTCCACTTCCCTATCTTATTTCTTCCATTTCTCTTTCCCCCAAAGTACTCCCTCAATAAGTCATTATAATAAAAATTTGCATTTCAGTTCTACTTATAGGAGTCATAACCTAAGACATAATCTTCCTGAGAAGAATTTTTCATACTGTTGGACAAGTGCCAGTATACATATTCTAAAGACCTGTATATCCATTAGAGATGGTTCCTGTCTGTACCACATGTTCTTAGGAACATATCAAGTATGAGGGAGGAGAGTGTGCCTCACAGTGATTTTTTCATCAAGGACTTGTAATGGGGAAATGTCTAGATTTCAATAGCTACAGCTTTAATTACAGCATATACAACTTATCCACATACTGTTCTTTCCTTTTAATATTCACATGTGACCAGGGCACCAGGGACATAATCAATACTCCTCTGTAAATATCTAAACTTTGGAGTGGAGGCTTGGCCCCCATCTAAATGTCCCCTTTATGTGTGGTCCTATCTTGTTGCCTCAGTGATCTGCTCCTAACCAGTTTCACTCTTTTCCGTCTTATGTATTTTGATCACTGAATTTCAAAGGGAAGGGATCACAATGTGGATGCACAATTATCCATGTATCTAGTTCATGATTTGTAACATATGGCTATAATTAACACATGAGGGAGGCACACCACCCTAGTACATTCAGTAGAACAAAGACCCGAGGATCCATGATATGTTGGAATACCAGTGATATGCCATTGCCATGCTAAAAAATGTTATATTCCGTTTCATCAAAAATGTTAAATCNGGATCACAATGTGGATGCACAATTATCCATGTATCTAGTTCATGATTTGTAACATATGGCTATAATTAACACATGAGGGAGGCACACCACCCTAGTACATTCAGTAGAACAAAGACCCGAGGATCCATGATATGTTGGAATACCAGTGATATGCCATTGCCATGCTAAAAAATGTTATATTCCGTTTCATCAAAAATGTTAAATCCGGACTAATTTTATTCAACACTAGCCACCTCAGCTGATGGTGAAAGTGAAAATAGCAAGCAAGGTCTATGAGAGATAGGGAGGAAATTAAAGAAGTAACTCTAGAAAACTGCAATGTTTACATGAAAATTT
This sequence comes from Oreotragus oreotragus, assembly GCA_006410675.1. Taxonomy (NCBI): domain Eukaryota; kingdom Metazoa; phylum Chordata; class Mammalia; order Artiodactyla; family Bovidae; genus Oreotragus; species Oreotragus oreotragus. Next base: position 237,574 of record SJYX01012704.1, on the reverse strand, counting down.
ATGAATTAAAACAGTCATATAATTTTCAAAAGATAAAAATACCAAATGAAAAATTATAAATTGAGTAGCTAGCTTGAAATTTTATTTGTAAGGTGTTTCAGGCATTTTTAGCATCAAGGTGATAATACTGTGCATATTTATACTTGAGTGCAGTGATGTAGGTAAAAAAAAAAAAAGAGATTGTGTTGCAAGTTATAAGGTCACAGAGTTTATTATACAAATCAATCAACCAATCAAAAAATATTGAGTTCTAAGAGGAGAGAAAGAAAGCATATAAAAGATGACCTTTTAGTAAATTTCTGAATTATTTTAGTTGCAGATTGATAAAATGACTTGTATTTTATGGATGTGAAGCTTACTGCCTCAAGTGTTCAAGTATCATAAATTTTAGTCTGAGTTTTTCTGAGAGGCTTGAGAAATGACTCACAGTCAGATTAATCGTTAACTAAATCTGAAAGGGAATGTTATGTGCAACAATAAGGATGTATAAGAGAACAGATCTCCTTAGGAAAAGAGAAATAGTTTAATATGACTGCAATAGGGAATGTAGGGACATCCTGAGAGGAGATGAGGCACAGAAGTCACACATTATAAAAGGTGTACATGCCTTCTGAGAAGATTTGTCAGTTTATTAATATTTCTTTAAAGTGGCATCAGAATCATATTGGAATATTCTTTAAGAATGCAAATTGTCCCAATGAGAGATCTTATGGTCAATAATGATCAAAAAATCATTAAGTAAATGATGAAGAACCCTACAGGGGATTCAAACAGAAGTATATTACAGAAGTGAGGGAAAAAATAAGAGATAAGAAAGAAGGGAAGAGACATTAACAAATGCAAAGAAATATAGCATATATGGGCTACAATCAAGTTCTAAGTTGGAGGATATGGATTCATTATTGGAATTGTAGATCTATCTCATCCCTCTTTTCCAATCTGTGGTGGATAGAAAGCTATAAAAATAAGGCCAGGAAAGCATATTTGGAAAAATTCCCCTAATGAAATGAAGAATCGCATCAGTAACTTTTCTGCTTTAAAATAGCCGTCTCAGGAGGCATATTATCTTCTAGCCAATTTTGATTTTATAAAATTGCAACTTGATTGAAATTAATGTTTACTTCCCTTTGTTGACCAGAAGAGGCAGTTATATTGCCAATATATTTTTGGAGGTGTGATCAGGAATAGAGAATTAAGTTTTGGTTGTTCAATAGCTAATACTCTGAGCATACAAGATGAAATTAACTTTTGGAGGATTTTTACTTTTTAAGATTGATTTTTAGAAATCTCCAAAGAGCAAATGTAATAAATCTCAGTGTGTTCCTAGTGGAACAAATAGCTACTAAAAATACACTTTTAATTGTCCTTGAAAACATACATGCCAAAACCTTTGTCTCAGATGGAGGCCAAGTTAAAACTAGAACCAAACAGAGAATATCTGTACACAAAACATCTTTCCAGCAAATAATATCAGTTCTTTAGTTTTAAGAAATTTGGGGATATCTGGGCAGCTATGTTTCCTAGATTTAAATATATATATTTGGTTAATATTATATAAACTGTACTTCAAATTGTCTTATTAAGTTTCTACTAGCGTCAGATGATCTGTAGAAGAGTCAGTATTGCATAAAAGTACTACGTTTTAACAAGAGCCATGAAAATCAAATGTGTAATAGCATATTTTCAAGGTAATTAAACTTAGTACTCCATTCCTTAAGAATCTTTAAAGATGACTTAGGCAACTATTTTTCTTGATAAAAGGAGTTGGTAACATTTGTTTCTTGAAATTCCTTCAGTTCAGTTCAGTTCAGTTCAGATCAGTCACTCAGTCGTGTCTGACTCTTTGAGACCCCATGAATCACAGCACACGAGGTCTCCCTGTCCATCACCAACTCCCAGAGTTTACTCAGACTCACGTCCTTCAAGTCGGTGATGCCATCCAGCCATCTCATCCTCTGCCGTCCCCTTCTCCTCCTGCCCCCAATCCCTCCCAGCATCACAGTCTTTCCCAATGAGTCAACTCTTTGCGTGAGGTGGCCAAAGTACTGGAGTTCGAGTATCAGTCCTTCCAGTGAACACCCAGGACTGATCTCCTTTAGAATGGACTGGTTGGATCTCCTTGCAGTCCAAAGGACTCTCGAGTCTTCTCCAACACCACAGTTCAAAAGCATCAATTCTTTGGCGCTCAGCTTTCTACAGTCCAACTCTTGTATCCTTACATGACCACTGGAAAAACTATAGCCTTGACTAAATGGACCTTTGTTGGCAAAGTAATGTCTCTGCTTTTCAATATGCTATCTAGGTTGGTCATAACTTTCCTTTCAAGGAGTAGGCATCTTTTAATTTCATGGCTGCAGTCACCATCTGCAGTGATTTTGGAGCCCAAAAAAATAAAGTCTGACACTGTTTCCACTGTTTCCCCATCTATTTCCCATGAAGTGATGGGACCGGATGCCATGATCTTCGTTTTCTGAATGTTGAGCTTTAAGCCAACTTTTTCGCTCTCCTCCTTCACTTTCATCAAGAGGCTTTTTAGCTCCTCCTCACTTTCTGCCATAAGGGTGGTGTCATCAGCATATCTGAGGTTATTGATATTTCTCCCGGCAATCTTGATTCCAGCTTGTGTTTCTTCCAGTCCAGCGTTTCTCATGATGTACTCTGCATATAAGTTAAATAAGCAGGGAGACAATATACAGCCTTGACGTACTCCTTTTCCTATTTGGAACCAGTCTGTTGTTCCATGTGCAGTTCTAACTGTTGCTTCCTGACCTGCATACAGATTTCTCAAGAGGCAGGTTAGGTGGTCTGGTATTCCCATCTCTTTCAGAATTTTCCACAGTTTATTGTGATCCACACAGTCAAAGGCTTTGGCATAGTCAATAAAGCAGAAATAGATGTTTTTCTGGAACTCTCTTGCTTTTTCCATGATCCAGCGGATGTTGGCAATTTGATCTCTGGTTCCTCTGCCTGTTCTAAAACCAGCTTGAACATCAGGGAGTTCACGGTTCACATATTGCTGAAGCCTGGCTTGGAGAATTTTGAGCATTACTTTACTAGCATGTGAGATGAGTGCAATTGTGCGGTAGTTTGAGCATTCTTTGGCATTGCCTTTCTTTGGAATTGGAATGAAAACTGACCTTTTCCAGTCCTGTGGCCACTGCTGAGTTTTCCAAATTTGCTGGCATATTGAGTGCAGCACTTTCACAGCATCATCTTTCAGGATTTGAAACAGCTCAACTGGAATTCCATCACCTCCACTAGCTTTGTTTGTAGTGATGCTTTCTAAGGCCCACTTGACTTCACATTCCAGGATGTCTGGCTCTAGGTGAGTGATCACACCATCGTGATTATCTGGGTCGTGAAGATCTTTTTTGTACAGTTCTTCTGTGTATTCTTGCCACCTCTTCTTAATATCTTCTGCTTCTGTTAGGTCCATACCATTTCTGTCCTTTATCGAGCCCATCTTTGCATGAAATGTTCCCTTGGTATCTCTAATTTTCTTGAAGAGATCTCTAGTCTTTCCCATTCTGTTGTTTTCCTCTATTTCTTAGTATGAATTAGTAATTCATGAAATAGAAATTCCTTACTATGAATTAATTTGAATTTTCATCTAATATGGTATTCAGATTATAAGATTACTCTCTACAATTCATATCTCCTTGTAATCACATCTTGTACTTTCTTCTCTTGAGTGTCATCTGTACTTATGATTTTGTTAGTATATGTTAGAAGAAAGTAACCAAAGTTTAAGAAATATGTTGCTTTTCTTTGGTGCCACAACAAATTAGTACAAAGATGGCAGTTAAAACAATTCAAGTGTATTATCTTAATTTCCATGGGTCAGAAGTCCTTGGGTCTCACTAGACTGCAGTCAATAGTGATATTCAGACTATAGTTCTCAACTGGTCCTCATTAGGATGGTTGGAAATATTCAGTTTCTTATAGCTTAAGGTCCCTGTTTTCTCCATAATAGTTGATTTAGCAAAGGCTTACCAGAAGATCTTAGTAATTCTGAAGTTATTCTTTCATTATCAAAACTCAAGAACACTTTCCAAAATATGAATAGTATGATCCTACAATTTCGAGTTTCTAAGTTACCATTCTCTTATTTTGACATGATTTAAAATGTACATATATTTACCAAAGGAAACTAAAGAAGGACTTTAGTAGTTTGTCGCTCAGTCGTGTCCGACTCTGTGACTCCATGGACTGTAGCCTACCAGGCTCCTCCTTCCATGGGATTCTCCAGGCAAGAGTACTGGAGTGGGGTGCCATTGCCTTCTCCAGGGGATATTCCCGAACCAGGGTTTGAACCCAGGTCTCCCGCATTACAGCTAGACGCTTTAACCTCTGAGCCACCAGGGAAGCCCCTAGTTTTGCTTAATAGAAAAGTCTTTACTTTTCAAACAATATCAATTCAATTTACATAACTTTACAATAAATTTAGGGTAAATACTTTTATATTTTCTAAAAATATAAAGGAATTTTACTTAGAGGAAAGTAACTGCTGCTGCTTCTGCTGCTAAGTCGCTTCAGTCGTGTCCGACTCTGTGCGACTCCATAGACAGCAGCCCACCAGGTTCTCCTGTCCCTGGGATTCTCCAAGCGAGAACACTGGAGTGGGTTGCCATTACCTTCTCCAACGAGTGATAGTGAAAGGTAAAAGTGAAGTCGTTCAGTCGTGTCCAACTCTTGGCGACCCCATGGGCTTCAGCTTACTAGGCCCCTCTGTCCACGGGATTTCCCAGGCAAAAGTACCGGAGTGGAGTGCCATTGCCTTCTCCAAGGAAAGTAACTACCTCTTACTAAATCCAGTATTATGCATATGTCTGTATATTTGTGGTTTACTACAGTAAAATTACAGATTTATATATAAATTAGGAGTGAGTAATTACAAGTGATTACAATATTCCCTGGTCAAATTCTTACCCTGAACATAAAGCCAGTCTGATTTAACCAGATGTGTCCTTGCAGTCAGCTATTTAGATAACTTGAATGTTAAAATACCAGCTAGGCAAATGTGACTAAGAAAGCAGATGCGCTGACTCCTTGCCTAATGATTTCTTAAAAGTCCTTCTTGGATGTGAGTCTTGTCACTTTACTTTCCTATTGATTTTCTGAATATTAATTTCTTTAATTTAAAAGGTCAGTGAGAAACACAGATTATGGATAATACTGAATGAGTTAGTGTGTGTCCATGTGTGTGTGTTGGTCGTACAGCATGTAATTATTTGAACAAAATGCTGAAAATGTTTTCTTAATTTGAATCTATCATTTGGCCAAAAAAAGACACTTCTCCTGGTCTTTGAATTGCTATTGCTCATAGGAGTTTGAATTTAAATCTAGTATCAGGAAAGAATAAGGCTCATGAGGAAAGAATAAGGCTCATGAATGTTTCTACAAACGGGTGGTGGGTGGGAAGCAGAGTTTGACTTATTGAAACCATAATTAGCTTATGTCTCTGATTAAATGTTTCTGTACATAAAGAAAATTAATCCTTTGTGACCAAAGCAGTTTCAGTATTGATCACATGTGAGAACATCTTGGCTTGTGGGAAGATGGAGGGAACATCATTTCTGTCATAGACGTCAATATTTCTAATCCCAAGCTTGCTTGTTAAAAATTGAATTAAAAAGGTGATGACACAACTTTTATTTTTAGCACCTATTCTTTCAACTTACTTTCACAATTTGAGCATTGTGCAAAAAAGTACAATGTTAGTAATTGGAATAAATAAAATTTTTCAGTGAATCAGTTAGGAGGGCAGTTTCTTAGTCTCCTTCTATGCACAATGACACCTAAGTCCTGGGTGTCAATAATATAGTAGTCTCCTCAATAAAACCTTAATAGTATAGAATGACCAGTGAGAGGAAGTAAATATATATTCTTTTGAGCTGATACTGGTTGTCATATGACATGAATGCCATGCAGACCCTTCTATTTCCTTCTAAAGGGAAGGTGCAGGTTAGCTGAGATTTTTGGCTAGTGATTATGCCAGAAAGGGGCAAATACACTTTGTGACCTGTAGTTGAAAGTAATCTACCAAGGCTAGAATCAGGCATGGGTTCTTGGGGAGTCCGCAGCACGAGCAAGGGCAGAGGTAGGCTGATCCAGCTGGGAAGTTTCCTGAACCCTGTAAAAGGTGTCAGACAGGGCTGTGCATAATTCACTTATTTCCGTGGAACTTATTCTCATTTCCTGTGCAAGGCTGAGGAATGCCAATCACTGATAAGACTGGGAAGACAATGTTTGTGTGGGTCCAGTCTAAACATTTTGGCTGTCTCTTGTGCAATGGGCTTGCTCCAGATTGTATTGCTTTTCTCTTCACTCGATTTTCTTTATGAAATATACCAGAGATATAGGAGAATCTGTTTGCCAGCTCTTCTGTCCATGATTCAAGGGAACTTCAATTAAAGAGGTTAAAGAGTAAAAAATTTGGCCCTTGGACAAAAAGTATCACTTGATAATCCATTTTCCCACAATTTGCTGGTCTTATTCCACTCCTGGCATTTATTTTTTTCTTGTTTCATAATCTAGGAATCTAGGGTAGAAGCAAGAAGTGGTTATCAGCCTAAAACACCAAAGCTTAGTAATGGATTAGTTATTGATTCATTCATTGATTTACTCAACAAATTTTTCTTAAGCACTTAATAGATCCTGGAGATAAAGTAATAAACAAAAACTTTTATGATTTTCAATCTCATCCTGTCTATGGCTTAGTAGAGAGGATTGATATTAGTAAAATTGCCACAATAACACATGAGTTTAAAATTGAGATCATATATTGTCAGCACATTATGAAGGAAATTAACCTTGATTGATTCTTAAGGGAAAGAGTGTAATTTCAGGGAAGATTTTTTTTTTTTTTTAATATATAAAAATGATCCTTGAAGATATTCCCTGGTGGTCCAGTATTTAGGACTATAGACTTACACTGCATGAGGCACAGATATGATCCCTGATCCAGAAACTAAGATCCCACAAACTGAGGGGCACAGTCAAAAAAGAAAATGAACCTTGAGGAAAATTTCAAGATGGGTAGGAAACAAAGTAAAAGACTTGAGGGAGAGAATTCTAATGAAAAATATCAGCAAGAGTTGGGTCCTGGAAATAGCTCCTCTGTACAGATTTTAGGCAGTTTGTGTTTACTAGGAGCCTTGAAAATATTGGTTTTCAGTGGGACCCAAAGCTGTGTTCTGTGGCCCTGACTATGATTTGAAAACAACAGGATTCTCAAGGATCATAGAGATGGCTGATATGGTTGAAAACCGGAGACGTAGCAAGAAAGTGGGAAAGAGACACGAGAGCTAGAAACAGCAGAAATGAAAAATGTCTTCGTGAGAAATATGCTTTTTTTTTTAAATTATGTAAACAGTTGGAGGTAGTTGAAGAATTTTATTATCAGAACTGTGTTCTGAAAATATCATTCTAATTGCAGTGTGGACACCAATATGGGCGGTGAAGAGTCATAGTTGATTAGACACTAAGAGATTAGGGTATAGTCTACATGAGAGATGATAATAAACTAAGATTATAGCATATATTTTAGAGAGATATTTAGAATTTAAAGAGCTTCAAGGCTGGGAGACAGCTATACCATTCAGAATAGCCACGCATCTGATTTGGGCAATTTAACTAAGGATTTTAACTATTAATTCAGAATCTTAGCTATAGACATGATTTAGAGGAAATTATGTCAATATGGTTTTGAATATATTTAGGTTTAATTGTATCTATGATATGTAAGATCAAATTTTATACAGAGCCAAAGCTCATAGAAGAATATAAAAGTCTGCATATAAAACTGAGTTATCATATAACAATAGAAATGAATATGAATGTATGTATGAGTTTTCTTACAGAAATACCTTCAAGTCAAAAACTGAGTACTTCCAAGATTTAGTGGTCAGGAGATGATGGAATGCAAAGGAGAAAGGACTCAGCAGAAAAAAAAAATGCAGGAAGAAAATAAGGGACATGTGGATGGAAAGTGCTTCAAAAGGATCATGGTCTATATATTTGAATGATTTTAGACTTAAAAGATGAGAAGTGAAAAATCTTCATTGAATGTAATGGCATGAAAGTCACAGGAATTCTTAGCAAAAATTACTCTTGGAGAAATTCTAGAGGGTATAGAAGACTTGAGAGGGTGAAGAAGAGAGGCGTGAAGAAGAGGTAACAACTCATATGCAGTGAGTAGAGACAACTCTTTAAAAAAAGATTGGCTAAAAATTGGAGGAGAGTGATGATGGGGTGATAGCTAGAAGACAAGGCAGAGTCAAAGTTGGAGTAGTTGCTGTATTATTGTTGTTATTGAAGATGTAGTATGGATTAATTTCACAAAAGGGAAAATACATTTGATTCGTGGTTGTTGACTATTGAGATAAAGAGAGGGAAGCACAATTCAAAGAGGAATGAGCCACATAATCATTTTGTCAGACATTAAATGAGTACCTACTTAATGAGCATATCTGAGAAATGGGACCCCCAGGTATTGGTGAACATTTCTACTGATAGTAAGCTTGACTGAGGTCACAGAAAAATAATCTGTCATCTGAGAACAAACTTTATAACCTTTTCACATTCAACTTTTAGAAGTTGCATGTTTATTATTCTAAAGCTATTTACTAAAGTTAACTCATCTTTCATTTATAATCAGATTCATTTAAAACATGAAACCCTATGTGATATAGCCTTTGCTAAAGTGTTTCTTCAAAATTGCAGACGAGCTAAATGTATAAACNACTTACACTGCATGAGGCACAGATATGATCCCTGATCCAGAAACTAAGATCCCACAAACTGAGGGGCACAGTCAAAAAAGAAAATGAACCTTGAGGAAAATTTCAAGATGGGTAGGAAACAAAGTAAAAGACTTGAGGGAGAGAATTCTAATGAAAAATATCAGCAAGAGTTGGGTCCTGGAAATAGCTCCTCTGTACAGATTTTAGGCAGTTTGTGTTTACTAGGAGCCTTGAAAATATTGGTTTTCAGTGGGACCCAAAGCTGTGTTCTGTGGCCCTGACTATGATTTGAAAACAACAGGATTCTCAAGGATCATAGAGATGGCTGATATGGTTGAAAACCGGAGACGTAGCAAGAAAGTGGGAAAGAGACACGAGAGCTAGAAACAGCAGAAATGAAAAATGTCTTCGTGAGAAATATGCTTTTTTTTTTAAATTATGTAAACAGTTGGAGGTAGTTGAAGAATTTTATTATCAGAACTGTGTTCTGAAAATATCATTCTAATTGCAGTGTGGACACCAATATGGGCGGTGAAGAGTCATAGTTGATTAGACACTAAGAGATTAGGGTATAGTCTACATGAGAGATGATAATAAACTAAGATTATAGCATATATTTTAGAGAGATATTTAGAATTTAAAGAGCTTCAAGGCTGGGAGACAGCTATACCATTCAGAATAGCCACGCATCTGATTTGGGCAATTTAACTAAGGATTTTAACTATTAATTCAGAATCTTAGCTATAGACATGATTTAGAGGAAATTATGTCAATATGGTTTTGAATATATTTAGGTTTAATTGTATCTATGATATGTAAGATCAAATTTTATACAGAGCCAAAGCTCATAGGAGAATATAAAAGTCTGCATATAAAACTGAGTTATCATATAACAATAGAAATGAATATGAATGTATGTATGAGTTTTCTTACAGAAATACCTTCAAGTCAAAAACTGAGTACTTCCAAGATTTAGTGGTCAGGAGATGATGGAATGCAAAGGAGAAAGGACTCAGCAGAAAAAAAAAATGCAGGAAGAAAATAAGGGACATGTGGATGGAAAGTGCTTCAAAAGGATCATGGTCTATATATTTGAATGATTTTAGACTTAAAAGATGAGAAGTGAAAAATCTTCATTGAATGTAATGGCATGAAAGTCACAGGAATTCTTAGCAAAAATTACTCTTGGAGAAATTCTAGAGGGTATAGAAGACTTGAGAGGGTGAAGAAGAGAGGCGTGAAGAAGAGGTAACAACTCATATGCAGTGAGTAGAGACAACTCTTTAAAAAAAGATTGGCTAAAAATTGGAGGAGAGTGATGATGGGGTGATAGCTAGAAGACAAGGCAGAGTCAAAGTTGGAGTAGTTGCTGTATTATTGTTGTTATTGAAGATGTAGTATGGATTAATTTCACAAAAGGGAAAATACATTTGATTCGTGGTTGTTGACTATTGAGATAAAGAGAGGGAAGCACAATTCAAAGAGGAATGAGCCACATAATCATTTTGTCAGACATTAAATGAGTACCTACTTAATGAGCATATCTGAGAAATGGGACCCCCAGGTATTGGTGAACATTTCTACTGATAGTAAGCTTGACTGAGGTCACAGAAAAATAATCTGTCATCTGAGAACAAACTTTATAACCTTTTCACATTCAACTTTTAGAAGTTGCATGTTTATTATTCTAAAGCTATTTACTAAAGTTAACTCATCTTTCATTTATAATCAGATTCATTTAAAACATGAAACCCTATGTGATATAGCCTTTGCTAAAGTGTTTCTTCAAAATTGCAGACGAGCTAAATGTATAAACAGACACCTAATTGAACTGTGAAATTTTACTATTGCTGTTGTGCTCAATTTACTTTGTTGAATTTTAATGTTAGAAGACTATCAAAGCATAGCCACAGGAAAATGCCCTGCATTACAAATATATATACGGAATTCCATGAATGTTCATTATTTTATTCACACCAAATTCTCTATTCAGTGAAATGCTTGACTTTTTAATCTTCATAACTGTTTTCTATAAAATTTATTAAAGCACTATAGATATTTACTCTGACTCCAAATTTTAATACAATTATCTGCAATTATCTGCATATCTTACTGAAGTATTAAAATGACATTATTGCTCAATTTATTAACAAAAAAAAACCTTCTAAGTAACAATAAAGTTTAGTTTTTTTTTTTAATTTCAAGGGCACTTAGACTTATCTGTCAGTAGAATATCTAGTCGATATTCACAGAAGGTGCTGTCTATTATATATTGAAAGTTATGATGAAAGAGTCTGGCTTTTAGCAAGTGCAAAAGGGAAAATTTAAATGCCACAAAATGTATGGAACTTGAAGAATATGCATTCTAGCTTCATTTGACAAGGGAAATTTGTCAAACTCTCTATTATACTTATCCATGTGACTTCATAGTATGAGACTTTATCTCTTCTTTTAATTTACATTATAAATTTTTGTTGCAGAAAGGGTGACCCCTTCCAGGGCCCCAAACTGAGCTCTTTTCTAACACTTGGAAATGAATTGTCCAAGGAAACACATGTGCTGACAAAGCAAGAGATTTTATTGGGAAAGGGCACCCAGGTGGAGAGCAGTAGGGTAAAGGAACCCAGGAGAACAGCTCTGTCTTTACGGTGATGGGATTAGTTTCCAGATTGTCTTTAGCCAATCATTCAGACTCAGAGGCCTTCCTTGTGGTGCATGCCTTGTTCAGCCAAGATGAGTGCCAGAGAGAAGGATTCTGGGAGGTGGTCAGACAGGTGGCGTCTCCTTTTGAACTTCTTCAAACTCTTCTGGTTGGTGGAAGCTTATTAGTTTCCTGTTCTTACCAGGACCTCCTGTCATAAAACAAATGGTTACTATGGTGCCTGGCCAGGGTGAATGGTTTCAGTCAGTGTGCTTCCCCTAACATTTTTTATTTAAGAAAATATCTTGACACAATAAAATTATACACTTTTCATTTACTAGTTAATATTTCAGTATTTAGCTTTAATTTGTATTATTCTTATTGTACTTATAAGTTACTGAAAACAAGCTTAGTTCCTAAGGTTAGAGTTAGTTAGGTGCCATCTAAATACTCATTTTTGAACTGCGTATCATAACTGGGAAATCTGGAAATGCCAACAGAAACAGGTGGTATTTTCAAACAGAAAACAGCCACCACTGAATTCATTTATATAAGATAATTACACTTCTCATTAACGTTTCCTGTTGATGCCAGATTGGTTGTTACTCTACAGGGAATATATAAGTAAAAACTGCATTTTCACAATTACCTGACACATATTTGGTGGCAAAATTGAAGCCAGGATATAAAAATTTGCAGATTGTGATCAGATATGGTTTTCTTGCAACTAAAAGTGTGCATGAAAATTTAAATATTTTCACTCAACATGTGATCACTCTTTTTTCCCCTTAAGCAATAAGAATGCTCTTAAGTAGTAAGAAACAGCAAATTCTAAAAAACCGAATGTGTTCCTAATACAAATTAAATACTGTTTTCTTAAAATGAAACTTTGAATAGCACAAGAAAATATTACAGTTTTTTATAAAGATAGATCAATATTTTGATTGATCCATCAATAGATAATCAACCTCAGCTAGCTGGTGACTCTGAGCTTTTTTCTTCACTAACAATAATATAAGGTATTTTCTTTTGAAAGAGCAAAGTGATGAAGATCCATTATATTGAGAGTGGATAGACATGTTTCAGGAAATAATGAGGCCGAACTGGGCTTTACCTTAGACACATACAGACTCCTCATCAGTTAATGTATTGTTCTCCATTTAAAAGCTATTGAACTAAAGATTATTGTTATTCTTAAATTTCATTCTCATATTATCATTGTATGTTGGGTTTTTATGAGAAAATCTAGTATATTTAATTTGCAACATTGTGGAAAATAATCAAGAGAGAAAGCACACACAAAGAGAGGATATATATGCTGGCAAAAGTATCATTTCCTTCTCCCATATAAAAATGCAAATTCTTTCCCATTTCTAACTCCTTCCAATACTCAAAACTCTGTTAGATTAGCTCTTTAACTAATTAACCAATTGCAGGAATCATAATTTTTCTCCCTTAATACAAATTTCCTCATATTGCTCACATTTCTATTTCAGATAGGCATGCATTTCTTACATATCCCAGACAGCTCACAGAATTAATGCTTTCGGTATTTAAGGAAGGCTTTTTGTCCTGATGTCTAGCAGTCTTGACTACTTCATGTCCAAAGGCAGCAGCTTTCATCCATAAAGCATCATTTTACTAGCAGTACTTGCTCTTTGTTCAAAATTATGCACATTCATTCTCTCTTCAAACTTAATTATAACTATTTTGTTTACCTTTCACAGAAATTTGGGGGAAAAAATAAAAGATTTTCCATTGTATGACTTTTTTTCCCTCTTTCCAACAAACTGTTTTTCAAATGTTCTACCCCATAGGCACTTTCCTTCATTTCTGTGTCTATTCTTGCTTAAGTCACCTGTCAGTTCATTTAACATTTTCTATTATCTCTTCAACAAAGGGGCCTCAGGCTGTATAGCTTGGCAAAGGCACCCAAAGGTATTGAAGTCTCAAGTAGGCTCCAGCTGTCACTGCCTCCCCAGTCCTCTTGCTCTAAACAGGAAATGATTGAAGTGTTTGGTCTAATGATGTTTTAACATTTATTTAGGGCTCATTTTGTGTCAGGTCTTCAACATGTAAAAGATACAGGTCCTTCCTCCAAGGAGCTTACATTCCAAGGCGTTCAAAGAAGAGGAATATGAAATGGGACTCTTTGTGAAATGTATTTTTCCCAAGTGCAAGAGGACACACATGAAAAAAAAATTAGGGAAACATTAAAGGAGAATTTTTGGCAGAAGTAGAAAAGATTACTCTCTCTCTATTGCCATTTTAATTTTAATGACACATAGCCTTAAACAATAGAAATGAATTTATGTTAGAGAATCAAACTGATTAAAATAAAACTCTACTTCGAGTTTGTATTCTTATTTTTCTATAATTCTCAGTGTAAATATTGATTTGGAGATAACATATGATGGCTTATTTCAGGACAAATCTAGGTTGGAAACAATTTGTTTTTTGAGCAGTTAGGAAGATTTCAATGTTGTTTCACTTGGGAATGAATCTTAAAAAAAGATAAACACTGGGATCCCGGGTGGCTTTGAAGTCTGGAAAGCAAAACAGGGGTGGATTTTAACTCTTCCTTAACTTGTATTCAGACTACAGAACAGAAGGTGGTATGTAGAGCTTTGGCCCTTAAGATAGCAATGAAGAGCAGCCTCTGTTGTTTTTAGGGCTCATGATTTATGATAACAGATTTATAGGTAATATACAAGAATTTCCCCCTACACCAGGGAAGAATAGTTGTCAGAAAAATCTACTATCTGTAAAGAGAGCTAGAAAAGAAAATATGAAGTACAGGAAAAAATCTTGATAAAAACCATAAGAAAAGAGAGTATGAAAAAAAATGTTTTGTGGCAAAATGTTATTCTCAGTGTTTAAAAAAAAAAAAGAGGAGGAATGAAAATAGTTCCTACACCCTACTATATATATATATATATATAGAGAGAGAGAGAGAGAGAGAGAGAGAGACTCAAGTCTCTGGTAGGCTCCCCAGTCCTCTTGTTCTAGACAGGAAATAATTGAAGTATTTGGAAATAATTGAAGTATTTAACATTTATTTAGGGCTCACTTTGTGTCAGATCTTTAACATGTAAAAGATATAGGTGTTTCCCTGGGAGGACCTGTATCTTTTACATGTTAAAGATCTGACACAAAATGAGCCCTAAATAAATGTTGCTGCTAAGTCACTTCAGTCGTGTCCGACTCTGTGTGACCCCATAGACGGCAGCCCACCAG
>SJYX01012704.1:196184-213900 GCA_006410675.1 Oreotragus oreotragus | reverse complement strand
CCCTCTCCCTCAGAGTCCAAAAGTCCGCTCTGCACATCTGTGTCTCTTTTGCTGTCTTGCATACAGGGTCCTCATTACCATCTTTCTAAATTCCATATATATGTGTTAGTATGCTGTATTGGTGTTTTTCTTTCTGGCTTACTTCACTCTGTATAATCGGTTCCAGTTTCATCCATCTTATTAGAACTGATTCAAATGTATTATTTTTAATGGCTGAGTAATACTCCATTGTGTATATGTACCACAGCTTTCTTATCCATTCATCTGCTGATGGACATCTAGGTTGTTTCCATGTCCTGGCTGACAGGTAATATCCAGTCCAGTCCACTGGGAAACTGTTCCTTCTTTGGGCACTTGAAGCTGAAAAGACTATGATGCTCACCATAGTCGATGGAAAACGAGGGAGGGTTCAAGACACAGGAATCCGTCATATTAACTTACAGGTGTCAGGGTAGAATGGTTCCACGGCGCAGCTTAAGACTAAGAGCTGTACGCCACTTAGTAAACTAATGGAACTCCATTGTGAATGATAGTTTGCCAATGAAACAGATCAGTTTCAGACTTGATGGGCAGCAAATCAATGACACAGACACATCAACACAGCTGGAAATGGAGGATGAAGAAAAAATTAATATGGCATACTGGAGTGGGCTGCCATTTCCTTCTCCAGGGGATCTTTTCGACCCAGGGATCAAACCCAGGTCTCCTGAATTGCAGGCAGATTCTTTACCAACTGAGCAATTAGGGAAGCCCATGTTCGGACATGACTGAGAAACACAGCTGGAAATGGAGGATGAAGAAAAAATTAATATGGCATACTGGAGTGGGCTGCCATTTCCTTCTCCAGGGGATCTTTTCGACCCAGGGATCAAACCCAGGTCTCCTGAATTGCAGGCAGATTCTTTACCAACTGAGCAATTAGGGAAGCCCATGTTCGGACATGACTGAGCGACTGAACTGAACTGAACTGAACTGATGTTATAGTAACTGACAGTTTTGAATACTGAAAAAACAGGAACCTGATATTTTGTATTTTTGTTCCCACAGACAAGACATGTCCTTAATTAATAAATATTTTTGCACCACTATATACCCTTACTACTTTAGTAAATCCCCTCCCAATTATTTATTCCATACAATGTAACTGATATATAGGCAAAAGCATAATGGTTTTTCATTGTTTTTTACTCCACGACCTGTGGCATATCTTGATGTACATCCCATATAAATTGGATGAGAAAGAAAAGCAACCTGGCTCTATGAAAATGTCTCTCTTTCTCCTTTAGTGCCTTCAAGACCCAAGGAGGCCATCATACATTGTTCTCCCTTCTTTGTAGTAGATACAGGAGTTGACAATTTGATTTTCTTTGAAGTGTAGGTCTTGGTATACTCCCAACCACTGGCATGAAAATAACTTTACTGAAGTGACTTATTCTGAATCTTCTTGATCACCCCTGTCCTCTGAATCCCTGTATCTTAGCAAGATTGCAGCAAACAAGCCTCCTCTTGCTCATCCTACAGAATCAGCATGATGTCATCAATGCAATGAATCAATATGAAATTTTACATGGTATCCAGATGGCCTTGACACTTCACGTTCTATTAGAACACATGAGAGTTGATAAAGATCTGGATAAAACTCTGAGTAAATATCTTTGTCTATATTCCAAGGCATATTCCTATCTCTTTTGACTGGAATAGAAAAGAATTTTTTTAAGTGAAAATGTTAGTCTCTCAGTTATGTCTGACTCTTTTTGACCCCTTGGACTGTAGCCTACCAGGCTCTTCTGTCCATGGAATTCTTTAGGTAAGAATACTGGAGTGGGTAGCCTCCGAGGAGGCTTTAAGACACAGGGAGGGTTCAAGACACAGGAATCCATCATATTAACTTANAAAAAAAAAAAAAAAAGATTCAGTGTTTAGAATGTAGAATATAATATCAAGAAACCTATTGTGAGAGAACTTATTTTTCTTAGTCCTGCCATGACTTTTTGAAATACCTGAACTAACTCGAGATCTTTCCATGACTGTTTCCTCACCTTCAGTAACTAACAATCCCTATAATCCATCATTTCACTTATTCATTCAGGCAATTCTTCATGTCTATCTTTGGATTTTTTTTTAGGCCATAAATATTCAAAATATTTCAGCACAATCACCATAGGTTAATCTTCTGCAGATGACATATTCAAGAACATTATCTTCAGTAAGATGGAAGTTGAATAAATCCCTTGATCCCTCATCAAACTCTAAGTCAGTCTATGTTGATGAATATTTTGTTACAAACAATTGTGTCTGTTTTCTAGATTTAGCATGGTATCTGAAACAGGGAAAAGGAGAATTACTCTCAAATCCAGCTGCAGTCAATCATATACTCTGGAATATACTCTGGTCCCTATGAGTGACACAGCAGAATAATTAAAGTTCTCCTCTGTCAGAAACTGAATATATTCAGAAACATTGTATATAGAAATAGACTTTTTAACTTTTAATTTTCAATTGTTCCTAATGAATTCCCATAACTATGATTTAACTCATCTAATTTTTTATTCTATCTGACAAATGTGAAACCCTTCGAGCAATAAGAAATTATTTTTTCCATTTTTATTTCCCCCTGCTCACACATTTTATTATATTTATATCATGTACTAATGGTTTTGAAAGAATCATGCATTTGGGGATGTTCTTCTCAATGCCTCTCTACTACTCACATGTATCCACCTTTAGATATAAAGTAATCTTGATGCTGTTTAAAAATTAATTTGATAGTGTTCATTCCAAAGCAAATTAATTTGTACAAACATCTTCTATCTAATGCCAGCATTCTCATGATCAGTGTATTAAAATTCAAAATCACCTCTGTCACCAATCCATTTCTCTCTTACAGTCAGGTACCTCACTCTTTTTATCTGCTCTTTTTCAATGATTCTAACTCTAAACCATTTAGTTGAATAACTTTTTTTCCTTTTGATGTAATCTAATTTTCCTTTTTTTTTTTTTTCCCTAAGGCTACTTTGAAGAAATGTAGGAAAAACAATTTCTTACTTTGGTTTAAAATAGGTTCTCTTTCACCTCTCAAATATCCTAAAACCATTAAATGATTAACTAAGTAGTAACCTCATCACAGTGTCTGATCGCTCACTCCTTTCAAATTTTTAAGCTTAGCTATTCAAGGGAAATTAGCATTTAATGAATTTCAGATAAAAATAAATTTTTGTGAAACACGGAAACTCAGTGTAAGCAGGAGTGAATGAGAAGTTTTAACAGAGGGTTCTGAATACATCCTTTAATCTGGAGGATGATTTAGTTTGCCTAAGAACAAAGAAGCAGAGGAAAATGCCTGAAAAGCAACTGCTGACAAAGGAAAATGTAGTTAATTCACACAGGTCCTTAAAGATTCTCATTAGTACCCCTTAAATATTTCATTAATTAGTGACTGAGCAGTTAGTGTATGTAACAGACTAAGCTAAGATATTATATAAAACCATTTCCTTTACCATTAAGTGAGTGTTTATATAACGTTTCTGCTGAGATATTCAATAGTTTCTATGCAATGAATAGTTCCTTAAAATTTTTACAATCTGTTTAAAGAAGGAAACAGTAACCACCAAGAGCACAATTGTAATTCAAGAGTTTAATAATAGAATATCTCATAAAGAAGATTGTGACTAGGTCAGAAGTGATTTACATAGACACTGTGATCCCTTGGACCTGTAGCCTGCCAGGCTCCTCTGTCCATGGAATTCTCCAGGCAAGAGTACTGGAGTGGGTTACCATTTGCTTCTCCAGGGGATCTTCCCCACCCAGGGATCAAACACAGGTTGTCTGCATTGCAGGCAGATTCTTTACCAACTGAGCTACTAGAGAAGCCCATTTTCATACACTATTGAGGGCTTCCCTGGTGGCTCGGTTGTAAAAAATCTGCCTGCAATGCAGGAGACCTGGGTTCAAATCCTGGGTTGGGAATTTCCCTTGGAGGAGGACATAGCAACCCACTCCAGTACTCTTGCTTGGAGAAGTCCATGGATGGAGGAGCCTGGCAGGTTATAGTCCACAGGGTCACATAGAGTCGAACACAAGTGAAACGAGTAATCAGCAGCAGCATACACCATTGAATGATACAAACAGCATAAGGCTAGCCATCTAATGAATTTTATGTCCTTGAATCTCGCATCTATAAAAACCTAATAATATACAATACACAGTTAGGGGATACTTTTAGGGAATAAATACTTTGCATTATTATAACTTGTATGTATAATAAAAAATGCCTCAGAAAATATTCAGAGCTATACAAAAGCAGTGAACTTGTTTTTTCAAAAGATTATTGTTGTTTTGAGCAGTGATTCCCACCAAGGACAACTTAATCCCCCAGAGAACATTTAGCAACATCTGAAAGTAATTTTCATCTTCACAGCTTGGGAGAGGAGAAGCTACTGGTATCTCATGGGTAGAGACTGGGAATACTGTAAAACATCCAAGGTTCAAGAACAGCCCCTTCCCACAGCATTGAATTATCTAGCCCCAAATTGGCTCTTCTATTGAGGCTGAGAAGCCTTGGTTGAAAGCATTTAGGAAGTGACTCATATGTGATGTATAAAAGTGCACGAATCTTAAAGAATGGACCTAAATAGAGTGGAGGTGTTAGAGGGAGAGGAAAAGCAAGTGATAATGTACAGTAGTCCACGCTTACCCATAGTTTCACTTTCTGTGGTTGCATTGCCTGTATTCAATCATAGTCTGAAAATGTTAAATAGGAAACTCCAGAAATAAACAATTTGTAAGTTTTGAACAGCACACCATTCTGAGTACCATGATGAAATCTCCTGTAGCTTCATTTGGTTTCACCTGGGAAGTGAGTCACCGCTTTATCCCCGAATCACTCCAGTTAGTCACTTAGCTGCCTTGGTTATCACATTGCCTGTCATGGTATCTCAATGCTTAGGTTCAAGAGACCCTTATTTTACTTCATAGTGGCCCCAAAGCTCAAGAAAAATGACATTGGCAATTCAGAGATATCAGAGACAGGCTCTAAAGTGCAAAGGTAAAAGTTTTCTTCTTAATAAGGAAAGAAAAGATTATATTCTGAGGTTGCTATGTTCTTTAGGAAAAAAAAACTTGCAAAAGTTGTAGCTGCAGTGTTTTAAGTGTTTAAAGATTGAAAAGGCATTAAATTTATACGATAAGATATTTTGGAAGAGAAAGACCACATTCACATAACTATCATTACAGCATATTGCTATCACTGTTCTATTTTATTAGTTATGGTTGTTACTCTTTTATTGCACCTAATGCTTCAGTCCGTGGGGTTGCAAAGAGTCAGATGTGATTAGCAACTGCACAATAACAAAAATTTATAAATTAGACTTTATCGCAGGTATATGATAGTTATATATCACAAGTATGTATATAAACTTTATCATGTGTGTGCCAAGTCACTTCAGTCAGGTCTCTTTGCTGCCCTTTGGACTGTAGACCACCAGGCTCCTCTGTTCCTGGAATTTTCCAGGCAAGAATACTGGAGTAGGTTGCCATGTCCTCCTCCAGGGGATCTTCCCGACCCAGGGATCTAACTCGGGTCTCTCATGTCTCCTGCATTGGCAGGTGGGTTTTTACCGTTAGTGCCGCCAGAGAAACTTTATCATAGGTATAGGGAAAAAACAGTATAAAAACCAGCTTGCAGTATCCATGGTTTCAAGCATCCACTGGGGTTCCTGGGAAGTATCCTCAGCAGATATGGGGGAACTATTGTAGTTTCTAAAAGGAAGCTTGTTTTCAATAATGGATTTGAAAGGCAAAATTAGAGCGATGAGGTAAAGCAAGTTTGTTGATTTAAATGTAAGCGAGTCTTTAATAAACAAACTGTGATTGAGAAGATAATTATGTAGTCAACATAGAGAAATTTAAGACTAGTAGAATTTGGGGAATTTTATATATGTAAAGGTAAGCAAATATTGAGACAGAAAAGAAGAAAAATAAGGAAAACAGAAGAATGTTATAGTAGATCCTATAATGAAAACCTAGCAATGAAAAAACTGAATGGAAAGAATGGTTGAAAATATGAAATTGCCAAAGATCGTAGGATGGGTGGACTGAGCCCCAAAGGAAAACATCACTAGTTTACCTTAGAAAAGAATATTCACTACTTTGGGCACTAGAACACTGTGATCTGTATTGATTGTCTGGAAAATTCCATATATTAGGACTATTTTGCTGAGGAACTAACACTTCTCAGAGATTTTCATTTCAATAAGGTAAGCAATGCATAATATCTATACTATAATGTACATGATACCATAAGAGTTAAAAGAACTCCATGGTTAAGTAAGTATTTTTGAGAGGAAAGAAAATTAAAACTGTCTTAAATGAGCAAGAATTCATCAACTCTGAGACTCATATATTTAACCATTTCTAACACTTTTGACTAACTTCTGCCTCCCCAGGCGTAAAGAAACTGTAGGATTTTCTCTCCACTGATGGTAGGCTGAAGAATATTTGGGGTTAGTGCATTAATCTTCCTTTTCCCCTGGGCAGCTCAAAGAATCATGCTATTCCTGCCTTACATCCCACAACCCAGACGAGAGCTGGGACTAAGCATTCTTAGCTCTCATATTCTCATAATACTCTGAAAATAATATCCTCACCCTTGGCCATTCAAATCTACAACCCCACCCCATCCCACAGTCCTGAAACACTTGCTTTCTTACCAGACACTACTCTTCTCAAACCACAGCTTAAAGGATTTTTATCTTGGCAGTGAAAAATATTATGTGGGAGGCAAGGAGAAAATTGTTCTGTCACTTAATATGTACTTTCAAAACTTCCAGTCTTCACCAGTTATAGGCTTTTGATATTAAAACCCCATATAAAAGGGGGCAACCTCTTGCTCTGTGAGAGATTCTGTATACCTCCTAAGACAAAAGCAGACAGATGTTCTTGGGGAGGAGATGACAGGGGTGCTGTGAATTCTTCATACACCACCTCACCCAGACACCTATACCATCAATTTGAATGAGATCCAGCATTACTGACTCCTTTTAGGAATGCTATCATAAAGGTCAGGGGAAAAGACATTTAAGTTATTAAATGCTTCGCCCTTTCCTGGTAGGTTCTGTCCAAGAAAGTTATTTAGTAAGAGTTTAAATAGTCTTTCAGTTTCTTTATATTACCATTTATGCCAATCACCTTGTCATTCTTCCATTTTACCAAGTTGGGAGTGTATTCTTTCATAATTTTTTTTCTTATTCCACTGTGTAGTTTTCATGTCCTTCTGGTACTTTCCTTATATCTTTGTTTTGTTCTAATCCCTCCAATTTTTTATATCCCTACTCAAGATAAAGATTTTTCAATCTTTGGTCTCTCCTAGCCCACCATGCAAAATAGGAACCAACCAATAAAGTGGGTGTAATTTGAACGTTCTTCATGGTAAATAGATGGGGAAACAGTGGAAACAGTGACAGACTTTATTTTGGGGGGCTCCAAAATCACTGCAGATGGTGACTGCAGCCATGAAATTAAAACACGCTTGCTCCTTGGAAGAAAAGTTATGACCAACCTAGACAGCATATTAAAAAGCAGAGACATTACTTTGCCAACAAAGATCAATCTAATCAAAGCTTTGGTTTTTCCAGTAGTAATGTATGGATGTGAGAGTTGGACTATAAAGAAAGCTGAGCAACAAAGAATTGGTGCTTTTGAACTGTGGTGTTGGAAAAACTCTTGAGAATCCCTTCAACAGCAGGGAGATCCAACCAGTCCATCCTAAATGAAATCAGTCCTGAATATTCATTGGAAGGACTGATGTTGAAGCTGAAACTCCAATACTCTGGCCACCTGATGTGCAGAGCTGACTCATATGAAAAGACCCTGATGCTGGGAAAGATTGANAATTTTTTTTCTTATTCCACTGTGTCGTTTTCATGTCCTTCTGGTACTTTCCTTATATCTTTGTTTTGTTCTAATCCCTCCAGTTTTTTATATCCCTACTCAAGATAAAGATTTTTCAATCTTTGGTCTCTCCTAGCCCACCATGCAAAATAGGAACCAACCAATAAAGTGGGTGTAATTTGAACGTTCTTCATGGTAAATAGATGGGGAAACAGTGGAAACAGTGACAGATTTTATTTTGGGGGGCTCCAAAATCACTGCAGATGGTGACTGCAGCCATGAAATTAAAACACGCTTGCTCCTTGGAAGAAAAGTTATGACCAACCTAGACAGCATATTAAAAAGCAGAGACATTACTTTGCCAACAAAGATCAATCTAATCAAAGCTTTGGTTTTTCCAGTAGTAATGTATGGATGTGAGAGTTGGACTATAAAGAAAGCTGAGCAACAAAGAATTGATGCTTTTGAACTGTGGTGTTGGAGAAACTCTTGAGAATCCCTTCAACAGCAGGGAGATCCAACCAGTCCATCCTAAATGAAATCAGTCCTGAATATTCATTGGAAGGACTGATGTTGAAGCTGAAACTCCAATACTCTGGCCACCTGACGTGCAGAGCTGACTCATATGAAAAGACCCTGATGCTGGGAAAGATTGAGGGTGGGAGGAGAAGGGGATGACAGAGGATGAGATTATTGGATGGCATCACTGACTCAATGGACATGAGTTTGAGTAAGCTCCAGGAGTGGGTAATGGACAGGGAGGCGTGGCATGCTACAATCCTTGGGTTCGTAAAGAGTCAGACACAACTGAGAGACTGAACTGAATATTAATATATTCTTATTTATGATGTTTCCAATGAGTACACAGTAGATTTGTTGTTGTTGTTCAGACACTAGGTTTTGCATCCAACTCTTTGCAACCCTGTGGAATGCATCATGGCAGTCTCCCCTGTCCTTTACTATCTCCTGGAGTTTGCTCAGATTCCTGTCCATTGAATCAATGATGCTATCTAACTATACCATCCTCTGCCACCCCCTTCTCCTTTGGTTTCAATCTTTCTCAACATCAGGGTCTTTTCCAATGTGTTGGCTCTTTGCATCAGGTGGCCAAAATATTGGAGCTTCAGCTTTAGCATCTGTCCTTCTAATGAATATTCAGTGTTAATTTTCTTTAGGATTGACTGGTTTGATCTCCTTGTAGTCCTTTGGACTCTCATGAGTCTTCTACAGCACCACAAATTAATGAATATAATTACATGTGTGTGTAAAACACTATTTTTGTAAGAGTAAAAGCAATTAAATAAACAAAATTTCTTCTTTACTTGACAGAAAAAGCTTTAATTAACATGTATTCAAAGAAATTTGCTACTTCAAGAGGACATTTGTTCTTCATAGTGACATTCTACCTTATAAATTCTTCTTACAGGGAATTTCCCATATTGCTAGTCTCTACCATGGCCAGTAGATACCAAATTCCACTTTTCCAGCCTCTCTTGTTGCTAGGGTAGGGTCAAAGGACTTCATGGTTCACCTACAAAGGTTTGTTGACCCCTGGGTATGGAGTGGCAGTCATTTTAGCAGCAGAATTCCATGGCCAACTCAGCAGCAGCAATAGAGACACAAGCTTCAGTGAACTGCACTGTGGTGACTCAATGTCAGATTGCAGCCCTGCAGGGATGTCCTGGGCTATTATTACTGGTGATGCAGTCTTCATCATCAGATTGTGAGCCTTCTCAGAGATGACGTGAGCTATCTGTAATTACTTATTAGATTGATTTTCTGTGTTGCCAACAATGATGGATGCAGTAACTCATCAAACTCAGTTCACTGGCAACATCAAATAATCCAATATGTCAATATGAATTAAAAAATTGACTAGGAGGCCCAGGGAATGGAAAGGGATAAGAACGTAATGGCTTCTTATAGCACAAAAAAGTAAGCAAAAATCCTTATTTCTTAATCAAAACTTCATTTATATAAAATATACTTTTATAATGTATAATCTATTGCCCATCTTCCTAACATCTAAAACTTGTCCAGATATAAAAGGAATATCTTTATTTTCATAGTCTATTAATCTATGGAAAATACCAAAATAATAAGAAAACAAAATGTATCTATCTGTAATAAAAATATATATATACATAGATATATAGAGAAATTGGGTATAAGAACTAATACCATTGCCATTGTTACTGCTTTTATTCTTATCAAAATTAAATATAAAACTTCCTGACAGTCCCCCATCCTACATAAAATTTTGTTCTTTTTAAGTCCTTTTTCACAATAATACACAAAACCAGAATAAATGTTTTTTAAAATTTCACTCTAGGAAGTTCTTTATTTTGTTATCAATGTTGTAAAAAACAATCATTTTAAGAATCTAGTCTCATATAACATAAATAAACTTTATAGAAACTAACCAAGGGGCCTACTATAATTCTAAACAACCTTTTTTAAAACATATGAAAGAATTGTTCTAGTTCCAAACAACCAGCTTGTATGTGAAGTTTTGTAATATAAGTATTTGAAAGCTGAATTTATTAATTTTCTTTTGAAATAATATGAAGCAAACATGATTAGAAGATGTCCTAATTGAAGATGAGAAATAAATTTTAAATAGTAGAAAGAATGAATGTTTAAAAATAGATTTTCAGATGGAAAAATTGGCTTCCATTTTACTTGGTAGTTCTTGAGAAACATCATGCAAGTTGCATTCATAAAAACATGGAAATAAAATAGCAAAATAGGAAATAATTTTTTCAATCAGTTCAGTTCAGTTGCTCAGTCATGTCCGACTCTTTGCGACCCCATGGACTGCAGCATACCAGGCTTCCCTGTCCGTCACCAGCTCCTGGAGTTCACTCAAATGCATGTCCATTGAATAAAAAAAAATAAACTATTTAATTTAAAACAAGGAAAATAAGTTGTGTGATGAAATCAGCAAAGATATAAACAAGTCTACTCTGCAGCTATCTGAATCAATGGCTCATTAAGAACCTTTTAAGAAGAAATCAATGTATTTTAAACTCCCTCTACACTGAAAATACATAGGGACTTCAACAGGCACTTAGAATAAATTTCCTCCATAAACACTCTTATTTACATATTTGCTGGGCACAATGTCATTTATTAGTTCAATCTTTTCCTACTGCCAATTCTTAATGAAGAGATAAATTCCACAGATTCTATATTTGGATATACTTTTCTTACTTCTTTTTCATATTTTTTAACCTTGATTTTTGAAGAGGGTTAGACTAAAAAAGATTGATATATATTCACAGTTAAGATGAAACAATAATTTTGCTTAACTTAACATTTAAGAGTAAATCTTTTACAGATATAAAAAGAGAAAATGCATCTATGGTTGATATAAATGAAGGCTTTTAAATTTAAAAATATTTCTGGAATTTAAATAATTTATAAATTATAAGTTAAAATCTTATTTATATCTTGGATAATACTTTTCAAAAATTTCTAAAATAAATGATGAAATTTCAAAGTGAAAGTGAAGGTCTCTCAGCCATGTCCACTCTTTGTGACCCCATGGACTATACAGTCCATGGAATTCTCCAGGCCAGAATACTGGAGTGAATAGCCTTTCCCTTCTCCAGGGGACCTTCCCAACCCAGCACTCGAACCGGGGTCTCCTGCATTGCAGCTGGATTCTTTACCAGCTGAGCTATGGGGGAAATTTCAAACTCTACTAGTAAAAGCAACTGATGTTTATTTATTGATATATAAAGATATTCCATGCACAATAAAATTACTGAAGAAATAGTGCTGATTAATGCTTTATTGTTTCTGAAATATTAATAGTTAAGAAAAAGCAGACATGTAAAGGCTTAATTACAAATAGTGTGGGTAATTTAATTAAATTTGTACAAAATAGAGTCACAGGCTAGAAGAAAATGATTAATAATAACTATATCTCAAAAACATGTTTTTAAAACAAATATTGACAAACTAATTCGTAATTAAATAATTAAATGAAATTTAAGGAAATAAATTATAAGAAGGGGTATAGAATATGTTGACACAGAGGTGTAAGATGGTATGTTTTGAACTACAGATCCTTTACTAGTGCTAGTGTCTGAGACAAATACACCACACTGCATTTATGCTAATTTTTTATGTAAGTTTAACATATCATAAAACTCATATTTTAACCATTTCAATATATAAACACTTAATGGGCTCTGTATGTTCAAATATTGTGCAGCCATCATCACTAATTCTTGAACATTTCATTAACTCCTAAAAGAAACTCATACATATTAGCAGTCAATCCCAGTTCCTCATTCAGCTCCTGGCAACTAGTTATCTATTTTCTGCCTCTGGTTTTGCTTATACTGGACATTTCATATAGATGGACTCATAACCATATTTGGCCTTTTGTTTCTGGCTTCTTTCACTTACCATAATGTATTAAACACCCATCTGTGTTGTAGCATGTATCAATACTTTGTTCCTTTTTTCCTGAATAGCATTTCATTGTATGGATATAACACCTTTGTTTATTCATTCATCAACTGATGTACGTTTGAGATATCTCCACTTTTTGTCTATTGTGAATCATGTTTCTCCCTTAGGCACAGTTACCAGAAATGAAAACTACTATTTTCAAGTCTACTGCTGATCCAAGTAGTAGAGAATGGAAATAGAGTAAATTAAGACACCATAAAGTCTACTCTTAAAGAAAATCATCTATTTTTTATCTAAATTTTTGAATGTATAGATTTAGAATTGTTCATAAATTATTATTCAATTAATATCTGAATGATCTATATTTAAGTTTTTCACTCATGATGTTGGTAACTTGTGTGTTCAATTTTTTTCTTGATGAATCTGGCTAGAGGTTGATCAAATTTATTAATTTTCTTGAAAAATCACATCGTTTCAATTATTTTCATTATTTTCTATCTTGCATTTATTTTGGCATTTTAAAACCAATATTATTTATTTATGCTCACCCTGCTTTTAATTTGTTCTTTTTCTATTTTCTTAAAATAGAAGATTAGACTCATGATTTAAGACTTCTCTCATTTTTTAAATTTTAGCTAAAAACTTCCCTCTAAACACCACTCTGTCTCACAAATTCGATATATTTTCTTCTTCACTTGGTGAGAAACAATTTTTAATTTCCCATTGACTTCTTCTTTAACCCATGGGGTTTTTTAGAATGTGTTATTTAATTTCAAGTTAGAAATTTCTAAATGTCTCTCCACTATTTAGGAGTTTCCAAATATCTTTCCACTATTGGTTCCTAGTTTAGTTTTTTAATGAGCCAATGGCATAGTTGATGCTATTTATAGATTTTTCAAGTTTTGTTTATGGCCTAGATTGTAGTCATATTTGATGAGTGGTCCATGCACTTGAAAAATATGTATAGTCTACTGCTATTGAGCATTCTATTAATATAAATATCAATTAGGAGAAGTTAGTTGTTGGCATGTTTGTATTTTCCAATATCCATACTAATTTTCTGCCTACTCCTTCTACTGATTATTGAGAAGAATGTGAATTCCCTCCTTGCAGTCCAAGGGACTCTCAAGAGTCTTCTCCAACACCACAGTTCAAAAGCATCGATTCTTCGGCGCTCAGCTTTCTTCACAGTCCAACTTTCACATCCATACATGACCACAGGAAAAACCATAGCCTTGACTAGGCGGACCTTAGTCGGCAAAGTAATGTCTCTGCTTTTGAATATACTATCCAGGTTGGTCATAAGTTTTCTTCCAAGGAGTAAGCGTCTTTTAATTTCATGGCTGCAATCACCATCTGCAGTGATTTTGGAGCCCAAAAAAAGAAAGTCTGACACTGTTTCCACTGTTTCCCCATCTATTTCCCATGAAGTGATGGGACCGGATGCCATGATCTTCGTTTCTCAAGCCAAATTTTTCGCTCTCCTCCTTCACTTTCATCAAGAGGCTTTTTAGCTCCTCCTCACTTTCTGCCATAAGGGTGGTGTCATCTGCATATCTGAGGTTATTGATATTTCTCCCGGCAATCTTGATTCCAGCTTGTGTTTCTTCCAGTCCAGCGTTTCTCATGATGTACTCTGCATATAAGTTAAATAAGCAGGGAGACAATATACAGCCTTGACGTACTCCTTTNGCCATGGTTTTTCCAGTCATGTATACATGTAAGAGTTGGCCTATAAAGAAGCTGAGCCCCAAAGAACTGATGCTTTTGAACTGTGGTGCTGGAGAAGATTCTTGAAAGTCCCTTGGACAGCAAGGAGATCCAACCAGTCCATCCTAAAGGAAATCAGTCCTGAATATTCATTGGAAGGACTGATGCTGAATCAGAAACCAATACTTTGGCCACCTGATGAAAAGAACTGACTCATTGGAAAAGACCCTGATGCTGGGAAAGATTGAAGGAGGGAGGAGAAGGGAAAAACAGAGGATGAGATTGTTGGATGGCATCACCAACTGGATGGACGCGGATTTAGGCAGCCCCAGGAGTTGGTGAAGGATAGGGAAGCCGGGCATTGTGCAGTCTATGGGGTCACAAACAGTTGGACTGAATGACTGAACTGAACAGAACCCTTGAGGTTAGAGAGGAATGTATGATTCAATCTGGTTAGATAGTTGGGACCGTACATGAAATTTGCCACTTTCAGGCAGGGGCACCTAATTGCTGGTCTGAGACCGTCTTAAACTCATTATTCTCTCTGTAATAGCTGCCAACAGCAATTGAAATTTTGGATGTTCTTTCAGCCCACTATGTCCCTAAATGAGCAGAACTTCTCTGCTTTCCAGAGATGGATGTGTAGTTCTCCTATAAGAATGACTTCCAATACTTAGATTTTGTATTTGTAACCACAGCATAATATAGCCTGTCTGCACTAGTAGTCATATCACCTTTGCTTCTATGGAAATTACCATTCTTAAGAAAAATAGATAATAAAGTGCATAGTGTGGTGATGCAATAATTTGTTTTAGCCTTTAGAAAAACAGAAAAGTTGCTGATTTTGTCATGTATAGAATTGTACAGGATAAAGGGTAACCATTTAGGATATTTTTTAGAGTACAATTTCTAGGATTCTTAGATATAAATTCAATTTTGATTATTCCATCTAATGTGTAGTTCTCCTACAAGAATGACTTCCAGTACTTAGATTTTGTATTTGTAACCACAGCATAATATAGCCTGTCTGCACTAGTAGTCATATATCACCTCTGCTTCTATGGAAATTACCATTCTTAAGAAAAATAGATAATAAAGTGCATAGTGTAGTGATGCAATAATTTGTTTTAGCCTTTAAAAAAACAGAAATGTTGCTGATTTTATCATGTATAGAATTGTACAGGATAAAGGGTAACCATTTAGGATATTTTTTGGAGTACAATTTCTAGGATTCTTAGATATAAATTCAATTTTGATTATTCCATCTAATTTGTCTAGCAGCATTTAGTTGATAATTACTTATTTAACAATACAAATAAAAATTCATCTGTTTTTGAAAGATTAAGTATACCTAATAGTCTAGCTTGATTTCTGGCTTCTATGCAATGCTTTCATCCCCTTCAAATGAGGGAGTTCTATTACTTTCTTGTGAGTTCAGAATTTGAAATATTTGAGATATCTGAGAAATTTTCTTGTACTAAATTTTTTGTTCAGATTTTCTAGTTTTCCATACTATTGAAATGTTAATATAAGTATATTCAAAGCTGTGTTTATCTCTATATTTGTATATCTATATTTCCACCTATACAAATATTTTGTTTAGGACTGAGATCTGTGATTATATCATGTACATATCAAACAAATGAAGAAAAATTTCAAAAGGCAACCTCAAAATCACTTTGTTCTTGACTGAGTTTAGAGGTTCACGGTTATAATCAATCTATATGCAATATCCACTGTCTGGAAACTCTGGGAGAGATATCTTCCCTGGAGTCTCAATTTTTTCCACTGTAAAACATGGGCAGTTGTTTTTGTGCAAACCTCAGCTTTAGAAAGGGAGGAACAGAGACTCAAATTCATATATTGGTTAGAAAAGATTACAGAGCAAATAAGCACTTGTGTCTGAGTTACCCATCGATTTTTGTCACTAGATCATTACTCATTTTTTTAAGGGCGGGGGGGGAGGAAAGAGTATAGCTGTCACCTGTAAACCTACCACCCAAATGAGCAAACATGGAGGTTTTTGCATTTGGTTTCCTGCTCTTGCCCCAGAGTTGCCTCCAGCTGCCTGTGCCCATCACAGGAGCCAGGTCTCAGCAGGCTGTGGCATGGGTCCTGATTACTGCTGGGTCTTCCTGTTCTGCTTCTGACCCACAGTGATTAAAAAAAAAATAATAGCTTGGATGGGTTTTAAGCTTTTTAAAACAACATTTAAATCATCACTGTGGTATTTGGGTTTTGGATGAGTAACATAAGAAAGGTCCAACTTAACTGGCAATTTAGTGTTTGGAAAATGTATCTGTTGTACACAATGTAAAACGGAGAACAAGAATCCTCTTACCATCCATGCAAGAAAGTTGTTACTTACTAAGTTATCATTAATATTATGTATTATCAGACTTTAAAAATGTGGCCAATCTTATTTCATCAAAATGTCAGATTTCTCTCTGTACTGTTGTTTTGACCATGGTAAGATTAATCAGCTTTCATGGGCTTAATGTCCATTTGTATTCCTTCTTTTTTCCATCATTTGAGGATGATGGCTTTTCTTTATTGGCGTTTGGGAATTCATTTTAAATTATGGTTATAAATCTATATGTTGCATAAATTACAGATATGCCAATATGTAACCTAAGCATTAATTCCAGATATGCTGTCGCACTGACAGAAGTATGTGTGTTTGCATCTGTCTACTTTTTCTTTTCTAACCTCTGGGGTTCCTCATTATGTAAAGCTCATAAGCATCGTGCCTGGCACTACAAAAGCAATGCAAAATCCTTTGCAGCTATTAGTCTCTGTTTTGCTTTCAATGAAATTATCCTGAATTAGAGTTGAGGACTTCATTCTGGTAGCAACTCTTTCTAAATGCAGGTTCTCTGTAAACACAGGGAAGGAGAACTTCTACACACATGTATGTTATAATTAAAATAATGAACAATTATGTTCCCGTGATTATTTCTGCTTATTTTAATCTGGTGAAGGCATGTTTGGTGTTTCTCTGTCTCTACTAAGAAAAATTACTATTGTCTAAAGTGGGCTTTAATTTTATAACGTTTGGGTGGAAGATTCTCTACTCCGTATTGCTTTCAATCAAATCTCAAGTAAAATTTCCTCTTTTTCAATTCCACTAGTGGTATATTTTAGGATGCTCTGGCATCATTATAGATTTATTCATTTTTAAATTATTGTAAATTTATTACATTCTTATTTTATTATATTGTGGCATTTAAGAGAAAATCAAGGGAAACATTTTGGTAGAAATACTCAATTTGCAATCTTGAAGTAGAGATTTAATTTCTTGTCTTGGTTTTAAAAAAAATCTCACTTTAGAATTTTTTTTATAAACATGAGAAGTTTTAAAATTTAGAAGCATGTCTTGATAATAACAAATTTCAAAATGTGTGACTCATAAGATAAAGTAAAGCAAAGGTGGGTTGAAAGAACACAAAGAAAATGCAAATAAAAAAATTTTGACAATGGCAGCTACATATTTATATATACATTTATATACGCGTATGCTGCTGCTGCTGCTGCTAAGTCGTTTCAGTCGTGTCCGACTCTGTGCAGTCCCATAGACCGCAGCCCACCAGGCGCCCCTGTCCCTGGGATTCTCCAAGCAAGAACACTGGAGTGGGTTGCCATTTCCTTCTCCAATGAATGAAAGTGAAAAGTGAAAGTGACGTCGCTCAGTCGT
>SJYX01012704.1:130682-180811 GCA_006410675.1 Oreotragus oreotragus | reverse complement strand
CAACCCAGACAAATTCCAAACCGTACCCCAGGGAGATACTGAAGGTACTCTGGTAAGAAAGCAGAGGAAGGAATCTGAAGAAGCTGCAGATGAGAAACCAACCACTGGAGATCAATCCACTTCGGAAACCCTTTCCAGCTCCCAGGACACAGGGTTCTTGGGTGCACTGGGTTTGGTTCAGCTCCAGGAGGGCCTGCCTGCATCCAGAGGTTAGGGGTCATTCCCCAGGGGGCCAGGCATTACAAGCCCAAGGCAGGCTCCATGGCTGGCACTTCCTCCCAAACTTTCTCAGCTCTACCCCAGGCCAGCCTCGGCACCCAAGGCTGCTCGGACTCCAGAAACATGACCCTAGACCTGGTGACCCCGGGCCTGAGGGGGATACTGCTGACATTTTTTTCTTCTTTTGCTTTTAAAATTTAATTTGTATTTCATATGGAATATCACCTGATTTAGTTATAGGCATTCTTTTATCTATTCTTTTTCGCATTCTTTTCCCATTTAAGTTATTACACAGTGTTTATTAAGTTCACTGTGCTATATACTAGGTTCTTGTTGATATCTTAATATATATATGTGTGTGTATATTTATTACCATTTATATATATGTATATGAACCACAGCATCCTAATTTTTTCCTTCCTTAGCCCCACCTTTTCTGTGATATAACTAACCACCAGTTTGCGTGCTGTGTTGTTGAGTTACCTTTTGTTTGGAGAATCATTTTTATTGATTTTTGGTTCTACCCAAAAGTGATATCCTAGGCTATCTGTCCTTCTCTGACTCCCTTCCCTTAGTATGATATTGTACAAGTCCATGTATTTTGCTGGAAAGGCGTTATTTCTTTGTTTTAATGTCTGAGTCATGTTCTATCATACGTATATGTATGTGACACATCTTCCTTATCCATCCCTCTGATGATGTCTTGATTATTCTAAAACGTGCTGCATTGAATGTTTGGGTGCAGTTGTCTTTTCAAATTATCATTGTTCTCCACCAACAGGCCTAGGAGTAAGATTGCGGGATCATGTGGAACCTGTATTTTCGATTTTAGAGGAACTTTCATACTCTTCTCCATCATGGCTGTTTCCAATTTATATTCCCGAGGGTTCCCTTTCGACAGGCCCTCTCCTGCATTTATTCTTTGCAGTCTTTTGGATGATGGCCATTGTGACGGGTGTGATAAGAAATCTGTACCCATGATATATATTTTGGAAATAGAATTTTGCCACCATCACTGAGACTGCCCCCCATCCTGTCTCAGACAAAAATGCCACCAAACATATCCAGTATGCTTGCTTCTATCATCATTAATTACGTTTTTGCTTTTTTTTTTTTTTTTTTGAGCTTTAGGAAATGAAATAATAGATTATGTCTTTTTTGGTTGTCACATTTTGGCTACTCACTCTAGTATTCTTGCCTGGAGAATCCCAGGGACAGAGGAGCCTGGTGGGCTACAGTCCAGGGGATCTCAAGGAGTCAGACACGACTGAGTGACTTAGCACACACGGTGGGTGTGTAGTGGTGTCCTATTGTGTTTTAATTTGTATTCATCTGATAATGAAAGTGGTTCAGCAAATTTTCATATTTTTTAAACAACTTTTACATCATCTTCAGTGAAGTGCCTTTTCAATGCTCTGAGTCATTTAGCTATTGAGTTTTCTTTTGTTTACTTATTGATTCAAAGGTATCTTGTGGCCATGAAGTTTCTGGAAAGTATATACCTTTTTTTTTTACTCAAAATGTGTTTTGCTCTTTTGCTCTCTAGATTGAATCTTTTGAGGTACATATTTCTTCATTTAAGAAAGTCTAACTCATCGTTAAAAAAAATAAATAGCGCTTTTGGATTTCTTTTTACAATCTTTCTTTGCTTTGTGATCATATACATATTCTTCCATATTTTCTTCTAGGACCTTTATTAACCTTTGCATTTAAATATGTAATGCCTAGATGTTTAATCAGTTTGAATTAGCTTTTGTTTTTGATACAAAATAGAGATCAAGANAATGTGTTTTGCTCTTTTGCTCTCTAGATTGACTCTTTTGAGGTACATATTTCTTCATTTAAGAAAGTCCAACTCATCATTAAAAAAAATAAATAGTGCTTTTGGATTTCTTTTTACAATCTTTCTTTGCTCTGTGATCATATACATATTCTTCCATATTTTCTTCTAGGACCTTTATTAACCTTTGCATTTAAATATGTAATGCCTAGATGTTTAATCAGTTTGAATTAGCTTTTGTTTTTGATACAAAATAGAGATCAAGATGCATTTTTTCCATATGGATAACCAATTCAGCTGTTTATATATTTTTGCTTATTTTTATGTAAATTGGTTTACAATATTATATTAGTTTCAGGTATACAACATAATTATTCAACATTTAAAGTTGTAACCAGATAATGGCGTCATTTCCCAGAACTTTATAACGTATCCATGTTGCTTCTCTCTTTTATACATAGAACTTTCTATCTCCTAATCTCATAGCCTTATCCTGCCCCTTCATCTTTCCCTCTCCCTCCTGATAGCCACCAGTTTGTGCTTTATATCTGTGAGCCAGCTTCTATTTTGTTATATGCATTCATTTATTATTTTTAGATTCCACATATAGATGATAACATAGAATATTTGTTCTTCTCTGTTTGATTCATTTCACTAAAGCATAGTGAAATGCTTGGTCCAACATTGGTGAAATGCTTGATCTGTTGGTCCATCCACATTGTTGCAAATGGTAGAATTTCATTATTTTTTATCAATCATTTAAAAATATTTATTTTATACACATAGATGTATGTATGCATAGGTTATCTTTATGGGTATTTGTCTATATACATCTTTATGTTTGTGTATGTGTGTATGTATAGATTATATTAACATATATATTGGCTTGTTAATTATGTGTAAGAGAATATTTTTTCCTTATTGTCATGGAATGCACATTCTCAATGTGTAAAATACTTGTTACTGATTAGTAAATTAAATACGATGAGAGGAGAATATGCACAACTCTGTTCCTTTCTCAGGTTTTAAATACTGTGATCTTTGCAACCACTGTAAAGTTTATAGGGCAGGCGCATTGAATGCACTGAGAAGAGAACTTTACTGCATTAGAAGTCTTGTGACATCTAAAGATCATACTGGAGAAAGAATGGGGATTGATTTGTTCTGAAGATTCTGATTCCACTGCTTCCAGGCTCACTGGCTTTAATATGAAAAATTAAATTACTAATTCCATACTTGTAATGGGCAAACTTAGTAATTCAGTCAGGCTAGAAGATACAGTGAAGTGAATCCCTGCACACATGGGGCCCCTATGGCTTTCAAAGGTGTTAATGAATGACAGACTATTGCTGTCTTTATAGTGTTTGACTTTGAGAACAGTAGACACAGACAAGTCAAGGCAAGTATGAATTATCCTGGCGATAGAACAAAGGTTAATATTAGAATTCGGGCCTTAATTGTTGAACTTAAGTAACTTCTACTGTCTATCAAGTTAAGAAAGTGTAAATGATATTCCATTAAAACATACGCCTGAAAATTGGAGAATTAGATAAGTTATTGTAGCATTACAATTACATAGGAAATGAGAAGAAAAGGAAAATAAGCATGCTTAAAACATTTATTAGGAACTTAAATAAAAACATAAAAACATTAACAATAAATAACATTAAAAATTAGTCTCAAATTATCACTAAACTTGTCAAATAATATTATAAACAGTTTATAGTTTTCCTATAATTTTTAACTTTCTTTAGAATTTATTTTTGGAAATGCATTTATTTACCAACTAGCTAAGCAATTGCTTTATAATCATAGCAATGTAATTAGAGGGCAAATCAATGAAAAACAGTTTTGCGATTGTAATTATCTGAATTTTGTATCATAATAATGTTTTTCCTACATTTGTATGTTCTTCAAATAATACTCTTCAAAATGATGCAAGCATAACAAGGTCAAAATAAAAGTGAATATTTTATGTAAACGCTTAATTGTTTTTGACTACAAGTTAACCTTACTTCAATCTTATTACAGTTTGATCAGAATGTACATCTCAAATCCATCTTGAATTTTTTCCTGAACTTAATCACTCCTTCACGAATCCTTTTTCTTTCTTTTTTTTAAGTAGACTGCATTTTAAATTAAAATGTAGCTGTGATGTGAACACAGTTACTAAATTTGAAATATGACTTTTTTGACAATATCAGGAAAGAATAGACTGTACTTTATCATCTTTCTTCAGTGTCTTATGAACTTATTCAACCTGGCCATGACCCAGTTTTCTTTACACAATAACTAAGGTTGTCTGAAATGAAAGGTTCGTCATACGTGTTAGCTGAAAGAGGAATATGTTTGATTATTTCTATGATAGGGGGAAGCCAATGGCACCCCACCCCAGTACTCTTGCCTGGAAAATCCAATGGATGGAGTAGCCTGGTGGGCTGCAGTCCATGGGGTCGCTAACAGTCGGACAGACTGAGCGACTTCACTTTCACTTTTCTCTTTCATGCATTGGAGAAGGAAATGGCAACCCACTCCAGTGTTCTTGCCTGGAGAATCCCAGGGATGGGGGAGCCTGGTGGGCTGCCGTCTATGGGGTCACACAGAGTCGGACACGACTGAAGTGACTTAGCAGCAGTAGCAGCAGCAGTAGCAGGACAGTGTACTTAGTTCTGTGTTCAAACATGATTTAAGAGTCATCTTACTTGTTTCTTGTTCTACTGTGGTCACAATGGATCTGTCTAATTATTTTTGATATTTTTTAGAAACTGCTTATGATCCAGAGGAAACATCATGGCTTAGTGACTGTCACTGGCTAGCTGTTGACTGTCAATATCATTATGATTCTAGTTGTCATTTTAATAGACATACCTTCCATTTTCATTTGTTTTTTTTTTTATAGCAAGGTGTGTTCATCTTCCTTGTTTTCTTTTAGATTCCACTCCTTTTCTCTATTCTTAGGCACTTAAATTCAGTATATCAATCCTTATTTCTGTGCTACAAGTTACTTATATTAATAATATATTGGTATTATACATCTTTGTAAAATTTCACTTCACTGTAACATATTTTTAAGCTTGGAGTATTTTACTGATTACCCAATTTTACTTCTTCACAACAAAATGTATGCATAAGTTATTTTACATTTTATAATAAATTAGAAGATGGTAAAACTTTTGCTTTTTGGACATGCATCTCATAGTGAGAAGGTAAAGGGAATAATTAATTATGCCCTAACTAGAAAAAAAAAAAGAGAGAGACTTCCTTGACACAAACAGTTCCAACTATCACTTTGTTTCACATTTGCATTTCTAAGAAAGCTATCTTAATAAGATTCAAAATTCCTCTGTATTCTAAACGGTAATAAATGATGATGGTGAAAGGAGAAAAGAGAACCACTCTGATTCTCTGTCCATGTGTACCTTCTAAAGCAAATGAACTTCAGAAAACAGTATTAATACATATGGAAGTTGAAGGTCTTAGAAATAATTTCCCTAAAACTATTTATGCCCTTTAGGGAAGCCTCCATGAGTTGCTAGAGCGCTACACATCCCTCCAGGGCAGACTGCTAGTCAGGTGGGTTAACTGATAAGAAATGAGTTCTGTGGAGCAATATGAAAGGTTCAGTGTCCCAGGGTGTCAGAGAGTGGCACAAGCAAGTATCAAAGCAGAGAGAACAAAGAGGGAGGGGTCAGGCTGCTCTCACTGATGTTCAGCTGGGCTCTCCAGTGGACCAGTCAGACTGCTGCCAGGGTACTTGGAATCAGTCCCTCATGAAGGCCAGCAGTCATAATTTCCAGGTTACTCAGGGTGACTTTTAATCCTAATGAAAAATTCAATAGAAAATAAGAAGATCCATTCAATATTAACCAAAATGCTGCAAAGGAAAATTGCTTAGAAAGAAAATATTGTAAAAAATGTTATAGATTCAGAGCAAATGAAATTCCAGTACTTGGGCTTAGCGTAGTCTACATCCCTACCAATGGGCTATTTTCTTTAGTACACACTTTGTTGATGCTGTTGTTCAGTTGCTCCGTCTTGTCCTACTCCTTACAACACCATGGGCTGCAGCATGCCTGGTCACATCCCTCCAGGGCAGACTGCTAGTCAGGTGGGTTAACTGATAAGAAATGAGTTCTGTGGAGGAATATGAAAGGTTCAGTGTCCCAGGGTGTCAGAGAGTGGCACAAGCAAGTATCAGAGCAGAGAGAGCAAAGAGGGAGGGGTCAGGCTGCTCTCACTGATGTTCAGCTGGGCTCTCCAGCAGACCAGTCAGACTGCTGCCAGGGTACTTGGAATCAGTCCCTCATGAAGGCCAGCAGTCATAATTTCTAGGTTACTCAGGGTGACTTTTAATCCTAATGAAAAATTCAATAGAAAATAAGAAGATACATTCAATATTAACCAAATGCTGCAAAGGAAAATTGCTTAAAAAGAAAATATTGTAAAAAATGTTATAGATTCAGAGCAAATGAAATTCCGGTACTTGGGCTTAGCGTAGTCTACATTCCTACCAATGGGCTATTTTCCTTTGTGCACACTTTATTGATGCTGTTGTTCAGTTGCTCCGTCTTGTCCTACTCCTTACAACACCATGGGCTGCAGCATGCCTGGTTCCCCTGGCCTTCAGTGTCCCCTGGAGCTTGCTCAAAATCATGCCCATTGAGTAGGTGGTGCTATCTCACCATCTCATCCTCTGCTGTCCCTTCTCCTTCTGCCTTTGGTCTTTCCCAGCATCAGGGTCTTTTCTAGCGAGTTGGCTCTTCCCATCAGGTTGGCAAAGTAATGGAGCTTCTGCTTTAGCATCAGTCTTCCCAATGAATATCCAGGGTTGATTTCCTTTAGGGTTGTCTGGTTAGACCGCCTTGCAGTCCAAGGGACTCCCTAGAGTCTTCTCCAGCACCACAATTCAAAAGCATCAATTCTTCAGCACCCAAACTTCCTTATGGTCTAACTATCTCATCCATACATGACTACTGGAAAAACTATAACTTTGACTATATGGACCTTTATCAGCAAAGTGATGTCTCTACTTTAAAATATGCTGTCTACGTTTGTCATAGCTTTCCCTCCAAGGAACAAGCATCTTTTAGCTTCATGACTGTAGTCACCATCCACAGTGATTTTGAAGCCCTCTAAAATAAAACCTGTCACTGCTCCCACTTTTTCCCTTCTATTTGCCATGAAGTGATGGGACCAGACGTCGTGATCTTAGATTTTTGAATGTTGAGTTTTACGTCAGCTTTTTCAGTCTCCTCTTTCCTCCTCATCAAGAGGCTCTTTAATTCCTCTTTACCCTCTGCCATCTGCATATCTGAGATTGTTGATATTTCTCCCAGCAATCTTGATTCCAGCTTGTGAGTCATCCAGCCTGGAATTTCACATGATGTACTCTGCATATAAGTTAAATAAGCAGGGTGACATGATACAGGATTGTCATACTCGTTTACCAATTTTGAACCAGTTCTTTATTTCATGTCTGGTTCTAACTGCTGCTTCTTGATCTGCAAACAGATTTCTTAGGAGCATGTCAGGTGGTCTGGTGTTCCAATTTCTTTAAGAATTTTCCACAATTTGTTGTGATCCACACAGTCAAAGACTTTTGCGTAGTCCACGAAGCAGAAGTAGATGTTTTTATGGAATTCTCTTGCTTTTTCTACTATCCAACAAATGTCAGCAATTTGATCTCTGGTTCCTCTGCCTTTTCTAAATGCAGCTTGTACATCTGGAAGTTCTTGGTTCATCTACTGCTAAAGCCTAGCTTGGAGAATTTTGAGCATAATCTTACTGGCAAGCCAATTGAGTGCAAATATATGGTAGTTTGAACACTCTGACATTGCCATTCTTAGGGATTAGAATGAAAACTGATCTTTTCCAGTCCTGTGGCCACTGAGTTTTCCAAATTTGTTGACATATTGAGTGTAACACTTTAACAACATCATCTTTTAGGATTTTATATATTTCAACTGGAATTCCATCACTTCCATTAGCTTTGTTTCACGTTCTGTACACACTAATCAACACTAAATATTGAGATTTTAATTGTATAGGGAACTTCTATTAACATCTGTTGTAGCTCAGTTCTATAGCTAATTGGAGTCTGCAGTCTAATGACAGTATAAAAAAAACCATTAAAATAAGCAAATATTTAGACAAAAAGTAAAAGGACAAAAATACCCCCAAAGAAACCTCTTATAATTTGTGTATTACAAAGCTATTAAATATGAATTGATTTCCATTTTATTGCTACTAAAAAGGTGACCATATTTGTGTTTATTAATGTTTCTGGGAAATTACTTCTATTTTACCTTTTATATACAATTAAGGAAATTTTTTTTGTCACATAAAGACATTGTTTTAAAATACTAAATACTGTTTCTTAGACACCTGTTGAAAACATCCCTGCTTTGTTATTGATAGTGTATGAAGGCATAAAAATGCTTTCTTTAAGAGTTCACGTTCATGGCAAATCACTCACAAGCATCTGAAACTTTATTTCACACAACTATACACCAAATACTATAATGTGAAGTGGTACTAGAATAATATTGCTCCTAAGCCTGTAGTAGAAGCAAAAGAAAATAACCTTTGATATAATTCTACTTCAATAAGATTTCCATTTTAGTACAAAAAATTCTAAGTAACACTTGTTCACAGGAAAAAAGACTAACAAATTTCACAAGCAATTAAGACACCATCAGTGACAAACAGTGGAAACTCCAAACAAGATTACTATTATAGGCAAGCAATGACTCGCATATGAAAATTTAGTTCAGTTCAGTTCATTCGCTCAGTCGTGTCCTACTCTTGGCGACCCCACGAATCGCAGCACGCCAGGCCTCCCTGTCCATCACCAACTCCTGGAGTTCACTCAAACTCATGTCCATTGAGTTGGTGATGCCATCCAGCCATCTCATCCTCAGTCGTCCCCTACTCCACCTGCCCCCAATCCCTCCCAGCATCAGAGTCTTTTCCAATGAGTCAACTCTTTGCATGAGGTGGCCAAAGTACTGGAGTTTCAGCTTTAGTATCATTGCTTCCAAAGAACACCCAGGGCTGATCTCCTTTAGAATGGACTGGTTGGATCTCCTTGCAGCCCAAGGGACTCTCAAGAGTCTTCTCCAACACCACAGTTCAAAAGCATCAATTCTTTGGCGCTCAGCTTTCTTCACAGTTCAACTCTCACATCCATACGTGACCACTGGAAAAACTGTAGCCTTGACTAGACGGACCTTTGTTGGCAAAGTAATGTCTCTGCTTTTCAATATGCTATCTAGGTTGGTCATAACTTTCCTTCCAAGCAGTAAGCGTCTTTTAATTTCATGGCTGCAGTCACCATCTGCAGTGATTTTGGAGCCCCCCAAAATAAAGTCTGATACTGTTTCCACTGTTTCCCCATCTTTCCCATTAAGTGATGGGACCAGATGCCATGATCTTTGTTTTTATCATACACTAAAATATGATAATCAGAAGTTAGCATTATCTGATTCTAAAATATATTTAATATGAATAACAAATGAAAGCACATTTTAAAAAGATGAATGATAAAAATGAACTGGTCTAACACATTTATATATATATATATGTGTGTATATATATATTCCCATATATATATATAAACGGGAAAGATTGAAGGCAGAAGAAGAAGGGGGCAACAGAGGATGAGATGGTTTGATGGCATCACCGAATCTATGGACATGAGTTTGAGTAAACTCTGCGAGTTTGTGATGGACAGCGAGGCCTGGTGTGCTATAGTCCTTGGGGTTACAAAGAGTTGGACATGACTGAGTGACTGAACTGAACTGAAAACATAAATCATTTGGATTTAAAAATACGATATTAGAGGGAACAAAACCCAGAATACCACTTATTTAAGCTGATGTTGGAAAAGAGAAAGAGGAAGAAAGAAATTACTCACCTAGGCAAAGCATGGTAAAGCTGCTAAACCGAAGAGTGAGAGAAAGACTTAAAAGCAGATGGAGGTGAAAGGAGACTGCTGACGAAGGAACTTCAACTACTATGAGAGATGAATTTTCAAGGGCAAGAAAGGAAGTGAAGGAAATTGTTGTATCTTTAATGTGCTGAAAGAAAGCACATTTCAACCTAGAATGTTATAATCAGTGAAGCCGCCTTTCAGAACATGAACAGAACAAGGATACAATAGACTAAGGACATATCTCACAAACAAAAGCAGATTTTTTTCCCCTTCAAACAACCAATCAAAATTAGCAAGAACAATTAATTACTTAATTTGATGAAACTGAATTGAGAAACAATAATAAAACTCAAGGTTAGACAGACTGAAAAGGAAAAACAGAAAACACTATTCAAAACAAATTAAAATGCTAAATTCAACAAACTTGTCTAAAAGAAAACATTTGAAATTAATTCCAAATAATACTGCACTGAGTACATGTTAATTAATGCTGATAAACAATTATTAATATCAGATATACAAGCAAGTAAAGCAAAAGTGTTAGCATTATATAGAACACCACCATAGGATTAAACAATTCAAAAAATCAAGGAAGATACATGCGTTAAAGCTGTTGGTGTCATACAGAAAATAAACCCCTAACAAACACAAAACTAGAGAAATCACGTTCATTTGAAATACAAAAAAATATATATTTCTAGTTCATGGACCAAAATAAAATTATATTATTCTAAATTTAAAAGAGTTTTAATTCATCATTAAGGCACGTTGTTTGCCATGTGGACCACCCGGGAAGTACAGAACGTGTGGTGGTGGACAGCGCCATGGTGTTCCACGGGTCATTGCTGAATAAGGAGCGTACACGACGGAAGCGACTTAGCAGCAGCCCATCAAATCTACCAAAAGGCTTATCTGAATGGCAGCTTTTGTTTTGTTCTTAAGGGCAATACTTAGTAAGAATCCAGAAACAACGTGACAAAACATATACAAAAGAAGCCAGGCCCAGAAGAACCTTTGTAATTCCTTGGCTAGTAAGTCGCAAAGCAAGTAGTGGTGTCTATCAGGTCGTGGGGAATGGCTGTGACAGGCCCAGAGACAGCCTGTGCAGTAAAGGAGGTGTGTTTTACCTTCATTGTGTAGTGGTTACCTAACAGTAGACATTCTTAATATTCATCAAACTCTGAACCTTGACATTGTACACTTTGCTTTATGACATTGTTGTTTTGCAGTTGCCAAGTCATGTCATGTCCAACTCTTTGAAACCCCACAGACTACAGCATGCTAGGCTTCCCTGTCCCTCACCATCTCCCAGAATTGCCCAAGTTATCTCTACTGAATGGGTGAAGCCATTCAACCATCTGGTCTTCTGTTGCCCTCTTCTCCTTCTGCCTTCAA
Source organism: Oreotragus oreotragus (assembly GCA_006410675.1). Taxonomy (NCBI): domain Eukaryota; kingdom Metazoa; phylum Chordata; class Mammalia; order Artiodactyla; family Bovidae; genus Oreotragus; species Oreotragus oreotragus. The sequence continues at coordinate 169,484 of SJYX01012704.1, read as the reverse complement.
TCTTTGCCAGCATCAGGGTCTTCCAATGAGTCAGTTCTTCGCATCAGGTTGCCAAAGTTTTGGAGCTTCAGCTTCAGCATCAGTCCCTCCAAAGAGTACTCAGGGTTGATTTCCTTTAAGATTGACTGGTTTGATCTTCTTGCTTTCCAAGGGATTTTCAAGAGTCCTCCAACGCAGTTAAAAAGCATCAATTCTTTGGCATTCTGCCTTCTTTATTGTCCAGCTCTCACAACCATACATGACCACTGGAAAGATCATATCCTTGACTATATGGACCTTTGTCAGCAAAGTGATGCCTTTGCTTTATGACATTATGCCTCAATAAGGAAAAATTAAACCAGTTAAATATCCTGAATGTAAACAAAAGTTGTGAGAAAAATCTAAAGCAAAACATAAAGAAAAATTCAAGAAACTTATATGACAAGAATTAAATACATAATTATAAGTATCTTATTCTAACAAATAGTAGAAAAGAGAACAGCTGGGAGAACTGAAGAAATTGAAAGAAAATAATTATCGGTTCAGTTCAGTTCAGTCTCTCAGTTAAGTCCAACTCTTTGCAACCCCTTGGACTGCAGCACGCCAGGCCTCCTTGTCCATCACCAACTCCCAGAGTTTACTCAAACACATGTCCATAGAGTCAGTGATGCCATCCAACCATCTCATCCTCTGTTGTCCCCTTCTCCTCCCACCCTCAATCTTTCTAAGCATCAGGGTCTTTTCAAATGAGTCACTTTTCCAATACTTTGGCCACCTGATGTGAAGAACTGACTCATTTGAAAATAATTATGGTGAGTCAAATTAATGAAAACAAGTGGAGAATAAAAGTACAGATTTCTTTTTTGTAAAGACTATGTAAATATTGAAACAACACGCCAAGGTTTAAAACATTAAAAGGAGAATAAGATATAAGAAATTTCTTTCAAATAATATGGGAGGCCTTACTGTAGATTTAAAATTATTCTAGTCTTAAATAGTATTGTTTCAAATAATTGATGAAAAAAATTTTAAAGCTAAAATGGGAAAAAAAATATGTCAATCAGCATGACTCAAAGAAGAAAAGCAGAATAATTCTGTAATCATTCAGAAAATGGAACTTTTAATCAAAGTCTCTTCACAAAGAAGGTAAGAGACCAAACAATTTTAAGGACAAGTTCTACCACTTATCCAAGTAACAGATGATTCTGATATTATATAATTCAAAGATTAAAGAAAACACACATCCTGGATACATGAACCATATAAGAACATTAGAACACAGAAAAATTAAGGCCAATCTCATCCATGGATATAGAAGCAAAAATACTAAAGTAGGTAATAGCAAATGAACACATCAACATATTCAGATATTGCCTTCTGAGCAATATAGAGACATACCAAAAATGCAAGTTTGGTTTCAAAATAAAATGACATAAGCAGGCAGATTTAAAAATTAAAGAGAAAAATATAATTATCATGTGTGTTTGTATGTTTAGTCATGTTAAGCTCTTTGCGGCTCCATGAACTATAGCTTGCCAGGCTCCTCCACCCATGGAATTTTCCGGGCAAGAATATTGGAGTGGGATGCCATTTCCTACTGCAGGAGATCTTCTTGACTCAGGGATTCAACCTGTGACTCTTGTGTCTTCTGCATTAGTAGGTAGATTCTTTCCCACTAGCACAGCCTGGGATAATAGATACCAAAAGAGCATAATGAAATCTAATACCCCTTCTTGATAAAAATCTATCAGCAAACAAGGAATAAAAGTTTGTTACTTACAAACTAAAGGCTGTATTGCATACAACGATTTTCCTTAGTAGTTAGGGTTTATTACATTACTTGAAGATTAGGAATGAAATATAGATGCACACTATTTATCTTCTTTAGTTTAGGCAGCTTACAAAAAAAAGACTTAAAAAGGTGAAATGAAATAATTACTCGTAAGCAGAATTCTTGTGTATATATAGCACATGTATGGAGTTTACAGGTAAAATATTTACATTAATAGTTTATTAGCATGGTTGATTTACAAAAAATCAATACATATGAACAGTCATTTTTAAATTTTCTAACATTTTCAAAGCATGTTTTCATAACTTGTCAATATCAATATTTACAACAGAAATAAAAATAGAAATATCTAATAGTTAATGTAAAAAAACAAATGTAGTGAAGCCCTTTAGGAACAAAATTTTAAAACTATATTGAACAATATGGAAGAGATACCTTTTAGCATAATAAAGATGACAACTTTTGTCAATTGAATCAAAAGATACAATGAATAACTAATGTAACATATTATACAGTGGACTGCTGCTGCTGCTAAGTCGCTTGTTGTGTCCAACTCTGTGCGACCCCATAGACGGCAGCCCACCAAGCTCCACCATCCCTGGGATTCTCCAGGCAAGAACACTGGAGTGGGTTGCCATTTCCTTCTCCAATGCATGAAAGTGAAAAGTGAAAGGGAAGTCGCTCAGTCTTGTCTGACTGTTCGCGACCCCATGTTCTGCAGTAAGCCAGGCTTCACTATCTCACAGTCTCTCAGAATTTGCTCATACTCATGTCCATTGAGTTAGGGATGCCACCCAACCATCTCATCCTCTGTCACCCCCCTTTCCTCCTGGCCTCAATCTTTCCCAGCATCAGAGTCTTTTCCAGTGAGCCAGCTCTTCACATCAGGGGGCCAAAGTATTGGAGCTTCAGTTTCAGCATCAGTCCTTCCAAAGAGTATTCAAGGTTGATTTTTTTTTTTTTTTTTTTTTTTTTGGATTGACTGGTTTGATCTCCTTGGGACTCTCAAGTCTTCTCCAATACCACAGTTCAGTTCAGTTCAGTTCAGTCGCTCAGTCGTGTCTGACTCCTTGCGACCCTGTGAATCGCANTTCAGCATCAGTCCTTCCAAAGAGTATTCAAGGTTTTTTTTTTTTTTTTTTTTTTAGGATTGACTGGTTTGATCTCCTTGGGACTCTCAAGTCTTCTCCAATACCACAGTTCAGTTCAGTTCAGTTCAGTCGCTCAGTCGTGTCCGACTCCTTGCGACCCTGTGAATCGCAGCACGCCAGGCCACAGTTAGAAAGCATCAATACTTTGGTGCTCAGTCTTCTTTATGGTCCAGCTCTCGCATCCATACATGACTACTGGAATAAACATAGCTTTGACTATGTGGACTTTTGTTAGCAAAGTGATGTCTCTGCTGTGTAATATACTGTCTAGGTTTGTCTTATCTTTTCTTCCAAGGAACAAGTGTCTTTTCATTTCATGGATGAAATATATCAAATAACAAAAATATACTTTGGAAAAATAAAAGCAACTTGCAAAATGATACATATTGCAACTATTTTTGTAAAGTGAAAAAAAAGCAGGCAAACATTTTTAAAATAGACATTTAATGCTAATATAGACCTTTATTATTTAGCTTATTTTTAGCAACCCTCAATNAAATATATCAAATAACAAAAATATACTTTGGAAAAATAAAAGCAACTTGCAAAATGATACATATTGCAACTATTTTTGTAAAGTGAAAAAAAAGCAGGCAAACATTTTTAAAATAGACATTTAATGCTAATATAGACCTTTATTATTTAGCTTATTTTTAGCAACCCTCAATATCTAAAACCCAAAATTTCAAGACTCAGTTATTTCTCATGAAACTGTCTAAAGCACACATTCCTCTTGGAGGAGTAGCTTTATTCTGCGTGGTAACTCCTTTCATTGTGTCACTCCATTACAGTGGCGTCTCTCATTGCAGAGCACAAGCTCTAGGCTCATCAGTAGCTGTGGTACACAGGCTCCGTAGCTGTGGCTCCTGGACTCTTGAGTACAGACCCAGTAATTGTGGTGCATGCACCCTGGTTGCCCAGCATCGTGTGAGATCTTCCCAGACCAGGGAGGGACCCTGTGTCACTTGTGTTGGCAGACAGATTCTCAACCACTAGACCATCTAGGAAGTCCTCTTGTATATTTTAATCAACTTTCCTATAGGATACAAATGAAAAACTAAAAAGGAAAGCATAGGAATGAATAATATAAATAACAGTTATTGAGACAAGGTATAGAATGCAGTCACAGAGGTTACAGTGAACTTTTCAAAGATACAGACTCTGTTATACTTCATGTATTTAGTGTAAGTACATAAATGTATAATACTGTTATTAAAATATGCATACTTTCTATGAATATTGTATACACAAAGTTAATATATGTGAACAACAAAAGACAAAAGATAGGATAGAAGCAAACACGATAATAATAATAAATAGCATTTATTACGGACTTATTGTAGACTAGGAATTGTTTAAAGCACTTTGAATGTTAGACTTCAAGAGCTTCATAATAAATGTATAATACCAGCACTATGTGGTCCTAGTGTGATTAGATTGACTAGTTTTCTGTGAGTATGATTTCAGTGTGTCTGCCCTCTGATGCCCTCTTGCAACACCTACCATCTTACTTGGGTTTCTCTTACATTGGGCGTGGGGTATCTCTTCAGGGCTGCTCCAGCAAAGCGCAGCCACTGCTCCTTACCTTGGAGGAGGGGTATCTCCTTACTGCGGCTGTTCCTGACCTTCACTGTGGGATGGCTCCTCTAGGCCTGCACAGCCACCAATCCTTGGGTTGCTCCTCCCGGCCACCGGCCATGGCCTTGGGCATGAGTGGCTCCTCCCAACTGCCGCTCCTGGCCTCTGGCTCGGGGTAGCTCCTCAGGGTCAGCGCCCCTGGCCTCAGGCACGAGGTGGCTTCTCCCGGCCGCCCCTGACCTCAGACTCTGGATAGCTCCTCCCGGCCACCACCCCTGACCTCGGACGAGGGGTGTCTCCTCCTGGCTGCCACTGACCTCGGACGCGGGGTAGCTCGTCCCAACCACCGCCCCGACATCAGATGTGGGGTAGCTCCTCTCGGCTGTTCCTGCGCCATCACAGCCTGGCATTCTAGGCCGCTGCCCCTGACCTCAGACGTGGGGTAGCCCCTCTCAGCCATGCTTCTCACAGCCACCTGCGCTTAGTAAACTAGTCAGTCTAATCACACTAGGACCATAGCCTTGTCTAACTCAATGAAACCAAGTCATGCCCCTGGGGCAACCCAAGGTGGGCGGGTCATGGTGGAGAGATCTGACAGAACGTGGTCCACTGGAGAAGGGAATGGCAAGCCACTTCAGTATTCTTGCCTTGAGAACCCCATGAACAGTATGAAAAGGCAAAATGATAGGATACCAAAAGAGGAACTCCCCAGGTCGTTAGGTGCCCAATATGCTACTGGAGATCAGTGGAGAAATAACTCCAGAAAGAATGAAGGGATGGAGCCAAAGCAAAAACAATACCCAGNCTCTCTAAAGTCAGAAATTGAAAAGGAACTAAATAGCCTCTGGATGAGGGTGAAACAGGATAGTGAAAAATCTGGCTTAAAGCTCAACATAAAAAACAAAAATAAATAAATCATGGCATCCAGTCCAGCATTTCATGGCAAATAGAAGCAGAAAAAATGGAAGAAGTGACAGATTTCATTTTCTTAGGCTCCAAAACCACTGCTGACAGTGACACCAACCATGAAATTAAGACACTTTCTCCTTGGAAGGAAAGCTATGATCAACCTAGGCAGTGTATTAAAAAGCAGAGACATTACTTTGTAGACAAACGTCTGTCTAGTCAAAGCTATGGTTTTCTGTAGTCATGTATGGACATGAGAGTTGGGCTATACAGAAAGATGAGCACTGAAGAATTGATGCTTTCAAATTGTGGTGTTGGAGAAGACTCTTGACAGTCCCTTGGACTGCAAGGAGATCAAACCAGTCAATCCTAAAGGAAAACAGTCCTAAAAATTCATTGGAAGGACTGATGCTGAAGCTGAAACTCCAATACTTTGGCCACTAGATGTGAAGAGAAGATGCTTGGAAAAAATCCTTGATACTGGGAAAGATTGAGAGTATGAAGAGAAGGGAGTGGCAGAGGATGAGATGGTTAGATGGCAGTGACTGAATGGACATAAATTTAAACAAGCCCTGGGTTATAGTGGTGGACACAAGAGGCTGATGTGCTGCAGTCCAGGAAGTTGCAACGTTCAGACATGATTTAGCAGCTGAACACCACCACTAACAATTAGCAGTAAAAACAAACAAAAATTAAAACCAATTCAATGACCTAACTGTAGCTTAAAGAATTAAAAAAATAACTAATTAAGGCCAACATCTTTATAAAGAATAAATAATAAATATCAGTGTATATATAAACAATATATACGATAGAAAAATCATAGAGAAAATCAGGAAAACCAAAAGTTGATTCTCAAAAAATAAATACAGAAAAATTGGTCTCTTAAAATATAACCAAAAATGGCAGATCTTTAGCTACATGGACTTTAAAAAAGAAGAAAACATTCAAATTACTAAATTTGGCAATCAAATTGTGAATTTTGCCACCGATTTTACAAAAATAGAAGGATTATAATAGAGTACTTTGAACACTATAAGCTAAAAAATTAGATAACCTATATAAAATAGACAAATTCCTAGAAACACAAAACCCACAAATATGAAAGCATGAAGAAATAGAATATAGGAACTATATTACTAGCTAAGAAACTGAATCAGTAATCAAAGATTTCTCCACAAAGGAAAAATTCTGAACCTGATGGTAAATTATAATACTAAGATTTCAAGAAGAACCAATATCAATCTTTTCCAAGGTTTTCAAAAAATCTGGAGAGAGGACACCAAAAAATAATTTAAGAAGAGAATTCCATTTACAGTATCATCAACAAGAAAAAAAAATCTAATAACTTACTTAAAAGGTAAATTATTTGTACAATTGAAAACTACAAACCTTGCTAAAACAAATAGAAGACAGAAGTAGAAACACAGCCAGTTTTCAGGGAGCAGAAGTCTTACTATTGTTAATATGTCAATACTACCCAAAACAATATTAGATTCAATTCAATCCGATCAAAATCCCAACACTATTTTTGCAAAAACAGGAAAAATCATCATAAAACTCATATGGAATCTTACAGAACCCTGAGTAACCTAAAAAATCCTGAAAAAGAAGCACAGAGCTGGAGGACACACACATAACAATTTTAAAACTTACCAAAAAAACTACAGTAATCCAGGGCTTCCCTTGTGGTTCAGTGGTAAAGAATCCCCCTGCCAGTGCAGGAAAAACATGGTTTGGATTCTTGATAAACACTATTTTTGCAAAAACAGGAAAAATCATCATAAAACTCATATGGAATCTTACAGAACCCTGAGTAACCTAAAAAATCCTGAAAAAGAAGCACAGAGCTGGAGGACACACACATAACAATTTTAAAACTTACCAAAAAAACTACAGTAATCCAGGGCTTCCCTTGTGGTTCAGTGGTAAAGAATCCCCCTGCCAGTGCAGGAAAAACATGGTTTTGATTCTTGATCTGGGAAGATCCCACATGCTGTGGAGCAACTAAGCCCAAGTGTAACAGCTACTGAACCTGTGCTCTGGAGCCTGTGCCCCACAAGAAGAGAAGCCTCCACAATGAGAAGCTCATGCATCATAACTAGAAAGTAAACCCCACTTGTCACAGCTAGAGAAAGGCCCACACAGAAGGAGTACCCAGCAAAGCCAAAAATAAATAAATAAATAAAAATTTATATTTATATGTGTATATATAGTATATGTACACATATATACTGTATATGCATATATATATATGCATATACAGTATATTCAAGTGTGTGGTACTGACATAAAGATAGACCTTTAGATCAATGGAAAAGATAAAGCTAATAAATAAATCCTGATTTTTATAACATTAAATTCATTTCTCTGACTCTGCCAAACATGAATGAAGCTATAATTCATCCATAGACAGGTACCTTAATGTTTAAAGTGGCTTAATTGTTTAAAGAAAAACCCTGGAATAAAGTAATGCATACATCAACAGTAAAATGGAGAAATACATTTTAGTATACTCAGTAAATGAAATGCTAAATGTCAATGAAAAGGAATGAAAATAGTTTATTACATGATATTATTAGTATTTACTTTATAACTCAATTTATATAAAATTCAACAAGTATAGATATTTTATAATGTTATTGTTCAGAATATTGCTTATGTTTGCAGATAAGTTAACTATGATGAGCATTAGAGTACCTTCTGGGTATTGAAATTATTTTATGTGGTTGTATGGCTTTGCTTAGCTTGTAAAAATTTACTGGGTTTTAGATTTGTGATATATGCAATTAATTATAATTATGTTGTACATCAAATAAAACATTACATAGTCTTTCTGGCTTGCATTCACTAAGCCATGTTTTTCATAAAGGTCATGGAAGCAAATATCTACAGATCCAGTGGAATAGTGAGTACCATCTAAATTTGATGTACTATGCACAGATCCAATCAAATACTGTCATGAAGGATTTTGAATCCAGTGTGGCCAAATTTTCTAATATATTAAAGAAACTATAAGTTTTAGATTTTTGTGTGTGTGAAATTTTGTAATTTTAAGTGTCTGTTTATCCCACCAAACAGTATGCCAGCATAAAAATTATAAAATAAACTTGGTATTGGGTAAATGTTTTATGTTCATTGTGATCTTGGTGTGATCATTAAAATTCTGAAAATAAAATTTTTTCTTTTGTAACTGCTTTTGGAAGAAATTTGTACCTGCCTGTTTGTATGTATTTGCTTAGGCCACCTTTGGACAGTATTAGGGAAGTTTTTTTTTTTTTTATTTAAATCATGGCATATTTTCCCCTCTAGTACCTTGGCTTTCACAAGTCATTTTCATTTATTTTCCCAGATTAGCTGACTGTCAATGAATGCTACTCTGTACTGAATCATCAGTATGGAATGGTGGCAATCCAATTACTTGTCAGGGGATATAACCTCAAATCTGCTATTGCTCAATATTTATGAAGTTAAGAGAACACAATATTTATGGGGAAACTTCTGAACAGTAAGCACTACACTCATATCACTAAATGCTCTAATAGCTATCCATAAATTATTCCATAGTATAAGTGTACTAGCTGCTTAGACCACATAATTTTACCACCTTCTAGTATAATAGCATTTATAGAACTGGCTTTTTGGCAAGATGCCATCATCATACAACGAAAAATAGTAAAAGAAACATCCCTAAGTTATTTGTTGCTTTTATGTTCCATACCACTTTTCCTGTGACAGATCTGCAGAAAACCATGTCTCTGTATCCAGTATCACAAAAAAGGTGTGCATAGTAACTGGATTACTTTTGTTTCATGCACCCTCTGATTTATATGCTTCTTTGCTCCTCAAAATAAGGGTCCTGGAACTATATCCATATACAGAAAACCAGACAATAAATACTGAATATAGATATTCTTTCATGGAAAATGAATTTTATTCAAAGATTTAGAAAAAAAATTTTTAATTTTTGTACTCTCAAAATATTTTAAACTGGATTACTTTTGTTTCATGCACCCTCTGATTTATATGCTTCTTTGCTCCTCAAAATAAGGGTCCTGGAACTATATCCATATACAGAAAACCAGACAATAAATACTGAATATAGATATTCTTTCATGGAAAATGAATTTTATTCAAAGATTTAGAAAAAAAAATTTAATTTTTGTACTCTCAAAATATTTTGCCACACATGGACATAAATACATTAATAAGAATTCAATGTCTTCAATATGATAATTCATTATCTTTGGTTTGTCTTCTACTTTGTTCTGCAAATATCTTAAAAGCATACATTTGCCCAAGTTTAAAGCAAGTAAAAACACACAGGGCTTGGAATCTAAAGAAGGTATAGAATAGTTAAGTTTATGACAGACATGGACTAGTTCTCAATGTAAACTTCAAAAATTTTGTCAAGTAGTATAAAAGCATGGCGTCTCGGATGGCTCTAGTGTTAAGGAATCTGTCTGCCAGTTCAGGAGATTTAAGAGATGCTGGTTCGATCCCTGGGTCAAGAAGATCCCCTGGAGGAGGGCCTGGCAACCTACTCCAGAATTCTTGCCTGGAGAATCTCATGGACAGAGAAGCCTGGAGGGCTACAGTCTATAGGGTTGAAAAGAATCAGACAAGACTGAAGTGACTTAGCATGCAAGCACATTAAAGCATTAATCGATTACGCTGAGCCATTTAGTATAAAGCGTACTCAAATGATTAATTAGAATGTGAATTGAAGTAAAATGAACTCTGATTCTAGTTATACTAAAAACCTTGAAGTCTAACAACCTGAATATATAACTATTTAAATATAACTACTTAGCACTTTTTGGCTTTTGGTGCAAAGAAAGACTACACAAGTATATTTATTGTAATAGTAAAGACAGACTTCCACATTTGTCATTTGCCATATATTATTTCAACCTGGAAATTTCACTTAAGTAGTCTAAGGCATCTTGGAATGTGAAGTCAAGTGGGCCTTAGAAAGCATCACTAAGAACAAAGCTAGTAGAGGTGATCGAATTACAGTTGAGCTGTTTCAAATCCTGAAAGATGATGCTGTGAAAGTGCTGCGCTCAATATGCCAGCAAATTTGGAAAACTCAGCAGTGGCCACAGGACTGGAAAAGGTCCGTTTTCATTCCAATTTCAAAGAAAGGCAATGCCAAAGAATGTTCAAACTACCGCACAATTGCACTCATCTCACATGCTAGTAAAGTAATGCTCAAAATTCTCCAAGCCAGGCTTCAGCAATACATGAACCATGAACTCCCTGATGTTCAAGCTGGTTTTAGAAAAGGCAGAGGAACCAGAGATCAAATTGCCAACATCCGCTGGATCATGGAAAAAGCAAGAGAGTTCCAGAAAAGCATCTATTTCTGCTTTATTGACTATGCCAAAGCCTTTGACTGTGTGGATCACAATAAACTGTGGAAAATTCTGAAAGAGATGGGAATACCAGACCACCTAACCTGCCTCTTGAGAAATCTGTATGCAGGTCAGGAAGCAACAGTTAGAACTGGACATGGAACAACAGACTGGTTCCAAATAGGAAAAGGAGTACGTCAAGGCTGTATATTGTCACCCTGCTTATTTAACTTATATGCAGAGTACATCATGAGAAACGCTGGACTGGAAGAAACACAAGCTGGAATCAAGATTGCCGGGAGAAATATCAATAACCTCAGATATGCAGATGACACCACCCTTATGGCAGAAAGTGAGGAGGAGCTAAAAAACCTCTTGATGAAAGTGAAAGTGGAGAGTGAAAAAGTTGGCTTTAAGCTCAACATTCAGAAAACGAAGATCATGGCATCTGGTCCCATCACTTCATGGGAAATAGATGGGGAAACAGTGGAAACAGTGCCAGACTTTATTTTCCTTTGTTCCAAAATCACAGCAGGTGGTGACTGCAGCCATAAAATTTGAAGACGCTTACTCCTTGGAAGAAAAGTTATGACCAACCTAGACAGTATATTTGAAGGCAGAGACACTACTTTGCCGACTAAGGTCTGTCTAGTCAAGGCTATGGTTTTTCCTGTGGTCATGTATGGATGTGAGAGTTGGACTGTGAAGAAGGCTGAGTGCCGAAAAATGGATGCGTTTGAACTGTGGTGTTGGAGAAGACTCTTGAGAGTCCCTTGGACTGCAAGGAGATCCAACCAGTCCATTCTAAAGGAGATCAGCCCTGGGTGTTCTTTGGAAGGAATGATGCTACAGCTGAAACTCCAGTACTTTGGCCACCTCATGAGAAGAGTTGACTCACTGGAGAAGACTCTGATGCTGGAAGAGATTGGGGGCAAGAGGAGAAGGGGACGACTGAAGACAAGATGGCTGGATGGCATCATGGACTCGATGGACGTGAGTCTGAGTGAACTCTGGGAGATGGTGATGAACAGGGAAGCCTGGCATGCTGCGATTCATGGGGTCGCAAAGAGTTGGACATGACTGAGTGACTGAACTGAACTGAACTGAACCCACACTATAATCCCACTGTATTAAAGAAAAACTCATTCAAAAGGACAACTTGCCAAAGTCACATAGCTTGAATGAGCCAAAAGTTACAAAACTAACTTTGGCTTGTAAGTAGCAAAGAGATACAGCATTAACTACAACAAAGATGACAATTTTTCTAAACATGCATTATTGAGCAGACAGCTCTTCTCCAAACTAAAGGCTCTTTACATCAGGTTCATAATCTCATCTCCGTTTTCACTTCACTCTTCACTCCTCTGAGAGCTTGATTGTACATACTCCTCTGCATGACCTCTTTGTCATCCCTTCACTCTGTCATATAGAACTCTTTACCTTGAACAAATACAAGTTGTTTTTTTTTTTTAACTTTGAATCCCTTTCTACTATGTGTTACAAAATAGAAATAACCCTCATTTAGAAATTAAAAAAAAAAAAAACTATAGGGCTTCTCTGGAAGCTCAGCTGGTAAAGAATCTGCCTACAATGCAGGAGACCCCATTCGATTCCTGGGTCCGAAAGTTCCCCTGGAGATGGGAAGGCTACCCACTCCAGTATTCTTGGGCCTCCCTGGTGGACAAGGAATCCACCTGCTATGCAGCAGACCTGGGTTCGACCCCTGGTTGGGAAGCCTCCGTGGTGGAGGGCATGGCAATCCATGCAACTCAAGGCAGTGTTCCTGCCTGGAGAATCTTCAAGGTCAGAAGATCTCAGCAGGCTGCAGTTCATGGGGTTGCAGAGTTGGACACAACTGAGTGAATAAGATTTAATTAGTTAACACAAAAGATTATAAAAACCATTGTATTCTTTAGCTGGACAGAATCAAATTTCTGGCCAATCCATTAGCTATTCTGGACAGTGTTATTCAAGCAATATAATTGTGATGAAAGTTGCTATGTTCAGACAGCACTTGCACAAGTGCAGGTGCAAATTGGGGAAGATCTACCATACTTTGGTTTCCATGAACAGCCACTAAGGCATTTAACTAGGTGCCCAAAATACAGAAGCTGTAATCTTTCTGAAACTCGAGCCTAGTTATATCACCATTGGTGGCAGATTTAAGAAAATTATACTTCACGCTTGAAAAGATAATATTATTTCCAATGGCTTTGTCTTTTTGGATAACAAGCTAAAATATTTAAGTAGTTGACCAAAGACAAATCTGGGAAGCCCTCTCTCATTTGTCATGTGATTGATGAAAATGTAATCACTTTGTTGATAATAATTTTGTTCTACCACTTTATTTCTGTTTTCCTTCAAGACACAATATTTAAACAAAAATAACTGTTATTAACTACATCTTTATAAGATCCTCCAAACATTTTTCTATTTAATTAGAATGATATTAGTGAATACAAAACCATTCATAAAATAAAGTAGACTTCAAAGGTTTCCACAAAATATTGAATTTATTTCTTAGTGTGCTAGTACTATTTTAGGCATTATAATATGTATAATCATTCTTATTAACCTTCCCTTTTCTATTGAAAAATCTTTCCAAAATTCTGCTCATGATTATGGATTGAGACAGAGGAAATTATAAGACCAGATTGAATAATCTCATTGCTGAAAAGCCTTCATGATTAAAGCTGTCTGGCATCACTAAGCTTATTTTATTAACACAAAAACTTGTTTTTCAAATATAGAAAATATCTCTTCAAATATTTCCAGCCATTCATTAAGGCTAATATGATTATTTAACAAAAGAAAGTTAGAGTTTAGAATTTTACTAATGAATAATCTGTAAAAGATATTTTACCATTGATGATAACACTTGTTAACTTTCCAAAATGAGAAACAGCCCTGTATGTGTGCAGGAAAGCTTTTAGGAACAAAGAGTGTATATTACTGAAGCAAGGTGTATTTCTACAAAAGATTTTTTAAAAGCACTTCGAATCTCTAAAACATTAACCAAAATGAAGATCTCAAGAAACAAAAACATGGAAAACTCATGAGCGAATTTTAGCCTATTAAAAGCTTTAAAAATTTCCCTATGATTAACATTGTCCTTTAAATATTGAGATTTTATTAACTATTTAAAATGTATCCAGATTTCATGGGGCAAGATAGATAATTTCTTCCTCTCATTTATTGAAATGTTTTTATAAACCAGTTATAAATAGTTTAATACAACTATGACATGGGCAAAATCTCTGCAAATCACTGAATCTTTTAAATATTTATATATTTTTCAATAGTCCAAAAAGGAGTATGTCAAGGCTGTATATTGTCACCCTGATTATTTAAGTTATATGCAGAGGACATCATGAGAAATGCTGGACTGGAAGAAGCACAAGCTGGAATCAAGATTGCCAGAAGAAAAATCAATAAACTCAGATATGCAGATGACACCACTCTTAAGGCATAAAGTGAAGAAGAACTAAAAAGTCTCTTGATGAAAGTGAAAGAGGAGAGTGGAAAAGTTGGCTTAAAGCTCAACATTCAGAAAACTAATGGCATCTGGTCCCATCACTTCGTGGGAAATAGAGGGGGAAACAATGGAAACAGTGGCTGACTTTATTTTGGGGGGCTCCAAAATCACTGCAGATGGTGACTGCAGCCATGAAATTGAAAGACACTTACTCCTTGGAAGGAAAGTTATGACCAAGCTAGATAGCATATTCAAAAGCAGAGACATTACTTTGCCAGCAAAGGTCCGTCTAGTCAAGGCTATAGTTTTTCCAGTGGTCATGTATGGATGTGAGAGTTGGACTGTGAAGAAAGCTGAACGCCGAAGAATTGATGCTTTTGAGTGAACTCTGGGAGTTGGTGGTGGACAGGGAGGCCTGGCATGCTGCGATTCATGGGGTCGCAAAGAGCTGGACACGACTGAGCGACTGAACTGAACAGAACTGCACTCTACCGTATTGCTACTTGTTTTCTCTTTGTCCTATCTAGTCTTTGTTCCGTTTTCTTTTTTTTTTTTGCCTTCCTTTGCATTGACTAGTATTTTCATCATTTTCTTTTATTTCCTATATTGATATATCACCCATAACTTTCTTTTGGCATTATTTTAATAGTTGCTGTAATGTTCATAGTATACACTTTAACTGCTCACAGTGTATACTTACTTTATTTTTTTAGTTTACTTTCAAAAGATAGTATGCCAATTAATGCATAATAAAATATCCTTACAATGTACTTCTATTTATCTCTTCCTAGCCTTCATGTTCTGTCATATATTTAATTTCAACAGCTGCTGTAAATGCTACAACATGCATAGTGAGTTAGCTTTTAATTATTTCAATAATAATACCTTACAATTATTTATGGATTTACTATTTCTGATGCTTTTTGTCTCTTGTATAATTCTGATTTCCATATAGTATCATTTTCCTTCTGCTTACAGCTCTTCCTCGGATATATTGTTACTTCTATATGCCTGAATAAAATTTATACTTCACCTTCAATTTCTCAAAAATATTTTCCCTTGGTAGTAGTTGTTCAGTTACTCAGTCATGTCCTGTTCCTTGCAACCCCACGGACTATAATACGCCAGGCTTCCCTGTCCATCACTATCTCCCGGAGCTTACTCAAACACATGTCCATTGAGTCGATGATGCCATCCAACCATCTTGTCCTGTGTCGTCCCCTTCTCCTCCTACCTTCAGTCTTTCCCAGCATCAGGGTCAATTCTAATCAGTCAGCCCTTTGCATGAGGTGGCCAAAGTACTGGAGTTTCAGCCTCAGTCTTTCCAATGAAAATTTAGGGTTGATTTCCTTTAGAATGGACTGGTTTGATTTCCTTGCAGTCCAAGGGACTCTCAAGAGTCTTCTCCANCTTTCCCAGCATCAGGGTCAATTCTAATCAGTCAGCCCTTTGCATGAGGTGGCCAAAGTACTGGAGTTTCAGCCTCAGTCTTTCCAATGAAAATTTAGGGTTGATTTCCTTTAGGATGGACTGGTTTGATTTCCTTGCAGTCCAAGGGACTCTCAAGAGTCTTCTCCAACACCACAGTTCAAAATCATCAATTCTTTGGCACTCAGCTTTCATTCTAATCCAACTCACGTACATACATGACTACTGGAAAAACCATATCTTTGACTAGACAGACCTTTGTTGGCAAAGTGATGTCTCTGATTTTTAATATGCTGTCTAGGTTTGTCATAGCTTTTCTTCAAAGGAGCAACCATCTTTAAATTTCATGGCTGCAATCACCATCTGCAGTGATTCTGGAGCCCAACAAAATAAAGTCTGTCACTGTTTCCATGTTTCCCCATCTATTTGCCATGAAGAGATGGGACCAGATGCCATGTTGTGAAGTCGTCGTGAAGTCACTCAGTCATGTCTGACTCTTTGTTACCCCATGGACAGTAGCCCACCAGGCTCCTCCATCCATGGAATTTCTAGGCAAGAGTACTGGAGTGCGTTGCCATTTCCTTCTCCAGGGCATCTTCCCAACCCAGGGATCGAACCTGGGTCTCCTGCATTGCGAGCAGATGCTTTACCATCTGAGCCACCAGGGAATCACTGCCATGATCTTAGTTTTTTTGAATGTTGAGTTTTAAGCCAGCCTTTTCATTCTCCTCTTTTACCTACCATCATCAAGAGGCTCTTTAGTTCCCTTTGTTTTCTGCCATAAGGGTGGTGTCATCTGTATATCTGAGGTTACTAATATTTCTCCTGGCAATCTCGATTCCAGCTTGTGTTTCATCCAACCTGGCATTTCTCATGGTATACTCTGCACAGAATTTAAATAAGCAAGGTGACAATATACAGCCTTGACGTACTCCTTTACCAATTTGTAATCAGTCTGTTGTTCCATATCCAGTTCTAACTGTTGCTTCTTGACCTGCATACAGATTTCTCAGGGTCCAGATAAATTGGTCTGGGATTCCCATCTCTTTAAGAATTTCCCTTAGTAAATGATTATAAATTAGGTGACTTTCCCTTTCTTTCCTGGTAGTTGAAAGATGTTGCTCTACTCTTTTTCTGCTTACATTGGAAATTTTGTTCCATTATAGTTTTAATAATTTTTTTCACCCCAATCTCAGCTCTATGGAGCTCAAAATAGCCACATACTTGGCTGCTTGAAGATGCTCCACACTTCACTGGTGCTCTGTTCATTTCTTTCACTGAATCTTTTTTTCTCTCTCATTCACTTATGGTTTAATTTCTTTGCTATGCCTTCAAGTTTACTAATTTTTGCTTCTGAAGTATCTCATCTAACATTTCTCACCTTTAGTATATTTTTATCATGAGATGTAGTTTTCATGCTTAGAATCTCAGCTTGGGTCCTTTGCTATTTCTTTCATCTCTCTCCCTAACGTGTTCAATATTTGATCTGGCTTCTTGATGGAGTATGCAAAAGAATTATAATCCATTTTTTTAAAGTCATTGTCTCATAATCCTATCATTTGTACCATTTTTGAGTCAATTTTGTTTGAATTCTCTCCCTGATATTAGTTATAATTTCCTGTTACTGTTGCTTGATACATAATTTTTGATTAGGTGCCAGACAGTACAAATTTTATGTTGTGTATCCTCAAAATTTTTATATCCAGTGAAGATTTTGAGCTTTATTTATTAATTTACTTGGAAATTTTTTCATTCTTTTGGTCTTGCCTATGAGTATTCTTAGTTAGACCAAAGCAGTATTTAATATTTTCCCCCATTACTGAATCAAGATCTTCTTAGCACTGTCTTCAGTGACCCATTAATTTGAGGTTTTGCTCTCTGGTTGGTGGGAAAAGTTACTCATTCAAGCTTTATTGGAGCATCAGTGTGTATTCCCTCTCATCTTCTCATGTGGTTTACTTGCCAACCATTGTTAGTTTCCTCATCAATTTTTGCTAATCAGTACATGATTCTATGCTTGACATGGACCCTCTACAGATTTCTGGAGTTCTTTGCCCACCTCGCCTCTTCTGGTTCTTGAGCCTGCACACTACTGATGCCTTGACCTGCCCACCCACTCACTGCTATATCACTGTGTCCATGGGTCTACCCCCATGACCTCAGTATCTCCAGCGAGAGACCTAGAGCAGCAGTATGATCACCTCATTTGATAATTTCCCATCTCTGAGGGAATCACTCGGAGAAGGCAATGGCACCCAACTCCAGTACTGTTGCCTGGAGAATCCCAGGGACGGGGGAACCTGGTGGGCTGCCGTCTATAGGGTAGCACAGAGTCAGACATGACTGAAGCGACTTAGCAGCAGCAGCAGCAGAGGGATCACTATACTTCATTGTCTGATACTGAATTCCTTGACAGCCATGGATTTTTCAAGACAGAGGATGGAGTGCAAATTCTGTTCCAGTCACTCTGTTGTGGAAGGATGGAAGCTGCTGTACCCTCTGAATGAGTGTTTAGCAAATCAGTAACTTCTACACTGAAATCAGTTTTCCTCATTACTTTCACATGTAACTCCATTATCTTCTACCATTAATTGCTGCAGGAAAAACATTATTGTAAGCCTTATTATTATACTAGTTAACATTTTTCCTGATATTTGTTTTAAAAGACTTCTTTTTATTCCTGTGTTCAGTGTCTCAACATGGAACTGCCTGTGTGTAATTTTCCCCCGTGAATACACTGAGTACTACTTTAACGTTATGCTTTTCTAAGAAAAATATTCCCATTGAAAATATTGTTTTAACTCTGAATGTCACTTCTTTGCTGTTTCCTCCATTCTCTATCCTCAAACTTACCAGAAAAAATTTAGCTTCTGTTTTTATCTTTCTGTTTACCTGCTTTTCTATATTTTTAATCATTTTTATCTTGTGATGCTTAATTCTGTGTGATTTTTGTCAATTTTCTGTTCTAATTTACTATTTTTATACAGTCTATAGTCTATTCCTCTATCCATCTTTAAGTTTTAAAACTTGAATTTTTCATGTCAAAGAAATTGAATTAATTCACTCTCATATTCACTAATTTCATTTGATTGATTTTTATTTCATAATTTCTTTTTTATGGATGTGATTTTTTATTTCTTTGAAGATAAATCTAAAATATTTCCTAAAATTTTCTTTATAATTCATAAACAAAAATATGTTAGTGCCTTGTCATAATTACATTACTTATCTTTCATGAATCAGAGGGTTTGGGTTTTTCTTTTTTTTTTTTTTTTTGCTTTCTGTTGGTTTTTATATGCTCATTTCAAATGAGTGGCTTTTATTTTTTGTTTCACTTTTAATTTATTTTTTTCACTGTTCTTCTGGGCTCATCCCTTCTTAAATAGGGACTGTGGGGTTGCTTATTCAAGGATAACTAACTTCTGGTAAATTACACTTTGCCAGCCTCATGATTCAGCCATAGGTTATAGACAGAATGTTTGTGACAGCTGATAATTATTGTTTATTACAGGCTACTTATTGAGAACTGATGCAACTACCTCCCTGCTTCCCACCTTGAAACTACCTTTGGTTCCAGATTTAACATGAACCCCTTTTATTCCTCTTAAACATCTAGAATCAAACCACTGTCATCCTTTCCTAATTTATAGCATAGTGGGCTCAACACTTAGTCACCACTTTACTGATTCCTCCTTTTTCTAATCTACAAAAATACCATTTCTAAATCTATATATACACATCTTTAATTATGTTGATTATAATTGATGGCTAAAAGTAGGAACCAAAGCATACATTTCAGTTCAGTTCAGTTCAGTTGCTCGGTCGTGTCCGACTCTTTGCGACCTCATGAATCGCAGCACGCCAAGCCTCCCTGTCCATCATCAACTCTCGGAGTTCACTCAGACTCGCGTTCATCGAGTAAAATTTTGGTAAAATTTTTAATCAGATTATTTATCATCATGAAACCAATATATCAATTAAGAGCTATATGAACAACACTTTCATTCATTCTAACATTTTTTTCTAAAAACATCAGGGAAAAAATCCTGAGAGAAATTCACAACAAAGATGATTTTCTAGCCTCTCATGTCTTTTTGATATGAGTTAATTTTGTAAACCAGGTGACAAACATTAGTAATTTTTCTTAATTGAAATGGTATAATTTCTAAAAATCAATTTTTTTTCAAAGCAAAAGCCCTGAAAGTCAGCTGTTTATAATATGAAACACAGAAATTAGACTAAAATACCTTAGTCAAACAGAGATACCTACTTCCACAGAGTTAGTTATAAAAATACTTTTTCAAACTTCTAACTTAGAAAGCATGTATCCAATTAACCATTGCCTTGAAGGCTTTTCTACTTGGACCTCTTGAGGTAGAGGTCAAACAGAAGAGTTAATTGCAAATTTCAAAGTGGAATTTTAGGACAAATTAAAGTATTGCTCTCAGAAATCTGATTTGTCATAGATACCTTGTAATTTGCCTGAAGATACACTCCGCCAATGTCTTCATGTAAAGTAGTTTTGTATTGGCTAACAATGCAGGATAGTAAAAGATAAATTAGTTTAATTACTTCATTGAATGTATGGTCTCAATTTGGCAGGCCTGTTTAATGATAGATTAAAAGTGGAAAGATATATGTTGTTAAGAAAAACAGCATAAAGGTTACTTAACCTTAACAACAGCATAATCTCAACCTCAAGCACAAAGTTAACCATATTTTGATATGCAGCTCAGCTAGGGGGTAATATTTAAATAGATAACTCATGCAAGCCCTAAGACTATTATTATCTTGAATAATTTATTATCACTAACCTCCCTTATCCCATCAAATTCACTAGAAAAATTTCTCTTTCTAAGGAAGGCAGCAACATTAGCTTGCTCCCTGTCGTTTAGCCTCTTGGAGAATCTCTCTGGGATCATCACACCACCAAACAAACACCAGAAATCAAATTAGCATGTTCAATGTGTGTTCAGGTCAAGTTGGAATAGACAAAAGCTAGATCCTGACTCCATAGAATGGTTCCTTTGCTCTTTGGCATATATCCTCCTTTTTCTTTAAAGTAACGGAAACAGCCTGGAAAAGAGTCCTTTATTCATCTACTACTTTTGTGCTATAATCGTCTTCACAGAATATAGCTGCTAAGATTCGCAGTGACTTATGCTCAGGAAGTACTGCCTTTAAACAAAGACCAAGAAAGCCCCACATATCAAACTATCAAGTGCACACACACACAAACGTAGTTCAATAAATCACATGGATATCTATGTTTCTGGGGATTCAGTACTCAGAGATGCTTCAGTACAACCTGTATACCTTCAGGCCCAGGTAAATGCTTCCCAAATCTCTTGCCATTTGTGCTTAAAACAAGGGTTTACTCTGTCCAAATGCCATGGTCTTCTGTGGCTTGTGCCTCTATACTTGTTGAAAATGAACTATGATTTGAAGTACAGAGAGGGACTGAGCAACTAAAATGCATAGGATGCCCATCTTTTCCTTTAAATGAATGAAATAAATATTTCGTAATAAAGTATTTTTCTAGAATTGTTGAAAGTTCATTTTTCACCCATATTTGTGTTCCAATTTGTGACCTTGAGTATATTCACAAATTATTGACATATTCTGCCCTTTTGAAAGTAGCAGTTGAGGAAAATTTAGTAAATTGAGCAATCTAATTTCTGTTTTTTAGATGAATGTAAGTTAGATTAATTGAGAGCAATCCCTGTTTCCACATGCCGTGTTAGTCCATTCCCTTTGCTATATAATCTTGCATAATATCTGATTTATTCATGCATTCTCTTGTTTGAAGTGTTTGCATGTCTTATTTTGTGAAGTGCTGCTGTTATCATTCTTGTACATGTCCTCTGTTTATATGTGCAGGATTTCTCCCGGGTATCTACCCGTGATTGGGATTGCTGAAGTAAAATGGGATGTGCAACACCAGTTCTTGATCTTGACAACTAGATGGGATATTGAATGTGAGTAGCTTTATTTTTTTAATGTAGTAAATGGGATTAAATTTCAATTTATTTAATTAGGATTTGCTAAATGTGTCAGTGTATTAGAAAATGATACATATAATGACCAGTAATAAAGCCAAGCAAGGAGTTCCTGGAGTCCTGGACATAGGGGAGAGAGTGCATTTACAAAGGGAAGATAAGGGCGTAAGATGCTACTTGGTCCTATACTTGAAGAAAGGGTGGGTGTAACCATGAGAAGGAAGCCATGAAGAATCTGGAAGAAGGGGTTATAAACCCTAAGGCTATGTCGTGCCTGAAATGTTTGAGGAAGTGTAGAGAAATTCATGTGCCTCAGTGATGTGAATGAGAAGAAAATGACAGAGATGAGGTCTCAGAGGTGAGAGTTTATGAGTATGTTTTTCTCTGTATTGGTTGTGGTGTGTGTCTTTGGGAAGGAAGCAGGCATGTTTATTATCTTAGTCTGCTGGTAGAAAGGAGACAATGCACTTTCACTCCACTTCATCAGTGGAAATAGTGTATAGAAACATCTATCTGTAAAATAAACAAAGCCCCTAATTTCATCAACCCTTAAAACAGTATTCCATGCATGAAATGATTTCACTAAGTGTCCTGCTTTTTCCAACCTAAAAGATGACTGATGGGGATTAAGAGTTAAAATGGTATTGCTGTCTGACAGCTAAGTGGAGATGTCATGGGCCATGAGAGAGTGAACACTGAACTGGGGAAAATTTGGTCTATGGTCTAATCTTCAAGGCATCTGAAATTTTTATTGTCATATAAAAGAAACTCTATTCTGCTTCTGAATCTAGATGAGCTATTTCTCCAAAGTCTGAGGAGAAAAGTTTTTCCTAGACATTAATACTTTTCCTAAAGATGTGGTTTAAATTTTTTTGCAGAGGTCATTAGAAAAGTTTTTGTCCTGGAAAGGATACTAGGTCATTAGAGTTTTATTTGAAATTCCAAGTGCTCAGAGTGCTTCAGAAGCAGATGCTTATTTCTGCAGAGGTATCAGACATTGTTCTTGTAAAAATATTACCCTATATGGTAGAAAATAAAAAACAAGTATTATAGAGTGTGTCACTTTCTGCCAAAGGTTATTTGGAAACTTCTGAATGATAAGGTCAATTCTTTGAACAGTTAATGCCATTCTCAAGATACTGTTTGATAAAAGTAAAAATTACAATAGACAAGGGTTAAAAATCAGTTCAAGAAGCTGAAGTGTGTGAATCTGCTATTTTTATGACTTTGTGTAAAGTGAAAAACATGCATAAAACTGAAGACGGTTTCATGAAGCATTCAAAAGTGGGAAAGAATATCCTTATTTTGAATATTTATGAAGAATTCATGGAGAGAATTCTTTAGAATATATTAGGAAAGACTTGAAAAATTAATATAATTCTAATAAGTATCAAATATTTTGTGACATAGGATGGTTTTTAAGTCTGCTGCCTGCCTATCTATCTATCTACCTATCCAGTTTCTTTGTCTTACATTTAGAATGTAAAGGTTTGGAAAATTAGGGAGAGCTAAGTCAGAATATAGCTGCTAAGATTCGCAGTGACTTATGCTCAGGAAGTACTGCCTTTAAACAAAGACCAAGAAAGCCCCACATATCAAACTATCAAGTGCACACACACACAAACGTAGTTCAATAAATCACATGGATATCTATGTTTCTGGGGATTCAGTACTCAGAGATGCTTCAGTACAACCTGTATACCTTCAGGCCCAGGTAAATGCTTCCCAAATCTCTTGCCATTTGTGCTTAAAACAAGGGTTTACTCTGTCCAAATGCCATGGTCTTCTGTGGCTTGTGCCTCTATACTTGTTGAAAATGAACTATGATTTGAAGTACAGAGAGGGACTGAGCAACTAAAATGCATAGGATGCCCATCTTTTCCTTTAAATGAATGAAATAAATATTTCGTAATAAAGTATTTTTCTAGAATTGTTGAAAGTTCATTTTTCACCCATATTTGTGTTCCAATTTGTGACCTTGAGTATATTCACAAATTATTGACATATTCTGCCCTTTTGAAAGTAGCAGTTGAGGAAAATTTAGTAAATTGAGCAATCTAATTTCTGTTTTTTAGATGAATGTAAGTTAGATTAATTGAGAGCAATCCCTGTTTCCACATGCCGTGTTAGTCCATTCCCTTTGCTATATAATCTTGCATAATATCTGATTTATTCATGCACTCTCTTGTTTGAAGTGTTTGCATGTCTTATTTTGTGAAGTGCTGCTGTTATCATTCTTGTACATGTCCTCTGTTTATATGTGCAGGATTTCTCCCGGGTATCTACCCGTGATTGGGATTGCTGAAGTAAAATGGGATGTGCAACACCAGTTCTTGATCTTGACAACTAGATGGGATATTGAATGTGAGTAGCTTTATTTTTTTAATGTAGTAAATGGGATTAAATTTCAATTTATTTAATTAGGATTTGCTAAATGTGTCAGTGTATTAGAAAATGATACATATAATGACCAGTAATAAAGCCAAGCAAGGAGTTCCTGGAGTCCTGGACATAGGGGAGAGAGTGCATTTACAAAGGGAAGATAAGGGCGTAAGATGCTACTTGGTCCTATACTTGAAGAAAGGGTGGGTGTAACCATGAGAAGGAAGCCATGAAGAATCTGGAAGAAGGGGTTATAAACCCTAAGGCTATGTCGTGCCTGAAATGTTTGAGGAAGTGTAGAGAAATTCATGTGCCTCAGTGATGTGAATGAGAAGAAAATGACAGAGATGAGGTCTCAGAGGTGAGAGTTTATGAGTATGTTTTTCTCTGTATTGGTTGTGGTGTGTGTCTTTGGGAAGGAAGCAGGCATGTTTATTATCTTAGTCTGCTGGTAGAAAGGAGACAATGCACTTTCACTCCACTTCATCAGTGGAAATAGTGTATAGAAACATCTATCTGTAAAATAAACAAAGCCCCTAATTTCATCAACCCTTAAAACAGTATTCCATGCATGAAATGATTTCACTAAGTGTCCTGCTTTTTCCAACCTAAAAGATGACTGATGGGGATTAAGAGTTAAAATGGTATTGCTGTCTGACAGCTAAGTGGAGATGTCATGGGCCATGAGAGAGTGAACACTGAACTGGGGAAAATTTGGTCTATGGTCTAATCTTCAAGGCATCTGAAATTTTTATTGTCATATAAAAGAAACTCTATTCTGCTTCTGAATCTAGATGAGCTATTTCTCCAAAGTCTGAGGAGAAAAGTTTTTCCTAGACATTAATACTTTTCCTAAAGATGTGGTTTAAATTTTTTTGCAGAGGTCATTAGAAAAGTTTTTGTCCTGGAAAGGATACTAGGTCATTAGAGTTTTATTTGAAATTCCAAGTGCTCAGAGTGCTTCAGAAGCAGATGCTTATTTCTGCAGAGGTATCAGACATTGTTCTTGTAAAAATATTACCCTATATGGTAGAAAATAAAAAACAAGTATTATAGAGTGTGTCACTTTCTGCCAAAGGTTATTTGGAAACTTCTGAATGATAAGGTCAATTCTTTGAACAGTTAATGCCATTCTCAAGATACTGTTTGATAAAAGTAAAAATTACAATAGACAAGGGTTAAAAATCAGTTC
Organism: Oreotragus oreotragus; assembly: GCA_006410675.1. Taxonomy (NCBI): domain Eukaryota; kingdom Metazoa; phylum Chordata; class Mammalia; order Artiodactyla; family Bovidae; genus Oreotragus; species Oreotragus oreotragus. The sequence goes on along the minus strand of SJYX01012704.1, from coordinate 144,245 downwards.
AAGAAGCTGAAGTGTGTGAATCTGCTATTTTTATGACTTTGTGTAAAGTGAAAAACATGCATAAAACTGAAGACGGTTTCATGAAGCATTCAAAAGTGGGAAAGAATATCCTTATTTTGAATATTTATGAAGAATTCATGGAGAGAATTCTTTAGAATATATTAGGAAAGACTTGAAAAATTAATATAATTCTAATAAGTATCAAATATTTTGTGACATAGGATGGTTTTTAAGTCTGCTGCCTGCCTATCTATCTATCTACCTATCCAGTTTCTTTGTCTTACATTTAGAATGTAAAGGTTTGGAAAATTAGGGAGAGCTAAGGATCATGTATGGATGTGAGAGTTGAACTGTGAAGAAGGCTGAGCACTGAAGAATTGATGCTTTTGAACTGTGGTGTTGGAGAAGACTCTTGAGAGTCCCTTGGACTGCAAGGAGATCCAACCAGTCCATTCTGGAGGAGATCAGTCCTGGGTGTTCTTCGGAAGGAATGATGCTAAAGCTGAAACTCCAGTACTTTGGCCACCTTGTGCAAAGAGTTGACTCATTGGAAAAGACTCTGATGCTGGGAGGGATTTGGAGCAGGAGGAGAAGGGGACAACAGAGGATGAGATGGCTGGATAGCATCACTGACTCGATGGACGTGAGTTTGAGTGAACTCCAGGAGTTGGAGATGGACAGGGAGGCCTGGCGTGGTGCGATTCATGGGGTTACAAAGAGTCGGACACAACTGAGCAACTGAACTGAACTGAACTGAAGGAACTCCAGAAGTAAAATATCTAGAGAAATAAGCAAGACTTTGCAATTCTGAAAGGGTTGGTCATTAAGATATTATCCATATTAAAAAGCAAGGAGCTAAATAGATGGCTAGAAAACATGCTGATTGAAGAAAAGCATCTGGTGCAAGAGACCCCCTGGGACCCTCCCTTCTCCTCTTGCACACTCACAGCACTGCTGAGACATAGAACATAACAGAGAGGTTCTGTTCAGACAGGGACGCTATGGAGCAACTGCTGTGACTTAGCAAGAATAATGGATTTAAAGGTCAAAAACAATTCCTGGCCCTGTCTTTCTTTTTTCTTATTTGCCAACATTAAATAACTCAAATACAAATTGGATGAAGGTGTGAAGGAATGATCCCACAGTCATTTCTGGCCATCTAACTTAACCAAAAGTTTACCATGGCTGATTTCTCTGGTCTGTGTGTTATGGAGAAAGAAAAAAAAAAGAAGGTTGTTCTGAAGAGGACGTCATTTGCCAGCATGTGAATGATATTTTTGTTATGAAAAAGGCTCACTATGAAATTTGGTTGGTGGCAAGATTATAGAAATCTTCAAAGCTAGGTGTGTCCTCTCACCTGGGGCCCTGGCATACGGCAGAGGCAGAACTAGTAAGATGCCATCACCCATAAGGATGAGCCAGAGAGGGCACACAGAGGCAGCCTCAGGTTTTCTGGCAGCTCTGCTGGAACTGAGGACTGGAGTATCGATGGCTGGGTTCAACAGTGGCAGCAGCAGCTAGAGCATTCTAGTCATTCTGATGCTAAGTGGCCAAGCCTCTGGTCTCCTGATGCTTCTGATTCCAGGGAGATTTCAGAATCTGCTTCCCCTGGGTTTCTCAGTCAATGAGCCAGTTTATATATTTCTAAATTCATTTTCTTCCTATGTGGCTGCACTGCATTTCTAATGTCTGCAGCCAGCAACCAATAATGCTGACTAAGGCAAGTGTTGAGAAGTGTTTCCTAGATTTCAACAACTTTTGCTTATAATTTGATACTTTTAATAGCTTTTCACTTTTCATGTAAATAAATATCTGGTGATTTGATCATTTACATGGTATTTTCCTTCAGAATTGGATGTGGAGTTGTGATTGGATGACATGAGTGAAAAATAGATCTTATTAGTTGATATTGTGTTTTTTTAACTTAGTGATTTTGGGGGGATTGATCCTAAATTGCTTTTTCTCAATCAATAGGTTAATCTTGTTAATTGTTTCGTAATAACACATACTTTCACTTCTGCAACTTGGAAATATTTATTCCAATCTTGAGCATTCAATAAGCGAGAATCATCTGTACTTTGAGACAAATTTACTTTTTAAAGGATACAAAGAAAAAGGCCATCTTACAAGAAAGACGTAATATTTCCATCTTCTGTCTCTTCTTTGATTTCTACACTCTTTAAGTGGAACCAAGTAACCACAAACACTAGGGAGACCTGACCTTTCTGTGACAAATTTAGAATAAGGATGAACCTTAGGGGCAAATTTGAAAGGAAATATCTTAAAGATAATTAAGCACATTTTTCAAACTAAGGGAAAATGCCTATGTGGGGCGTATTTTTGTTGAAACTCATTTTTTAACCTGAAACTACAGGATAAAGATTATTGTTGCAGGTTTTCAATAGAAATTGCCTTGAGAATCCTTCTCTTTGAAGCTTGTCCCTGAGTTGCATATAAAATTTGCAATGACAAAGTGATTATTATCATTGTATTCATTTTTTTTCATATTTAACATACTTTGTAAGTGAATCTGTACCAAATGAAATACTATCCCCTATTAGCTAAATTTATACTTTCACCTTTACTTCAACCAGAATGGAGAATTTAAATTAATGGAATGGTGAGATGTGTATGGATAAAAGAAAAGGTTGAAAACTAGGCCCTCCTGGATTTTCTTAGCTCAAATCCCACTTGATCTCTTCTTTTGCTATGGTACAAAAGTTATCCTTTATGTAACCAAGTATAAAACTGGCCCAAATCTAAGCAGAATCTCATTTTTAAAATGAATACTAAACTAAAACTCTTAAGCAAATGAATTGCAAAGATGCCCTTATGGCCACAGGTTTCATGGATGGGGACAATGCAGTGATTTGGAATAAAATAATTAGGTGTTACGTATTTTGCTCATCTCATGCACAGTTTGCTGGTAACACATACAGACACATTCAATGTCAAGATGCTCTTTATAGAATGTTGTAAACACAGCTGTAAATATGCACTATTTCTTTTAAATCTTCATTTTTATTGCCATTATGCATAGTAGAGTTGTGAGAGTTTCACCCGGGATTTGTCAGGTTTGAAACATGTCCTTGAAAGATTTTAGTAAAGAAAGGAGATACCCAGATTCATGATCCTGAGATGTTTCATCAAAATCTACATTGAATACAAGTAGATTATAAAGTGACCTATGATTCAGAAATGCAGTAAATAAGGTAGCAAGGAAAAATGCAATTGAAGAGATAGTGATCTAGCACTAAATATTCAGATGGGTATCATATAAATGCAAATAGTTATTTCAATTAACTATTTGCATCAACCAAACAGGAACTTTTTTTTGACCTCTTCACTAACAAAACAATGAAAGACCTGACATTTCCTATCAGCTTCCATACATTTGTTTATTCAAATTATATGCATTGATTTCCTATTAAGTACAATGTGAAATGATTCATTACAAAGTTAAGTGTGAGAACTGACTCAGCATAAGTAGGCTGATGTGACACCATAAGTTAAGTCAAATTTTTGATTATTCCCAAACATTGCCACTTTTAGCCAATAGATAATTATTTAAATATTCAAAGTTAAGCAATTATGATTCCAAAGCAAATTGTATTTTGAATAGGAAAAATAAAGCCTGAAATGTGCTGCATTATATAATAATTCACTACAAAATTTAAAATTTATAAACATAAAAATGTTTTGCTTGCTTTATGACACACAAAGGCCAGTAAACTTGAGTTAACATATGAATAATTTAGTGTCCAAGTTTTAAAAATTGGATGAATGCTACATTAAATATAGGAACTTATTTTGAAAATATTTATAACCAAAATATGTGTGCAGAGAACATAACAAAGTTTGTTATTATACACATACTATTTCCAGTTTTTAGATTCTGATGTTATTGAAATAATTTGCACATCTAAAGGAAAAATATAACAGGTAAAGTTGTTTTGATTTTATTAGTGTGTATTTTTTCCTTCGTTATTAAAATAAGTATATAATTCCTTTTCTCACCACCTGTGAAGCAGGTATTATTATTTTCATAATTCAGATGACAAATAGAGAGGTCCAGAGGTTATGACTGAGGCTACTGAAATAATCAGCAGTGGATTCACAGTACAGATACGTATTCATAAGCAACTTTATTCAAAAGCCACAGGGCAAAAGTATGTGACACTCTATCTCTTTTCTTACTCATGTATTTTCCTACTCTTTCCTGATCTTTCCAAAGCTTTAAAGGAGAGTTGTATAATTATATCTCAAAATAGCTTTTTAAAATTAGCAATGTAAAAATAAATAAAATTTGGAGAAGTAAAAACTACAGAATATAATATACTTTATTAAGTGGCTGGAGCATCTGCACTTGAGTATATTTTTAGTTGAAATCTCAGTGAAATAAAATAACTCAAACATAATGCTTTAGAATGACAATTTTTAATAGGAAAAATACAGTAAATTTTTCAATTTATTTAGACTAGATATTCTAAAGTTGATATGTAAATGCTCACACACACATTTGAAGAAGATAATGGAATATGTGAAAAAATTCTGAAATCTGCATAATAAAGATGTGGGAAAATTCATAGTGGTTTTGGATGTCTAATATTTTTAAGTAGCCTAAGAAATTGAGACAGGATAATTTTCTATTTGAAAAAAAATAAATCGCATTATTTTCCTTTTTGACAAACGATTATTTTTCATATAATGTTAACAATATAAATTACATTATGACAGACATTACATCAGTTATTCAAAGCTCAATTTTTAATTAAAATTCTCATGAGCTACAGGCAAAGTGAAAATTAGTGCCTTGGAAAACTGAGGTGAGAAATTCTCCCAGAAATGTTTAAGAAAGCTACAAATAAAATATGAGAAAAAAAATCAATATAAAGAATAGAATTAGAAGAACTGATTTCTCTCTGAGGAAACTTTAAAGAAATGAACACTGAGAAGGAAAGAACATATATTTATAGTAATAATATCAACTGTCTGATTCCAGAGATATAGAAAAGCATAGTTTAATATATTTACCCTGAAATGGCTGGCTCATAAAGCTCCAAAAAAGGAAAAACAAGCAATAACTTGCTAGGGAGTTTTAAGAAAGAATATCAGTGACAATCTCCCAGAAAGAAAACAGAGATCACATAAAAGGAAAGAATATGAGATCAACATCATGTTTGTCAAGTACAGCACTGAATGAAAGAATAATACGAGGCAATCTCCCTGAATTGCTCTAAGGAAAGCACTTTACCCAGTCGTTTAAATGCATAAGTGCTAAATAAAGAGATGCCAAGCATTCAAGTCCTTAGAAAACTTACTGTATAAAGAACATATCTAGAAGAAAAACTTTCTTTTATAAAGAGGCAGTGATTCACAAATATAAACACAAGACACAACTGTTTGAAAGTACAGGAAAAACATAAAAGATACACTCAGTTTTTAAACTTACAGGGAGAATAAACATAGTGATTAAGTTTTAACACTGATAAGGAGAAAAGCAGAAACACGGGCCTCAAAAAAATGAGAAGAAAATTATAACTAGCATAAATTTACCTCTAAATGTAAAAATGGCTAACATTCTAAAGTCATCACATTTTTAAAAGAACATATATTGCATCCAAATGCAAATATGCACACAGTTTAAAGAATAATAAAAACACGAGCACCCTTGTTCTCCATTCCCAGATTAAGGAATAGAACCTCAATAGAATGTTATTGGGGGTTCCCTTGTAGCTCAGTAGGCAGAGTCTGCTTGCAATGCAGGAGACCTGGGTTTGATTCCTGGGTCAGGAAGATCCCCTGGAGAAGGAAATGGCAACCCACTCCAGCATCCTGGCCTGCAGAATCCCATGGACAGAGGAGCTTGGTGGGCTACAGTTTAGAGTCAGACACGATTAAGTACCCAGCACACAGAGAATGTTAATTGTCCTTTGATTTTGATTCATCTTTTTTTCTTCTCTCTGAAAGTAATCATAACCAGGAATTCTTGATATTTTTGGTTTGGTTTTATGGTTTTGCTACATATGCCTCCCACTACCTATTATCTATCTATAATTTTGCTGCTTTTTATGTAGAAATAGAATCATAGATTTTAATCATTTTTTATTTTATATTAATAGTACATTTTGAGAATCAATCATACTTATGCATCCAGATTTATTTCACTTTTCAAATTGCTTTATAGTCTAATATTCTTTGGTATGATTATACCATAACATAATCATCCATTCTACTCTTCTACTAATGGAAATTTAGGCCACTGTTTCTTTGTTTTCCTATTCTGATAAATGCAGCTATGGAGAAAAGTCTTCTAGTGCAAGGGCTTTGTCTATTTGTTTGGGGGTTTATTTTGGTCTTTTTTTTTTTTCCTTTTGGTTTTGGTTTGAGAGTTTTTTGGTAGGGTTTGATTCCTGGGTTAGGAAGATCCCTTGAAGAAGGGATAGGCTACCCACTCCAGTATTCTTGGGTTTCCTTGGTGGCTCAGATAGTAAAGAATCTGCTTGCAATGTGGAAGACCTGGGTTGAAGACCTGGGTTAGATCCCTGGGTTGGGAGGATCCCCTGGCAGAGGGCATGGCAATGCACTCCAGTACTCTTGCCTGGAGAATCCCCATGGACAGAGAAGCCTGGTGGAGTACAGTCCATGGAGTCACAAAGAGTCCAACACGACTGACAGCACACAGCAAAATTTAAATCTTGCTTATACCATGAACATATGGGAAAGTTAACTTAGGTAATTTCTTGTAGACACCACTGAGAATCGTAGGAGAGACTTAAATTATCTTCCTAAAGTGGTATATAACAGTTTAAACCAACCTCCTGCTGTCTGATAATTCCTATTGTAATAATCAATCATTATCAAGGTTAAACTGCCATCTCATTTCCACTTTATATGCCAGCCTACAATGTCTTGCCTCTGAGCTTCACATCAGCTTTAGATCTGAAGACTTCCACTTCTCAGTCTATTAGTCCACGCAATAAAGTCTTACTAATAGTATATTACTGATCTGATGTTATTTTTTACAGTTTCTGGATTTTTGATAACACGCAGAGTGTCAGCTTCACTAAGATTGCTGGATTATTTTACAATGCACTTGTACAAGATTACATTCCAAAACCACTAGTGTATAATGAGAATATTTCTTATATCACATCCCATTCCTTCTGTTTAGGTCATGTTCTGCTTTGTTTTATTTTTAAAGAAAAGAAGTTGTAAATTTTACTACAGATAGTGTAATCAATACTTTCCATTATGGTCGGTACCATTTATTGGATTTATGAAATCCTTAATCACTGGAGGAGGAGAAAGTACATTCCTGTAGTATCTTGTAAACATGTTTTGTCTGCTTTCTCTTGCCACAAAACCCCAGAGTCTTAAGACTGTTGGTGACTCTTACTCTATTTTTCAGGAAAGTCTTGGTTATTTCTTGCCCTTTGTCCTTTCATATACATTTTAGAATCAGGTTATTGAGTTTTTAAAAAAAAAACGATATTGAGATTTTGATAATGATTGCATTCAACTTCTCCAATGATCAACATGGGAAGAACCGACAGTTTCACACTATTGAAACTCACAATCAAACTCATGGTAAATTCTCCCTTTATTTACATCTACATTCAGTGTATTTTAATGAAGTGTTATTCTCTATAAGGAAATATTCTCCTATACAATTTTGTAATCTTAATTTGTATATAGTGATAAGCATTTTTTAGATTACATTAAAAATACTATTGCTAGTGTATAACACTGCAATTGACTTAATATTGTTAATCCCAAAAGCTTGGTACCTTTTCTAATTCTAAAATTTCCATTGGTTTCTTTGGAGTTTTCTGTATAGATAATCATGTGATCTGAAAACAATGATACTTTCACTTTCTTTCTTTTTTTGTCTTAATGTCAAGAGTGTTTACTGCAATGTAAAACAGAAGTGGTGAGGGCATATGGTCTGAAAGTAATGCTATAAACGTTTCTTTAATACTATATCTTTTTTACTTTATGATGCTCTTCGTTAAGGCACTGTATGTTTAATTTGTAATAACTTATTTTACTCACAACCAGATATGGATTTTTATCAAAACCTTTTTTTGGTCTATTGAAATAATTACATGTTTTATTGTTTTTCCTTTTATCTGTTAAACGGGAATCAATCCAACTATGTTAGGCTTACCTTTTTTTAAATTCATCACTAGATTCATTTTGCTAATATACTCTGTGTTAAAGACTAGGATGGTAAGTAATTCTTTTCTCCTATTACTTTCCTTGTCCAGATCTTGCTATTAAGATTTTGTTAATCTAGTAAAACAAGATGACAGATACTCCTCCCTTTTCTATTCTTGTAAGAGTATATGTAAGATTGGGATCGTTTATGTTTTTAATATTTTGTAAGACTTGCTCCTAGGGCCACTTGAGTCTAGCATTTCATTCATGTAGAGATCTTAAGGTACTGGCTGAGTTCTTTAACTGGTAGCAAACTATTACGGCTTTCAAGTCAATCATGACTCTATCTTGGTAGGCCATTTCTAAATTTATTTTTATTTTATCAGTGTATTAGCATGACAGTTGTCATATCTTATAATGCTAATTTAATTTCTGTAACATCTATATTATTTCTCCTTTTCTATTTGAATATATGAATATATTCTTTGTTTATATGTGTTTGTGTATTCATATTTGCATGCATATGAGTAGCCAAGTTTTTTTTTTTAATCTATTTTATTATTTTCACAGAACCAACTGTATAGGTTAGGTTATGCTGTGGGTATAATAATCCCAGACTTTCAGTGGTTTAAACTTTCTTGATTTATTATACTTAATTTCTATTGCAATTCAGCATCCTTCTTTTTGTTTGTTTTTAAATTATAGATCCTCTCACGAGGTTGTAAGCTGAAAGAATACCCTCCATCAGGGACTTCCTCACCAGTCATCAGTGCCACCAGTACTTAAATTGAATGCTCACTCAAATTCTAAGTCACTGCTGTGCACAATTCCTTAGCCAAATAAGCTGCAAGGCCATCCTTGAGTTCAATGTCATAGAAAGGAATTGGAAGGAGAATATAGATAAAAGGTGAAAGGTTCTTAAGATGTCCATGCAGACTTTTGACTTTATTGATACTCTCTTTTCATTGATTTCAGCTTTAATATCTATATAAATATATCTGTATCTGTATATCACATCTTCTTCATCCATGCATCTCTTTGTGGACACTGGTTGTTCCCATATCTTGGCTATTGTGAACAATATCCCGTATCTTGGCTGCTGTGAACTTGCTGGTGCTTGTTTTCATTGCCTGTGGATAATAACTCAGAAATGAGATTACTGGATCATGAAGCATTTCTATTTTTTTTAATTTTTTGAGGAACCTTGATATTATTATCCATAGTGACCTTACCAATTTATAGTCCCACTATTAGTGCACGAGTGCACTTTTTTTCCACATCCTTGCCAACACTTATTATCTCTTGTCTTTTTGACAGTAGCCATTCTAACAAGTGTGAGTGATATCTCAGTGTGGCTTTGATTTGCATTTTCCTGATGATTAGTGATATTGATCACCTCTTCCTGTCCCTGTTGGCCACCTGTATGTCTTTTTCAGATAAATGTTTATTTAGATCCTCTGCTCACTTTTAAATTGGATTTGGGTTATATGATCTCTTTAGGTATTTTGGATATTAACCCCTTATCAGATACATGGTTTGCAAATATCTTCTCCCATTCCATGGGTGGCTTTTTCATTTTGTTGATGGCTTCTTTTGCTATACAGAAGCTTTTTACATTTTCTGAACAAAGCTAGGTTCTTTATAAAACCCTATAAATTTGATGTCACTTCTAGTATGAAATTTTTGTATCCTTCCATCTTTTTAATCACAAAATCAAACATTAACTTTACTGTTTGCACACCTAATATTCATTTGAGATTATTCATCTTTATATTTTTCCATTTGTATTGAAAAATAATTGAAATATATCACTATAAAGTTGAGCTGTACAGCATGACTTATTTACACATATTGTGGAATGATTACCACCATAGATTGAGTAAAGATACAGTAAAAAGAAAGGAAACAGACATTTTTCCTTGTGATTGGAGCTCTTAGGATCTACTCTGTTAACAACTTTCCTGTATATCATAGAGCAGTGTAAACTGTGATCATCACACACTTTGCAGCCATAGTAATTATTTAACTTAAACGTGGGTTATTTGTACCTTTTAGTTGTTTCCTCTGATTCCATCTCTCACCCACTTTCCTCCTGTAAACACAAGTCTGATCTCTTTTTCTATGACTTTTGTGTTTGTTAGTTTGTTTTAATTTGATTCTACTTATAAGCAATATCATACATTTGTCTCCTTCTTACTCGTTTATTTCGCTTAGCATAATGCCTTCAAGGTCAAAATACACATATTCATACATATTGGAATTACATCTGGCCACAGTATTCTTAATACATTAGCCTTCACAATGCAATGGGACAACACCTTTTATATAACCCAGAAATTTCTATACTAAACAAATAATCGAGTCCAACAGAAAAGAGTTTTAAAGAAATTCAAGGGCTAATAACCTATTTTTACACACACAGGCTTCAAACCATATCAATACATATTCATGTTCTCTTTTTCTTACATACCAAGATTTCAAATTAATAAATATAAAGAATAATTGAAAATTAATAGAAAACATGAGAAATGTATATAACATATATAATTAAAGTTTCAACAATTGTATTGAGAGAGTTAAAAAATGTGAAAGATAATACATCCTATCCTACATGGAAAGACTTAGATATTTTGGAGAAAGATAGCCATTCTCTCCAAATTAAGCTATTACTGTAAAGCAAGTGAATGACAACAATGTTTTATTTCATATTAATGTTTTAGGTTCATTGTGGACCAGCTATGGTCTTCCTAAATATATCTTCACTCTGGAGTCTAGGAGAATGAAGCCGTCTCTATCTGGGATATAGCTATTTTTGTGCCAGAGGAAATAAAAAGCATAGTGGAAATATGATGGCTGTTTCTCCTTGGAAATGGCATCTTACTTCGTCTCATGATTCATTAATTAAAACAAGTTACACTGGCAAGAATGATGTCAATGTGATAAGAAAGTATAATTTCACACTGAATGTGTTTTTATTAGCTTCCTATTACTATGGTAACAAATTAGTACAATTTGTTATCTTATAGATTTATTATCTTGTTCTAGAAGTCAAAAGTCTTAAAATCAAAGTATCAACAGGGCTGCATTCCCTGTGGATGATGTAGGGTGGAACCCTTTTCCTTGGTTATCCAGCTTCTAGAGGCCACCTGTTTCTTGGTTAGTGGCCCCTTCCTCTATTTCAAAACCAGTAGCACAGTTTCTTCAAATTGCTCCTTCTCCTTCTTTCTCTCACCTTTGCCTTTGTCATCACGTTTTCCTCTTTCACATCTACTCTCCTGTTTCTCTTTGACAAGTACCTTTGTGATAACATCGGGCTCAACAGAAAATCTAAAATAATCTCTCCATCTCAAGATTCAAAAACTAATCATATCTGCAGAGTTCCTTTTGCCATGTATATTAACATATTCACAGTCCCTAGGCATTAGGACATAGACATTTTTGGGAGATTAGTTTTCACCCTGAATAACAGTAGAAAAGAGGTAAATAACTGAAAATTAAGCAATTTATATGGGTTGTCCTCTTGATTATAAAATTTACATCTCTGCTATTTACACAGAATATGCTCGCCCCCCTTGTCCCCAGAAGTATATGGAAAGATCCAATTTAGCATCATAACCCATGTCCAGGATTACAAATTTTCTATGTCAGATTTGTATGTAGCCTTTCTTGGAGCAGAGATCAACGAATTTAAAGGACACACTTAATAAATACAGTTTGATTAAGCTAGGTGTCAGCAGTCTGTGAACAGAGAATTTCCATATGTACAAGCTGGACTTAGAAAAGGCAAAGGAATCAGACATCAAATTGCCAACATCCACTGGATCACAGAAAGAGCAAGGGAATTCCAGAAAAACAACCACTTCCAATCCATTGATTATGCTAAAGCCTTTGACCATGTGGATCACAACAAACTGGAAAATTCTTCAAGAGTTGTGAATAACAGACCACCTTACTTGCTTCCTGAGAAACCTGTATGCAGGACAAGAAACAACAGTTAGAACCAGACACAGAACAAGGACTGGTTCAAAATTGAGAGAGGAGTATGTCAAAGTTGTATATTGTCATCTTGCTTATTTAACTTATATGCAGACTACATCATGCAAACTGTTAGGCTGGATGATTCACAAGCTGGAAACAAGATTTCTCAGAGAAATATCAGAAACTTCAGATATGCAGATGACACCACTTTAATGGCAGAAAGTGAAGAGGAATTAAAGAACCTCCTGATGAAAGTGAAAGGGGAGCGTGAAAAAGCTGACGAAAACTCAACTTTCAGAAAACTAAGATCATGGCACCTGGTCCTATTGCTTCATGGCAAGCAGATGGGGAAACAGTAGAAACAGAGACAGATTTAATTTTCTTGAGCTCCAAAATCTGCAAGCCAAAACGCTTGNAGTTAAGATAAGCGAGTTATATTAAGAATGTTTCTCGCAAAGAGTTGGACATGACTGAGCGACTAACACACATACATAACTTACAGTTGTGAATCTAGAAAAATGGTACAGATGAACCAATTGCAAGGCAGGACTAGAAATGCAAACAGAGAATGGACATGTGGCAGGGGGAGGAGGAGGAGTGGGAAGAATTGGGAGTGATGTATATACACTACTATGTGTAAACTAGATGGCTAGTGGGAAACTGTTGTATAGTGCAGGGATCTCAGCTCGGTGGTGCTCTGGAATGACAGAAATGGGTGGGATGGGGTAGGGCTGTGAGGGAGGTCTAAGAGGTAAGGGGTATATGTATACATACAGCTGATTCACGTTGTACAGCAGAAACTAACACAACCATGTAAAGCAATTATACTCCAATAAAAAGATAATGGAATCAGGAAAAAGAAATAAAAGTTTGCGTTGTCATGTCAGATTCACATGAAAGAGTCCTTGCCCATTATGAAATGTTTTCTGATAATTTTGGTGTAGCAAGTAATCATGCACAGTGCGGGCAGGGAGGGAAGACTGAGACATCGAGGGCATGTTCTCTGGTCTTTTATTTTCTGCCCTGGGCATGAGCTCCCTGGCTCAGAATAACAAAGGAGATTTCTAGTGAGAGTCATCAGATGCCTCAAACACAAAGAGAACATTTTGGTTATGAATTGTACAGTTGTCGCTTAAGTACATTTTCCAAGGAGAGTACCTTGTAAATATAAAGATTCTAAGTTTGTTTTTGAAAAAGCAATACTAAACTGCAGGCAGTCTGCTAAAGGCATTCCATAGATAAAAGACTCTTCTGGTAGCAATATAATTAGTCTATTTGCTAAGAGGTCCAATTATCAGCATGTTTTCAGGAAGATTAGCCTGGGTCACCTGCCTTTCTTCTCAAAATTTCCCACAGGTAAGGAGAGAAAAATGGGTCATAGTCCAGTTGCTTTAACTCTTTAAAACTTTGGTAAAATCAGAACAT
>SJYX01012704.1:79850-116487 GCA_006410675.1 Oreotragus oreotragus | reverse complement strand
CTGGGAATTTGTGGAGTTCTCTTTACTATGGAGTTTCCTCACTGTGAGTGGGGTTGTATCAGTGGGTTGTCAAGGTTTCGTGGTTAGGGAGGCTTGTGTTGGAGTTCTGGTGGCTGGAGCTGGATTTCTTCTCTCTTGCTCCAGGAAGGATGACTCTCAGAGACGTGGACCTTCAGGTGGGACAGGCTCACAAGTCCTGGCTGACACCAGAGGGACCTCTCTGCTGCAGGTAGGGTTAGCTGTTGTCACAACTCTGCAGCTCAGGTCACTAGCCAAAAAACCTACATCCACGTTCCAGCTTCACGCCTGTCTTGCCACCATAACTTTCAGACTAGTAGAGCCTGCCTCCACCTGATGGAAATATCTAGTAATTAAGCCAGCAGTCTTCACCCAAGGTGTGTGTATCAGAATCACCTGGCGGGCCCAGGAAGCATCCAAAGACCTCCGCTTGCTCCTGTGTCCTCACTGCTGGAAGAGCCCTCTGAACTTGAGAAGCTTCGCGGCTCCAGCAGAGGGGGGACCCACCCCTTAGGAGGCAGGCCCACAGTACAGAGCCGCTGCGCGGGCTGGACCTGAGTGTCACCACATCAGGCTTATCCGCCTGGTTGATTAATGACTGAGTCGCTCCCGCCAGGATCGAGGGCAGAGAAGAGACGTGTTTCCAGGCAGACTGTCCCCTGTCTCAGGAGGGACGCTCTGGCCCTTCTCTCTCTCAGGAGCCACCCTCTCAGGTGAGTTTCTGGAGGCTGGAGTCACAGGGGCCTTCTTTTCTTGGCTGTGTCTGCGGCTCCCCACGCGGGCTCCTCGGCTTATTTGGCTGTGCTGGGTTTTCGTTGCTGTGCAGGCTTTTCTTTATTATTAACTGTTTTCTTTTGGAGAAACTACTTCTCTCTGCTCTGGGCTTTCCTGGTGGCTCAGAGGTTAAAGCGTCTGCCTGCAATGTGGGAGACCCGGGTTCAATCCCTGGGTTGGGAAGATCCCCTGAAAAAGGAATGGCAACCCACTCCAGTACTCTTGCCTGGAGAATCCCATGGAGGGAGGAGCCTGGTAGGCTACAGTCCATGGAGTCACAAAGAGTCGGACATGACTGAGCCACAAAATACTACTACTACTGCTTCTCTGTGCTTCTAGAGTTAAAATAACACCTTCTCATAAAGAAGAATGAAGTAATAAGAGATTTCTGTAATTTGCATTCAAGTCAAATGTAAAATTAATTGGAAAACATCAATTGCTTTTACATCACTTGAAACAAAACAAATGCTCCCATTTAAATTTTAAAACACTTTAAAATGGTAAGATGCATTTCAATGAGGGAGATATGATCATTTTTTGAAGAAATCTTTCACAAATAATATGAAAATTACTGATTATGCAAAAATATAGAATGGAGAGGAAATCACAATACAAGCTAAATATCATCATATAATAAATTTGCTTTCTTAATAAGATTTACCTGATTCTGACATATAAACAATAAAAACATAATTATCTTTGTAAAATAATCTTTATTTTATGTTTTATAGAGAGCTCATATGCTGCTTTAGGATAAGAAATTTTAGTGAAATTCAGAAACCTTAAAATTTATGAGAATAATGCTTAATGGATTTCAGACTTTTGAGAAAAGAGCTGTGAAATCAGGAGTAGAAGAAGGTAAATTAAGCTCAATCTGCTTCATAAAGTGAGATATACTTGAGTGATGATGTGCAATGCTTTTTTTAATGGAGAAAAAAATAACCATTACTTTCCTTCAAAACTGCAATTTTCATTTTAGTTTTTATCTTATTATAAAATTCCTCAGTAGTTTAACCTCAGAATGTTCTGCTTCTGTTTGGCTGTCATTTAATTGACCAGGTTCTTAGTCATATGGCCTTGGATAACTTCTTGGGCAGGGAAGGATAGTACTCAGAATACTCAAGGAAAAGCATTGTGAGGAAAATTTGATGAATACATAATATCATATCTGTCTCATGTATCCTTTCATCCTCTAATTGTCTATATATCACACTGTGTTATATAATGTATGAGTTTACAAGCTGGTCAATGTTTTCACTAGATGTTGTAGTTCAAGAGTAAGGATTACTTTTTCCCCTCCGAAGCCTCATTACTGAATATAATGTTTGTTTCTCAGCACTATAAATGCTTATTGAATTTATAGAATTTACTAAATGAAAGAATTATAAATGAATGTTATTTTTCCATAGTAATTTTCTCTGCATTATAATTCTGTGATAAAGTATTAAGCACAGTTCACTGAATATTGCAGTTTCAAAGTAGCTTTTTAGGACTTTTGTTTCCACCAATATTGTGGGTTAAACCTCCAAAGGGGTTTCCCTTCCTGATAACTAACTCCTCAAGTGGTAACAGAAAATACTACAAGAGAGCTATAGAGAGAAGTATGAGCTTGAAACTGAGTGATGAGTAGAGAAAACACATAAAGTGCCGGATTTGTAGATAGGAACAAATAAATATCAGTATTGCTTCTGGGATACTTTTTCAGAATACTGAGACATCCTGAAACTGGGCCTCTCGTGCAAAACCGAAGACTTGGAGTGAGAGGGTGTGGTTCCATGTCTGAAGCCTTTAGGCTCTGAGACTATCAAAATCAATAACTCTCTGCAGGGAAGCAGAGAGCTTCTACTTCCAGCACCCAGAGTTTCAAATAATATCACGATCCAAGTATGACTCATAATCCAATAACACCAGAGAAATAATAAATAAGCCACCCTCACTGGGAATTAGAAGAGACTACAAAAGTAGACTTAGGCCACAAACAACTTGATACTTATAGTACATGAGCTACAGCCAGATGGATAATGACTTTCAATTATCCTCCATTAAATGCTCAGTAAATTTTTAAACTCTGGATGGTTTTTAATAAATGCACAAAACTTTGAAACACATAAGCCATCTCATACTTTTTCTCACATTTTTCCAAATAATTTATTCAAAAATAAAATGAATAAAATATGTAATGTCACTGACTATATTGACATTTCTCAAACTGAGCAAAGAATTATTAACCTCTTGGTGCACTGTCTTAAATATATATTGGGTAAAGTGGCTTAATATAATAAAATATTATGTATACTAAAATTGAATGTCTTTTTTTTATGTTAACACTCTATTCATATTATCATTTAACTCTATGCATTCCCAATGAGAAAGTTCATCTTCAATCTGTCTAGAGACAAGTTATTTGGTAATACTGTTCTATTATTATGAAAGTAACAAGAATAGTAAAATTCCACAATTTTGGATTATTACATTCCCAGCATGATTCCCAGTAAACTGAATTACTAACTCATGCCACGCAAAAGGAGAGTCACCAGGTAGCCCTGCGACTATCATCCTTAGAAAGGCTCTCCTGAATGTTTGGCTCTTGGCTGGCTTTTAGAAACGTGGTTTTGAAAGTGTTTCCATCACCCTAACTGGGTAACAATGTGCTCAGTTGTTCCTACAAGATGGTTTCTGAGGAACATATATTTTCCTCCTGGAAGTGTGGAGCTTTGAACAGTGCTACCCAGAGGGTGCCCATATAACAGCACTGGCTGAAAAACCTTGGGCACTGAGTCTCACATGAGCTTCCCTTACAGACAACATCTCGTGTGTGTTGTCACACTTTGTTGTTGAAGGAGTTAAGCATGTCTATATAGCTCCAGGAGGAGAGGAACATTGTTCTTGGTGTCCTCTGAACTTTGCCCCATGTACCTTTTCCGTTTGTTGATATTGTTTTGATTTTTTTTTTTTTTTTTGCTACTAGAAATCATAGCCATGGGTAGAATTATATGCTAAATCTTCTGGGTCCTCCTAGCTAATTGACAAAACTGAGAGTCAGCCTGGGGACTCCTGACACTCTGATACAGAGAATTATATATTAGGTAGGTTGTGATAACTCTGTTGTTGTTCAGTTGCTCAGTCGGGTCCGACTCTTTCTGATCCCATGGATTGTAGCACACCAGGCTTCCTCGTCCATCACTGTCTGCCAGAGCTTGCTCAAACTCATGTCCATTGAATCAGTGATGCCACCCAACCATCTCATCCTCTGCCATCCCTTTCTCCTCCCATCTTCAATCTTTCCAAGCATCAGGGTCATTTCCAATGAGTCAGTTCTTCGCATCAGGTGGCCAAATTACTGGAGCTTCAGTTTCAGCATCAGTCCTTCCAGTGAATATTCAAGGTTGATTTCCTTTAGGACTGACTGGTTGGATCTCCTTCTATCCAAAGGACTCTCAAGAGTCCTTTGCAGCACCATAGTTTGAAGGCATCAATTATTTGGCACTCAGCGTTTTTTATTATTAAATGTATTTTAAGTGAAATAGGATATTCAGTTAAATTATAATAGGAAAAGGGAAAATCTGTCATAATTATAAAGGTTTAATTTATTCTCTTTCTNTCAAGAGTCCTTTGCAGCACCATAGTTTGAAGGCATCAATTATTTGGCACTCAGCGTTTTTTATTATTAAATGTATTTTAAGTGAAATAGGATATTCAGTTAAATTATAATAGGAAAAGGGAAAATCTGTCATAATTGTAAAGGTTTAATTTATTCTCTTTCTATCAAGACAGAAATAGTTTGTGTTGACTTTAAGTGAATTGTATTTTTCATATTAACCATTATCCTCAAAAGTTCCTTTGCAGGCCATCCTCATCTGAATGGTTTCCACAGAAAGAATTAAATAGTATGCCATGGTTAGAGTCAGTTTCTGTTTTTCAGGGTTTACTGTTATGAGTAGATTTTATTGAGGAGGAGGAAATTTTCTCCCATCCTTCTTGAGTTTTTTTTTTAATCTGATCTAACAATTCAATGGACATAAGACAGATTAACAGGAGAAAAATCAATTAATTCATATGCATAGTGGTCTCACAGAAATGAGACCCCCAGAGTGACCAAAGCAGGCGGTTTACACATCATTTTTAGACAATGAAACAATTGTTTGTAAAGATTTTACAAATTGAAGGACTTGTACCTGGGATAGCAAACTAATGAGCAAGTGGCAAAGGCAGTTTTGTTGTTTCTTTTAACCTTGGATTCCCTAACTCATGATATGCTTTCTATCCTCCTGATACTGGGAGCAGACTTTCACTTGAGAAACTTATTTCCTTCTTTCAGAAGGAAAGAGGATAATCAAAGTGGTTCTTTTAATAAGTTTTTTCACCTGCTCTTTCTCAAATACCTTTAATTCAAAATGATCAGTATAACATTGTGGTGCATACTGAAGTGGCTTGCTCTGAGCCTCAACAATTTTTATGGAAATGATACATTATGATTGTCTTTAATCTATTTGTGTCAATATGTGAGCCTTATATTAAATGTAACTACATTTGCTATATACATTGCTGCATTTTAATCTGTATTTCTTTGTAGAAGCATTTCCAGATAATCTTATGTTCACTTACTTATGCTCACAAAAAAGAGTGATAACTTCCTGTAAGTTATAGAATAATGAACTGTTATTTTAGAGAAGATTTTAAATTTTATTGCAAAAAAATAATTTCTGGGATATACTTTAAATTTATTTCTAAGACAGTTTGAAGTGCATTGCAAAAAACAGTATATTCAGTGACATAAACTGGCTTTTTTTTTTCAATATGTTTCTTCATGTATTTTCTATAAATCCTTTTGAATATTTTGTTGAGTTTATGAAGTGCAAAAGAGCTTCAAATTTTGACTTCTTGTTTATATTTCTCTAAAGCTAAAAAGCTGTAAAATCTTTATTACTGCATTTTCTCTTGACACTTGAAATAACTCAGTTTTTTCCTTATATACATCAGTCATATATTTGACCATTCACACAATCTTCCAATTCTTTCTGCTTTGCAAATTTTAACTTCAACTTAAAACTGAACTTCTGCAATAGAAAAATGTATTATTTATCTTAAACTTGAATATCTTATTAAGATATGTCATAGTTACTTCATAATCATCTCATTTTTGACAGTAAGTTTGTAAGTTAGATTTTCTCTACTTCAGAAATAAGAAAATGAATGTTAAAGTAACTCTGGAACAAGAAATTTTTTCCTATGACAGATTTTTATAAAGATACAGTGTTCAGTTCAGTTCAGTAACTCAGACGTGTCCAACTCTCTGCAACCCCATGAACTGCAGCACACCAGGCCTCCCTGTCTATCACCAACTCCCAGAGTCCATTTAATTTGCTCTTTCTTATCATCTAAAGAGATAATTTTCTAAATAGTGCATAATTGAAGATAATTTTCTGGCTAATTTGTGAGGAAAGACATTTCTAAATCTAGACTTTCCTCTTTCCAATTTTCAATTGCCAATATTATACTTCCAGAATATAATGAAACTTATAGACAGCCTAATATAGTTGATGTCATCTCAAGTAAAGATCAATTCCTATACCTAGAAAATATGTGCAAAATAAGAAACGGAATAATAATAACATAGGTGATAATATATGAAATAAAGGCATCTAAAATGCATTTATTATTCTAATTTTAATAGTTTTTTAAAAGATTTTTAAAGTTTATTTTTGGTCGTGCTGAGTCTTCATTATTCTGTAGACTTTTCTCTTGCAGTGAGCAGAGGCTAGTCTAGTTGCAGTGCACCGGCTTCTCGGTGCAGTGGTTCCTCCTGTCGCAGCTCCTGGACTCTAGAGCACAGGCTCAATAGTTGTGGCACACAGGCCTGTTTGCTCCTCCGCAGGTAGGGTATTCCCGGATTTGGGATCAAACCTATTTCTCTTGAGTCTTCATTATTCTGTAGACTTTTCTCTTGCAGTGAGCAGAGGCTAGTCTAGTTGCAGTGCACCGGCTTCTCGGTGCAGTGGTTCCTCCTGTCGCAGCTCCTGGACTCTAGAGCACAGGCTCAATAGTTGTGGCACACAGGCCTGTTTGCTCCTCCGCAGGTAGGGTATTCCCGGATTTGGGATCAAACCTATTTCTCCTGCATTGGCAGGTGGATTCCTTACCACTGAGTCACCAGGAAAACCCATAATTTTAAACAGTTTTAAGCACCAAAGATACATTTTTACATATTTTACTTATTAAATCTCTTATATGACAAATCAAAGATGGATAAAAAAATTTTTACAAACAAGACATGAGTAACATTTATTAAATGTGGAATGAATTAAGAAATTTGGGGACTACCTTCTGAATGAATTATATCTATGTCTACCAATATGGAAAGATATCATTGAGATATAATTGCAGAGTAAGGTGTTTTATGTGGGAAAAGAAACACTGTAAAATAAATCTGAAATTAATATGTTTTGTGATAGTGTGTGTATGGAATAAGATTAAAAGAATACCTATAAAGAAATCCAATTAAAATGAAGCTTATTTTCAATTATGTTTTCTTTTTATAACTTTACAATGAAACATAAATATATTTTCACTGAAAAGAGTCAATTATAAAAAGATTAAAATTTGAAATTTCCCTTTACCAGCTCCCTTGACAGTTTTTGTGCTTCCTATTTACTGGTTAGAAATTATCATTCCAGTCCCTTTCATAGATTCACACACATACCTTATATCTCTTACTCCTGGGCCTCTCTCACTCTCTAATTCACCCATTCTTGTGATATGTTTGAGCCACAAGTCAATTTTTCTCTCTGGACTGGAATTATTTTTCTATAGTATCATTGGGCTTCTCTGGTGGCTCAGCTGGTCAAGTATCCTTAAAAGTCTCACAGACTGGAATCTAGTCCAGCTTTTCCGAAGTGTGTGTAATATATCTTACTTATTTTCTAATATATTCATTCTCAGGTGGGAGAACCTTTGAAATCATGTCTCATATTATCATCCAAAAAGGAATCTTATTTCTGAAGAAATGTTATCCTTTACAATTAGGGCAAAATAAAATTTCCTTCCGGAAATCTATGTATAATTAAACACATGGCTTCCTAGATTATGTTCTCTGCCAATATAACCAAGACAAACATTTGAAATTGTAATTTATCTCCTCTAGCTTTGGATTTCCGGTATCATTTCCAACTTCCTGCGCTTGAGGATTACGCCTTGCTCCTGCACTGTTGCCCCAGTTGACTGGCAGTGCTGGTAAAACTGTGCTTTTGGTTTACCTCCAGAGAGATATTTAGTCCAAGAGAAACCTTTGGTTCAAAACTCTGGAACAATCTTCCTCCCTTCGGTATCAGCCTACTGAAGTTATGACTTGCTTATATCAGTCCCAGAAAGTTTACAGTTTCAATGAAATTATACATAAACATTAGAAAGGACAATCCTGGTTCTGGATGAGCTGCTGTAAACACACCTCACCCTGCCTCTTCCATTGTTTGCAGCTATGAAGCCTGAAAAGAGTACCTGAAATAGGGAGAGACAGGGAGAGTTCAAAGATTCCCTCAACCAGTAATGAGTTTATTGTTGCTGTTTCCCCTGGCATATCCTGCCTTGAAGTCAAAGAACACCATTAAGTTAGTGCGGTGGTGTGGGGAGAGCTTCAGCAGTCCTCCTGCTCTGGCTCAGGGGATGGGAATGGAAAAGGTACTCCCCATGCTCTGAGACAGTACAGAGCACACCACTGCCCATATGCTTTTTGCTTTTTGTTCTCCATTCTCTCTTGACCCAGACACAAAGCAGTCTTGTATTCTTGGAGGCAACAGTGGCATTGGAAACCTTCAGAAGCCAAAATACTGAGGAAGGGGAACACTTTTCTATTTAATAATGTTGTGGACCCAAGGGGATGGAGCCAACTCTCTCTCTTTTTTTTTTTTTTAAATTTCTGTTCTTCCCTGTTTGACTCCAAACACAGGTGTTGGTGCAGCATGTATAGAAGAGTGGGATAATTAAAGCTACAGTTTTCTGGCTCTTAGTGGGATTCCCAGGGAACCACAAAGTACCAAGGATACAAAATAGAGGCAAGAATTAGCAAAAGAGTGTGACTGATGTTGTTTGTGAATTCCTGGGCTTACCCTTACCTGTACCTGGATGCTGTAGGCTGTGCTCAGTCCATAAGTCATGTCCGACTCTTTGCAACCCCAAGGACTGTAGTCCACTAGACACCTCTGTCCATGGGATTTCCCAGGCAAGAATACTGAAGTGGGTTACCATTCTCTTCTCCAGGGGATCTTCCCAACCCAGGGATAGAACCCCTGTCTCCTGCTTGCCTTTCCTGCATTGGTGGGCAGATTTTTTTTACCACTGGAGCCACCTGGGCATACCCGTACTTGGGTGGATGTGATCCGACTCCACATTTCAGAGACATTGAGAACTGGATTAACAAACCATTGCCCAATTCAGGGCTTCCCTGCTGGTTCAGACAGTAAAGAATCTGCCTGCAATGCAGCAGACCTGGGTTCAATCCCTGGGTCAGGAAGATCCCCTCAAGAAGGGAACGGAAATCCATTCCAGTATTCTTGCCTGAAGAATCCCATGGAAGCACTCAGGGGAGAGATCTATACAGGATCTCAAGGCACTATTGAGAATGCTGAGAATAAGTGACAGGACATTCAGGACCTGTTCTCCTTCAGGAACAACCCTGTCTCTTCCTATAAAGTAAGTTTGAATGTCAAGACTCAGTTTCAAAGGTCGAAATACTCTGTTTTTATGAATGAGCATTTTTAAACGAGATATTGGCACCCATTGGTATATACAATATTCTTTTTATAAAAAATTAGTGTTAAATTGAATTCAGCTGTGTGTAATTAGGGTCTGAGAATTAATGCCAGAGAAAATCACCAAGGGAAACTTATGAAATCTAATTATTTGCAGATTTCTCAGGAACAAAATGTCATGCTACCGAAACATTCACATAGAGGTAGTAGGGTACTGTAGTGGGGTAGGGGAGCAAGGGATAATTGTGGATGGCTTCTCAGGAACCTTTCTGAAATGGCCCAATGACTTTCTCAGTGCATGCTGCCTTGAAACACACTTTCTTCTTGAGTTTAAAAGAATGTAGTACAGGAATGATATTAACTTTCATTGCCTTCTTATCTTTCTGATAGATATTGTCACAATGAAATCAAAGGTTTTGTTTTACACACGTGATTTGGTATGATTATTTCTTTACTTAATCACTAGTCCATTTAAAAACTAAACAATTTACAGCATCCTTAGTGGGGTTTACCTGAGGGCTCAGTTGGTAAAGAATCTGCCTGCAGTGTATCAGACCCTGGTTCAATTCCTGGGTCAGGAAGATAGGCTGGAGAAGGGAAAAGCTACCAACTCCAGGATTCTGGCCTGAAGAATTCCATGGAGTGTATAGTCCCTGGGGTTGCAAAGAGTCAGACACAACTGAGTGACTTTTACTTAACCTTCATGTAGACAATATTATAACCATATCAAAGCAAATTGTACCCTAATAAATAAAGAACAGAAATGATATGGACCTAACAAAAGTAGAAGATATTAAGAAGAGGTGGCAAGAATATACAGAAGAACTATACAAGATCTTCCTGACCCAGATAACCATGATGCTGTGATCACTCATCTAGAGACAGACATCCTGGAATGGCAAGTCAAGTGGGCCTTAGGAAGAATCACTATGAACAAAGCTAGTGGAGGTGATGGAATTCCAGTTGGGTTATTTCAAATCCAAAAGATGATGCTGTGAAAGTGCTGCACTCTATATGCCAGCAAATTTTTAAAATTCAGAAGTGGCCACAGGACTGGAAAAGGTCAGTTTTCATTCCAGTCCCAAAGAAGGGCAATGCAAGGAATGTTCAAACTACCACACAATTGTACTCATCTCATGTGCTTCCCTGGTAGCTTGGAGGATAAAGCGTCTGCCCACAATGCGGGAGACTCAGGTTCAGTCCCTGGGTAGGGAAGATCCCCTGGAGAAGGAAATGGCAACCCACTCCAGTACTCTTGCCTGGAAAATCCCATGGACAGAGAACCCTGATAGGCTATAGTCCATGCGGTAACAAAGAGTCGGACTCTACTAAGAGACTCCACTTCACTTCTTGTGCTAGCAAAGTAATGCTCAAAATTCTCCAAGCCAGATTTCAACAGCACATGAACTGTGAATTTCCAGATGTTCAAGCTGGATTTTTAAGCCAGAGGAACCAGGTATCAAATTGCCAACTTCCTTTGGATCATCAAAAAAGCAAGAGAGCTCCAGAAAACATCTACTTCTGTTTTATTGACTACACCAAAGACTTTGACTATGTGGATCACAACAACCTGTGGATAGATGGGAATACCAGACAACCTTACCTGCCTCCTGAGAAATCTGTATGCAGGTCAAGAAACAACAGTTAGAACCGGACATGGAACAGACTGGTTCCTAATTGGGAAAGGATTACGTCAAGGCTGTATATTGTCACCATGCTTATTTAACTTATATGCAGAGTACATCATGAGAAGCCCCAAGCTGGATGAAACACAAGCTGAAATCAAGATTGCCAGGAGATATATCTATAACCTCAGATACACAGATGACATCACTCTTATGGAAGAAAGCAAAGAAGAACTAAAGATCCACTTAGATGAAAGTGAAAGAGGAGAATGAAAAAGCTGGCTTAAAACTCAACATTCAAAAAACAAAGATCATGGCATCTGGTCCCATCTCTTCGTGGCCTATTGGTTAAAATAGTGTTAGGTGTTGCAACAGGCTTGTTCTAGACAATTTATTCTCATTTAAAGAATAGTTCTGCAAAAATAAGGAAAGAAATTAAAAGACTGAGGTATATTTGTCCTCAGAAAAAGAATGCACTGAATAAGAGTATTTAGAAAGCCATCTAAGTTGGTCTTCCTTGGTCTTTCTTCATGGCCTATTGGTTAAAATAGTGTTAGGTGTTGCAACAGGCTTGTTCTAGACAATTTATTCTCATTTAAAGAATAGTTCTGCAAAAATAAGGAAAGAAATTAAAAGACTGAGGTATATTTGTCCTCAGAAAAAGAATGCACTGAATAAGAGTATTTAGAAAGCCATCTAAGTTGGTCTTCCTTGGTCTCCTTTTTTGTTTCTACAAGCGTCTCTTTTCAGTTAGCCACTCTTTTTCCTTCTTCCTGCTCTAGTGCTTAATGACACTCCAGTTGCCTTTGGACTTTGTATCTTCATACCCACAATACCTATGACAGTTTTTCATGTTCCTTCAAAACTAGGAAGCAAAAGTGCTACCTCCTTGGCTGGATGTGGCTGAGAGACTCTCATTAAGTTCTCAATAACACGTTTATATCTGCCATCTTACTGGAGAGAATGCCCACCTCTTAGGATCACTTCAGTTTCTCTGGTGCAAGGCTACATGGTTTTTTGTTTTGTTTTTTTTCTCTCTCTCTTTTTTTTTTTTTCCATTTGCTGTTGTTACTGCTTTTTTGTTGTTTCTAGGTAGGAGAAGAGGGGATTAATTAAGGAAAATTATAAACATGAGGCTTCCCTGGTGACTTGGGTGGTAAAGAATCTGCCTGCAATGCAGAAGACCCAGATTTGATCCTTGGGTCGCGAAGATCCCCTGGAGAATGGAATGACAACCCACTAGTTTTCTTGCCTGGAGAATTCCACGGGCAGGGGAACTTGGTGGGCTGCAGTTCATGGGGTTACAAAGAGTCAGACAAAACTGAGCGACTAACACTTTCATAAACATTTAATACTACATTTATAGAGGCTTTAAAAGGTGTAAAAGACAAATACCATGCGGGCAGGACTATTTTTGCTGGCACAGTATTTTAAAATGAATGGTTGGATGTCATAAACTAAACATGGTTTTTGTGGTCCCACAGACCCCTCTAGCCCACTGGGCCTATTTATGTGACTGTCCAGTACATGATGATGCATGAGTGTGCAACCTCTAACACAAACCTGTTCTCTAACATATAAAGACGAGACTTCTTTGTCTAGTCTAAAATTTACTGATTTAAAATTTAACAAGAAAGAAAACAAAATAAATAATGTATGCTAAGCTGCTGCTGCTAAGTCACTTCAGTCGTGTCCGACTCTGTGAGACCCCGTAGACAGCAGCCCACCAGGCTCCGCTGTCCCTGGGATTCTCCAATGTCTATAACAAATTGTATCTGGTTAGGACAGGAAATTTGGGACCACTTTTCTTCAGATTCATTGTCTATATGAATGAAGCTATTTGAAAAATAAACTCTATTTTCATTTTTTTTGCCTTTTTTGTCTTACTGGAGTGTTGGTATGTAGGTAACTTAAAATAATCATTCTAGATAATATGAAAGTCACTCAGTCATGTCTGACTCTTTGTAATTCCATGGATGATAGAGTCCACTGCTGGGGGCCAGCGTGAGGAACTCCGCCTACGGCAAAGGTCATGAGGAAGGAAGCTTGGCATACGCAAAGGCATGATCAAGCCTCAGGAAACCCCTGTTCCCAAGCATCTACCCCAAAACCAGAGTACTTTACAGGGGGCTCTCCCTCATAACCATTTCTCTCGGAGAAGGAGTAAACGTGCAGCTCCAAGTTAATAAAAATT
Organism: Oreotragus oreotragus; assembly: GCA_006410675.1. Taxonomy (NCBI): domain Eukaryota; kingdom Metazoa; phylum Chordata; class Mammalia; order Artiodactyla; family Bovidae; genus Oreotragus; species Oreotragus oreotragus. The sequence continues at coordinate 103,132 of SJYX01012704.1, read as the reverse complement.
CCGGGGCGTGACAAGAGTGTTTCAACTTAGAAATTCCTCTGGAGGGTGAAGGGTTTTTTTGTTTGTCCTGCCAATAATTACTGCTAATTCCCTGCCCTAGGTGTGACAAGGGTGTCTCAGGTCAAACCTCTCTGCTGACAGACTAGCTTGTGTGACAACCTCTCAACCATAAACAGCACAGAGAGTTTGGAGTATTAGCATAGGGCTTTTCTCATTGTTGAGTCAATGATTGCCGCCAGGCCTCCATATCCTTAGGCACCTGGGAATATATTAATCAATGTATTTGGAATATAGAAAAGGAAATATAGTAGTTTTTAAGGTTAGCAATACTAGACTTTTTGAGTTAATGAATTTTCTCTTTTGTTATAGATCACTGTACTTTGTTATAAATCACTGTGTCCTTGCTATGTAAAAATGTAACTTTATCACTATCTTAAGACTAAATAGATCTTAAGGGGAACATTGGTGAAAGGATTTTCATTTGTTGGGCTGATGTTTGCTGCTAAATCTCCATATTCCCTGCCCTTATAATGAATATAACTAGCATATAGGAGAAATAAGTATTAACCTTTAAGATTAATCATGTTAACCTTGGGTTAAATAAATTCCTTTCTTAATTGTAACTCACTACACCCTCACCCTATAGGAATGCAACTTTATTTGGAGGGTGGTTCCTGGTTTAAGAAAAAAACACCCTTGGAAAAAATAAGTTTTTTGGTTATCAGAAAGAAAGGGTCATAAAATGTCAGCAGGTCTCATGGCCAAAAGATGAGGTAAAACCCCTAAGACCTTTTTTTATGTAAAGCACCTGATTTTGATAAAGGTCAGGACTGCTGACCCCCGCGTGACTCTGTATTCATCCCTATATATAACAAAAGGTATATAAGAAAACCTGAAAAATAAAGAAATGGGATCAGTTCCTGGAAAGACTGACTCCCCCATGTCGTTCTTTCTTGCTCCCCGTTTTTCTGGCTGAATTCCCATCTGAAGCATGGATGCTATTCCACATAAACCAAGTTATTCAGCCTCTTTTTCTCCACTAATTTTTCTACTACACTATCCGTCTCTAATCTCCCTATATATCTGTAATTAAATATGTATTTTTCCAAGGACGCCGACTCCATCCCCACCTTCGAATCACCCTGAATCCACCGGGGCTGGACCCCTGCAGTCCACGGAATTCTCCAGGCCAGAATACTGGAATGGCTGGCCTTTCCCTTTTCCAGGGGATCTTCCCAATGCAGGGATTGAACCCAGGTCTCCCACATTGCAGGCAGATTCTTTACTAGCTGAGCCACCAGGGAAGACCAAGAATACTGGAGTGGGTAGCCTATCCCTTCTCCAGTGGATCTCCCCAACCCAGGAATTGAACTAGGGTCTCCTGAATTGCAGGTGGATTCTTTATCAGCTAAGCTACCAGGGAAGCCCCTACTTTGCCTTTATTAATTTCCATCTCAGTCCCGTTTGCAAAAAGCTTCACTGTCTATATCCACTACGACAGTCAGAGTCAGGAATTGGGTGAGACAACAAGGCATGTAGAGTCTCACGCTTTAATTCAAGGAGGCACTCAGGCTCAGATGCCCCGCAGGCACATGTCTGATCCCTGAGAGTGAGTGCCTTCATAAGTTTTGAACCCTGTGTTCTTCATTCTTAAGAAGGTAATTATGGTAGTCTTACTTGTGGTAGTCATACAAACCTATGATTTACCCATGTTAATGTATAAAAATTAGCTTGCTGCTGCTAAGTCACTTCAGTCGTGTCCGACTCTGTGTGACCCCATAGACGGCAGCCCACCAGGCTCCCCCATCCCTGGGATTCTCCAGGCAAGAATACTGGAGTGGGTTGCCATTTCCTTCTCCAATGCATGAAAGAGAAAAGTGAAAGTGAAGTCGCTCAGTCTGTCCGACTGTTAGCTTAGTTAAATTTATAATAATGTAACTAAAAGTTCTGATACAATACCAAAAATAAGTTCTGTTTGTTTAGATGTAGTGATCTGAATCCTGTTTGTAAACCATGTTAATAATTGTGTTTCTGGGGGTTTGTCTGTTTACAGAGGATTTTGTAAGATGCAAGGATGCAAGGAGTTATTATTCCACTTCTCTTCACCATCTATCATCCACTATCATCCCTACTAGGATTTCTGCAGTAATTTGTTCCATTGTGGAGGAGACACCATTCTCCTCAGTGCTTCATGGGACATCCTATAGTTTTCTCTCACTGTAAACTACAAATAGATCCATTTGTCACTTTGGACTGTATGATAGACAAGAGTCTGCATTCTCCTGGAATATAGTCACAGTAGAGGCACAGGTGAGGGGCCTTTGTCAAGTTGGAGACAAGATTAGAAATGAGAATTGACTCATTGCTGCTGCTGCTGCTGCTGCTGCTGTTGCTGCTGCTAAGTCGCTTCAGTCATGTCCAACTCTGTGTGACCCTAGAGATGGCAGCCCACCGGGCTCCCCCGTCCCTGGGATTCTCCAGGCAAGAACACCAGAGTGGGATGCCATTTCCTTTTCCGATGCAGGAAAGTGAAAAGTGAAAGTGAAGTCGCTCAGTCACGTCCAACTCTTAGTGACCCCATGGACTGCAGCCTACCAGGCTCCTCCATCCATGGGATTTTTCCAGACAAGAGTACTAGAGTGGGGTGCCATATAGGACACGTTTTTCTTAAGAATTACCAAACAACCAAGCCAACAATGTTAGGTGACTAAAAAATATGGATTCTGAAGTTGGAGCAATTTTAGGAAAGTTTGAATATTACTATGATTTCATAGGGACCCACATGATAATAACATGAGTTCATATAGGTTGCATTTAAAAAATTATCCTAAGTTTTATCTCATTGTATATCTTTTGACAGTAAGAGCTAGATGCTTAGAATAATGTAGCTACTTACTATGTTTTGTGGATTTTATTATTAAAGAGTTTCAACATTTAAAAGCTACACTGGAAAAAGAAACATTTTAAAAAATCTACAGGCTTGGTTCATTTGCATGAAAACTGAGGGAAAATCTATTTTTATCTCTTAAACAAAGACTTATCAGGCACTCATTTTCTCCCAATTCGTCAAAAAAAAATTGATGACTAAGTAAAACTGCTTGTGATAAAATAATTGACTGCATTAAAAATTATCTTGAAAAATTCAGGTAATAATTAGCAATTACTATTTGAGCACTCCTGGTGTATTCCATGCTGGATACCATGAATTATCATTTATAAAATATTCTACTGAATTTTTTCATGGTGAAAATTTACCATTTTCTTTTCTAGATACTAATTTTTTAGAAAATTCCTTCTATCAACTAAAATACAATTTGTTTTTAATCATAAATTATTTTTATTTTAATCATAAATTATTTTAATTACCACTTAGAGCTATTAAAATGTATTATTTGATTTATACAGCAGAGTGTGTGTATGTAAAATAAATATACTATAAATCATAATTTTGATATGGCAACAATGATTAACCCCTGAAATTAAGCATTAGAAGCTAGCTGATAATGATTGTGTTTCCTTGCATTCTAACCATTTCCTTTTCATATCCATGGAAGTTATCACTACCATGATTTCTCATTACGACACTTAAATTTATTTTTAAATGGGCTTTCTCAAAATACCTAGAAGTAGAATATCTGAGTCAAATGAGGTTTGCCTAAACTCTATTATGCAAGATAGTTCCAAGTTGTTTTCCAATGGATTCAGATCAATTTTTATTTGCATTAACATTGTCCAGGCTCTTGAAATGATTGACACCAACCTTGGAATTATAAGACTTCTTAATTTTGCCAATCTAGTAGAGTATAAAAGTGTCTCTCATTATGGTCTTAATTCCATTTTACTGATAACATACAATGTAAAATATCATAGATTAATTGGATAGTTTCTATTATCTAAATTTTTTTTGACTCATTAATAGGATTTATACATTTTGGATATAAATCCTTTCCTACCTCTTTCCACTTAATCATTTACTAGCAATGTGAGCATCTCTTTACTTAGAATGCCTTGTGAAAATAAAATGGTTTATTTTAGTATAGTCTATTATCTAATATTTCTACCTATGTTACAATTATTTGTATCTTTTAAATAAATTATGTCCTAAACCAGATACATAGAGATAGTCTGTTTCTATGTTTTTTAAATTTTTCTTTTGACTTTTAAATGCTAAATGCATTAAAAATTTTTATAGGAATTCAACTATATTCCTCCTCCCCCACATTTGAATAGCCAATATTTCCCCAGAATATATAGTTTAATCTTGTCATATATCAATTTTCCTTATATATGTGGGTCATCATATCCACCAATTTTTATTGACTTAAACTTGGTTAAGTTGATTGTTCACATCTTACACTTCTGCAGAAGTCACTTGGGATAGACATTTATTTTCCATATGAATTTGAAACACTCACCAAGTTACTCAAAAAATTCTTTTGCAGCTTTTAAAAACTTTTTATTTTATATTGGAGTATAGCTGGATACTTTGGCCACCTGCTACAAAAAACTGACTCCTTGGAAAATACCCTGATGCTGGGAAAGATTGAAGGCAGACGGAGAAGGGGAAAACAGAGGATGAGATGGTTGGATGGCATCACCAACTCAATGGACATGAGTTTGAGCAAGCCCCGGGAGTTGGTGATGGACAGTGAATCCTGGTGTACTGTAGTCCATGGGGTTGTAAAGAGTCGGACAGGACTGAGCAATGGAACTGAACTTAATAGCTGATTAACAATGTTGTAATAGTTTCAGGTGGACAGCAAAGGGACTCAGCCATGCATAGACATGCATCCATTCTTCCTCAAATCCCCCTCCCATCCAGGCTGCCACATAACATTGAGCAGAGTTCTCTGTGCTATACAGTAGGTCCTTGTTGGTTATCCATTTTATATATAGCAGCGTGTACATGTCCATCCCAAACTCCCTGTCTATCCCTTACCCCCACCCTCACCCTCCACAACCATAAGTTCATTCTTTAAGTCTGTGAGACTGTTTCTATTTCGTAAATAAGTTCATTTGTATTATTTATTTTTGGATTCTACATGAGATGTCACAATATTTCCCCTTTTCAGTCTCAATTACTTTACTCATTATGACAGTCTCTATATCCATCCATGTTGCTGCAAATGACATTATTTCATTTTTTTAATGGTGGAATAATATGCCATTGTATATATGTGCCACAACTTCTTTATCCATTCCCCTGTGAATGGGCACTTAGGTTGCTTTCATGCTTTGGCTTTGTAAACAGTGCTGCAATGAACACTGGGGTACATGTATCCTTTCAGACTGTTTTCTCCAGATATAAGCCCAAGAGTGCATATGTTGGGATTGCAGGGTCATAGGGTAGTTCTATTTTTAGTATTTTAAGGAACCTCCATACTGTTTCCATAGTGGCTGCACCAATTTATATTCCCACCAGCATTGTAGGAGAGTTTTCTTCTCTCCACACCCTCTCTAGCATTTATTATTTGTAGATTTTTTGATGATAGGCATTTTGACTGGTATGAGATGGTATCTCATTTGAAGTTTTGGTTTGCATTTCTCTAGTAATTAGTGGTGATGAGTATCTTTCGTCCACGTGCCTCTTGTTCATCTGTATATCTTCTTTGAAGAAATGTCTATTTAGGTCTTCTGCCTACTTTTTGATTGGGTTGTTCTGATGATATTAAGCCTCATGAGCTGTTTGTAAATTTCAGAGACTAATCCCTTGTCAGTCACATCATTTGCAAATATTTTCTCCCAATTTGTGGGTTCTCTTTTATTTTGTTTATTGTTTTCTTTGCTGTGCAAAAGCTTTTGAGTTTAATTAGGTCCAATCCGTTTATTTTTGTTTTTATTTCCATTATTCTGGGAGATGGATTGAAAATGATATTGCTGCAGTTTATGTTATAGGGTGTTCTGCCTATGTTTTCCTCTAGGAAAATGATACTGTCTGGCCTCATATTTAGGTCTTTATTTCATTTTGAGCTAATTTTTGTGTATGGTGTTTAAGACCTGTCTCTTATACACATCTAGATGTGTATAAGAGACAGTCTACTTTTTGATTGGGTTGTTCTGATGATATTAAGCCTCATGAGCTGTTTGTAAATTTCAGAGACTAATCCCTTGTCAGTCACATCATTTGCAAATATTTTCTCCCAATTTGTGGGTTCTCTTTTATTTTGTTTATTGTTTTCTTTGCTGTGCAAAAGCTTTTGAGTTTAATTAGGTCCAATCCGTTTATTTTTGTTTTTATTTCCATTATTCTGGGAGATGGATTGAAAATGATATTGCTGCAGTTTATGTTATAGGGTGTTCTGCCTATGTTTTCCTCTAGGAAAATGATACTGTCTGGCCTCATATTTAGGTCTTTATTTCATTTTGAGCTAATTTTTGTGTATGGTGTTTAAGACTGATCTAATTTCTTTCTTTTTTTTTTTTTTTTAACTGTAGCTATCCAGTTTTCTCAGCACCATTTGTTGAAGAAGCTGTCTTTCCAACATTGTATAGTCTTGCCTCTTTTGTCACAGATTAATTGACCATAGGTGCATGGGTTTATTTCTGGGCTTTGACTGAAACTAAATCTATAAGTAAATTTGGGGATGACTATTATAGGCTTAGTCGGCAAAGAGTCTGCCTGCAATGCAGGAGACCTGGGTTTGGTTCCTGGGTCGGGATGATCCCCTAGAGAAAGAAATGGCAACCCACTCCAGTATCCTTGCCTAAAGAGTCTCATGGACGGAGGAGCCTGGTGAGCTACAGTCTATGGGGTCACAAAAGTCAGACACGACTAAGCACACAGCACATTAGTTTAAGTTGTTGCTTTTTTCTGTCTAAACATTATGTAGATCTCCATTTAATATTGTCTGCTTAATGTGTTTCAATTGAATTTTATCAGGTTCACTATAAATGGCTTCCCTGATAGCTCAGTTGGTAAAGAATTCACCCTGGTTCGATCCCTGGGTTGGGGAGATCCCCTGGAGAAGGGAAAGGCCACCTACTCCAGTATTCTGGTCTGGAGAATTTCATGGACAGTATAGTCCATGGGATTCCAAAGAGTCGGACATGATTGACTTTTTCTTCCCTTCACTTCATAAATGGCTTAAGAATTTTTATTAGATTTATACATAAATGCACAAAGCCATTTCCTTGGTATTTTATTATATCTAATTTTCACTGTTGAAAATGTTTCTTAATTCCTTACAGTGTTTTCATTGAGTTGAACTTTTTTGAGTTATGTTCATCAATTTCAAGTCATATGTTGGTTTTTCTATATATATGTTTTTCACTAGCATATTTTCATTGTGATTCTAATTATTTGAAATTCATAGATATCTGATTTGTGACTCAATATATGTTTCCTTTTACAAATATTTTATTGGAAAAATATGCATGAATATTGAGATGGTTAAATTTTCGTATCAACTTGACAGGCCACAGGATGCCCAGATTATATAGTATTTCTGAGTGTATCTGTGAGGATGTTTCCAGATGAGATTAGCATTTAAATTGATAGTCTTAGGAGATTTCCCTCCCCAATTTGAGTGAATATCGTCCAGTTTCTTGAAGATCCAAATATCTTCTCTATTTATATAAAAATCTGTCAGAATAGGATTTATACTATCAATTCCCTTTGTTCTCAGGCCTTGGGAAGCTAACTGAATTAAATCACTGGCTCCCAAGCTTGCGGATGGCAGAATGTGGTCCTTCCCATACTCTATAACAGGAAATACATTTTTGTAAGAATGTGTGTATATCCTACTGTTTCTGTTTATCTAGAGAAATTTAACTAATATGGACTTTCACTAGTTATGTTGAAGCTATGATACTAAATGTACAGAACTTCAGGATTTTAAAATTTTCCCCATGAATGGGCTATTCACTATTAGGACCTAATCTATTTTCTCTATGCTAATGTTTTTCTATCTAAAAATATCATTATCTATTGTTAGTAACTTTCTTTGCCCAATATTTCCCTCATTGATCTTTTTAATGTTAAGTATTCTGGTGAAGATTTTTGATATCTACTATTTTATTTTTTTTATAAGCCTCTTTTTAGAGTAGTTTTAGTTTCACAGTAAAATTGGGAGGCAGGTACAGAGGTTTCTCATGAAACTCCTGTCCCCACAGATGTATAGCCTCCCTCACCGTCAACATCCTTCACCAAAGTGGTACCTTGATTATCAAAACCTTTCACCAGATATTTACTAGTGATGGACCTATATTGACACAGAAAATCACCCAAAGGCCATAATTTCCATTCTGACTCAGTCTTGGTGTTGCATATTCTATGAAGTGATGTGAAAGTCACTCAGTCGTGTCTGATTCTGTGAGCCTGCCTGGCTTCTCTGCCCATGGAATTCTCCAGGCAAGAATACTGGAGTGGGTAACCTTTCCCTTCTCCAGAATATCTTCCCAAACCATGGATCAATCCAGGTTTCCCACATTGCAGGAGGATATTTTTTACTGTCTGAGCCCCCAGGGAAGCCCATGTATATGCTATAGATGTGGACAAAAGTATGACATATATCAATTTTCACTGGCCTAAAAATCTCCTGGGTTTCATCTGTCCTCTGTTCCCCACAATCCCTGACAATCATTGATCTTTCCACTGCCTCCATAGCTTTTTCCTTTGCTAGAATGTCATATGGGATCATATGGTATGTAGCTGTTTCAGAATTTTTTCTTTTTTTTTTTTTACTTGCTACTGCTACTGCTAAGTCACTTCAGTCGTGTCCGACTCTGTGCGACCCCATGGACTGCAGCCCACCAGGCTCCTCCAGCATTTAAGGTTGTTCTGTCATATTGTGAATGATAGATCAGTTTCCTTCTAGTACAGAGAAATATTCCATTGTCTGGATGTACTACAGCTTGTTCTTCACTTATTGAAGAACATCTTGGTTGCTTCCAAATCTTGGCAATTAAGAAAAAATCTGCTAATACTATCTGTGTGCAGGCTTTGTGTGAACATGACTTTTCAATTCCTTTGAGTGAATACCAAGGAATGCTCCATTGTCTGGATGTACTACAGCTTGTTCTTCACTTATTGAAGAACATCTTGGTTGCTTCCAAGTCTTGGCAATTAAGAAAAAATCTGCTAATACTATCTGTGTGCAGGCTTTGTGTGAACATGACTTTTCAATTCCTTTGAGTGAATACCAAGGAATGCGATTACTAGATAGTATGGTAAGAGAATGTTTAATATTTAAGAAGTTGACAAAGTGTCTTCCAAAGTAGTTTTACCATTTTATATTTCTACTAGCAATAAATCAGAGTTTCCTTTGCGTGATATCTTCCATAGCATTTGGTGTTGTAATATTCCAGAGTTGAGCCATTCTCATAGGTATGTGGCAGTGTGTCATGGTTGCTTCATTTGCATTTGCTTGATAAGTGATAAAGTATATATTTTCATGTGCTTATTTGCCATCTACATATTTTCTATGTCGTGGGGTCTGTTAAGGCCTTTGTAACATCTTATGGAAAAATCTGAATGATCTTTTAGCCAACCTAATAATTGAGTTGTATATTCTTTATTGCTGCATTTTAAGTATTCTTTGAATATTTTGGATGACAGTCCTTTATCAGATGGCCTTTTGCAAATATTTTACCCCCATATGTGGCTTGTCTTCTCAGTCTCTTAAAGAGACTCTATAATAGTACAGAAGTGTTTATTGAACTAAACTGAATATAAAACCAAAATTGTTGTTGTTGCTGTTCAGTCACTCGGTCCTGTTCGACTCTTTGCGACCCCATGGACTACAGCACGCCAGGCTTCCCTGTCCATCATCATCTCCTAAAGCTTTCTCAAACTCATGTTCATTGAGTCAGTGATGCCATCTAACCATCTCATCTTCTGTCATGCCTTGCTCCTCCTGCCCTCAATCTTTCCCAGAATCAGGGTCTTTTCCAATGAGTTGGTTCTTCACATCAGGTGATCATAGTATTGGAGCTTCAGCTTCAATATCAGTCCTTCTAATGAATATTCAGGACAGGTTTCCTTTAGGATTGACTTATTTGATCTCCTTGCAGTCCAAGGGACTCTCATCAGTCTTCTCCAATACCACAGACCAAAGCATCAGTTCTTTGGTGCTCAGCTTTCTTTATGGTTTCAACTCTCACATCCATACATGACTACTGGAAAACCCATAGCTTTGACTAGATGGACCTCCGTGGGCATAGTAATGTCTCAGCTTTTTAATATGCTATCTATGTTTGTCAGTGTTTCTTCCAAGGAGCAACCGTTTTTTACTTTTGTGGCTGTTGTCACTATCTGCAATGATTTTGGAGCCCCCAAAAATAAAGTCTGTCATTGTTTCCGTATCTATTTGCCATGAAGTAATGGGACCAGATGCCATGATCTTCATTTTTTGAATATTGAATTTTAAGCCAGCCTTTTCACTCTCCTCTTTCATTTTCATCAAAAGGCTCTTTAGTTCCTCTTTGCTTTCTGCCATAAGGATGGTATCATCTGCATATCTGAAGTTATTGATGTTTCTCCCAGCAATCTTGACCTGCAAAAAGGTTTCTCAGGAGGCGTGTAAGGTGGTTGGTATTCCCATCTCTTTAAAATTTTTCCACTGTTTGTTATGATCCACACAGTCAAAAGCTTTAGTATAGTCAATGAAGCAGAAGTAGATGTTTTCTTCTGGAATTCTATTGCTTTTTTTTATCCAGCAGATGCTGGCAATTTGATCTCTGGTTCCTCTGCCTTTTCTAAATCCAGTTTGAACCTCTGGAAGTTCTTGATTCATGTACTGTTATATCCTGGATTGGAGAATTTTGAGCATTACTTTGCTAGCATAGTTTATACCAACAACAACAAAAAATAGTTTAATTTCTCTCAGGTTAAAAAAAAAAATTGAAGGTAGTTAGTCTAGGGTAGGCATGATAATTCAACAGTTGTTGTAAACCCAATTTCCTTATCTATTTATGCTCTGCCAGTTGAAAATAAAACATTTATCTCTAAGACTGCCTAATTATAAATGAATGATGCATCCCTTTGTTCCCTGTTCCTGGCAGAAAGATGGGAAAGAAAGAGAGAAACACACTCCAACAGCGGTCTCCTATAAGGAGATTTCATAGTTTACCACCCAACACCTACACTTGCATATCACTGGATAGAATCTATTTTCTATCATTATTTCTTTCTAGGAGAGTCATTATTTCTTTCTAGGAGAATGACTGGAAATTTAATCTTTAGCCATGCATACTGCCACTGAAATAAAGTTAGATTTATTCAGATGTCTTAGATGTGTTGAGTAGTTAGATTAATGAGGAAAGTATATTAAATAGGCAATAAGCATTCTCTGCTACATGAAGCTAAGTTCTTTTCTCTTGTTCACTGCTGTCATTGACCCTAAGACTTGAAATCAAGGGTGTTGCCAAAGCAAACAAAAGACATCACCCTCTAAGGGCCAAAATAGCATCAATTTTACCTTAAAACTGTGGCTGAAAGTTCCTGTCATGTTTGAAAACCTTGTTTACTTATAAGCTCAGCTCTATACTTTACAAGCTGTTTGTAGTATTTTTATCAAGTTTTTTGTTGAAAAACATCATTTCAGAATATAGCAATCTTCCACTCAAGGTGAATGATGTGATTCTAAAAACCTAACATTCTATAGGAACATATTTAAGGGAATAATAACCTTGTCCTCATCATTTTAAGTGGGAAAAAATCATAACTCATAACACCTAAATCAAAAACCCAAACAATTCCTAAATCATTACCAAGCACAATAAAATGTTTACTTATAAGCTACAAAATATCATCTTTAGATGTAAAAATGCTTAAAAGTTTGCTTCCTGACCATTAAAAAATCAATGTGGTCGTTAAATTTGTTTTGTATACAATAAAATATACAGTTTGCATGTTGTACCATAAATATTGTGTTTATGATATGGAAAGACCAATAACACACCACAATAAATACATTTGTGAGGAAAACTACATGTAAAAATTTACAATAAAATGCCAATTTCCTTCAATAAACCAGATGAATTACAGACTTAATATTTGAAAAAAGCTGAGAATTGAGGAATGAAGGAAGAAACAGTCACTAATTATCTCTGGTTACAGAAGTTGATGGTACAGACAAATCAGATAAAGAGGCAGCAACTCTAGGTTAACTATCCAACTCAGAAGAACCAATACAGATTCTTTGCCACTCTGATGTGGCTGTAAGAATCTGTGAAAGAAAAGCTTCAAGGAAATTGACTAAAGGTTTCAGCTGAGAAAACTGCAAATGGAACTTTACATTTCTAATTGAAACATTTAAAATTTTTCATAAGACATTCTACTTTTCTCAGTTTAAAGAAAGATTCTCATCCTAGTGCCATAAGATTCAAGAAAAATATGTATTATTGCATCTACATAATTCATCTACTATGATACCTCTCTACGTGCCAGCAACATCTGAGATTCAATCCCCCCCTCCCTTTTAACCATCAATGTGCTTTTCAAAATATTTATGTGGGAGTCTAACAGTCTATTAACAGGTTTTGGAATGTAATTTAAAGTTTTTTCTTTATATAACCTGTTTAAAATATGTTCTTTTGTTTTAAGAATGTAGTTTTTAAATAAATTTTGCTTAAAAATAAAATAGCTTAGACAAGATGACAACTGTCTCCTAATTGGTCTATAGGTTTAATCCAGCTTCTCTTAAAATATCTGTGAGACACCCCCACCCCACACCTTTTGCAGATATCGATAAGATTTTCCCAGTATTTATACAGTAGCACACAGGACAGAGTAATCAAAACCATTTTGAAAAAAAAAAAGCAAATTGGAAGAATCAGTCTGCCCAATGGAGAGGCTTACTATATAACTATAGCAATCAGATTGATGTGATACTACTGATTCTTTTGATGGAACTATTCCTTATCTTGCCTGTTGTGCTTGTCACACAAGTCAACAATTGTGTTAAAATTTCACAGAAGCAAATATATACACAAACGAGTGCATGCAAAATAGTGAACTCTTTTGTATTCTTAATAAGGCTTTAATCATCATATTATAAAAATTTTAGGATTTCTACTATATTGCATATGAATGTATTAAACAAATAAGCATGCAAAATATACATATTTTTAAAATTTAGGTCTTTAATCACCTCATTTTTTCTGTGCACTGTTGAGTATGAGCATAGTCCTATTTTTTCTTCAAATGGATATTTCTTTCTTACACTGTGTACAGAATTGCTCACTCTTTGATTCTTTTGATGGAACTATTCCTTATCTTGCTTGTTGTGCTTGTCACACAAGTCAACAATTGTGTTAAAATTTCACAGAAGCAAATATATACACAAACGAGTGCATGCAAAATAGTGAACTCTTTTGTATTCTTAATAAGGCTTTAATCATCATATTATAAAAATTTTAGGATTTCTGTGAATGCGTTAAACAAATAAGCATGCAAAATATACATATTTTTAAAATTTTGGTCTTTAAACCACCTCATTTTTTCTGTGCAGTGTTGAGTATGAGCATAGTCCTATTTTTTCTTCAAATGGATATTTCTTTCTTACACTGTGTACAGAATTGCTCACTCTATGCCACAATTTTATTTTCCAAATTTTCTTGCATTTATATGAATCAATCCCTAAACCTGTAATCCTATCCCATTAAATTATTTCATTTATATGTTAGTTGAGATAACTAACTGTGTTAGTTTTCTATTGCTATATAAGGAGAATGCATATTACCTCACGGTTTCTGAGAATTAGAATTCTGGGCATGGTTTAGTGGGATCTTCTGGTAAGAAGCTTCCAGATTCAACTCTTGTCGGGACAGAGGAGATGTCCATATCCAGTTCACTGAGCTTGTTATCAGAACCCATTTCCATGTAACTGAAGGACTTAGAGTCCTGGCTTTCTACTGTCTTCAGTCTGGATACCAAATCACTTCCTAGGACTGCCCTCTGCTCCTCACTGTATGGGCCATCAACAGTATCTGCTAATGAGTGAAGTCTTGTAGAAAAGGAGGTAATAAAAAAAGTGACACCCTATTACTTTTGCTATAGTCAATCTATTAGAAGCCAATAAAGACTTCTTATAGCAGTGGTATTATTTAAGATCAAACACTAGAAACAACCCAAATGTTCATTGAAGAGAATTTGGATGAATAATCAGGTAGCATTCAAATATCATATCCATTATAAAGAAAAAAAGGAGGAGGGGGAAGAACCTTAGAAGTGAAAGTCGCTCAAGTGTGTCCAACTCTTTGCAACCCCATGGGACTACACATTCCATGGAATTCCCCATGCCAGAATACTGGAGTAGATAGCCATTTCCTTCTCAAGGGCATCTTCCCAACTCTGGGAACTAACCCAGGTGTCCTGCATTGCAGGAAATTCTTTACCAGCTGAGCCTAAGAACCCTACCCCTACTTGAGAAACAAAGATAATTCAAACTCTACAACAGTATGCAGATTATATTTGGAAACACACATTCCAATGGCATACTTATGGGTGGGGTATGAAAGCACTTCATATAGAAGCAAGTTCAGTGCAGTTCAATTCAGTCGCTCAAACTTGGCCTACTCTTTGCAACCCCATGGACTGCAGTACACCAGGCCTCCATGTCCAACACCATCTACTGGAGTTAACTCAAACGTATGTCCATTGAGTCGATGATGCCATCCAACCATCTCATCTGCTGTTGTCCCCTTCACCTCCAGCCTTCAATCTTTCCCTGAATCAGGGTCTTTTCCACTGAGTCAGTTCTTCGCATCAGGTTGCCAAAGTACTGGAGTTTCAGCTTCAACATCAGTCCTTCCAATCAATATTCAGGACTGATTTCCTTTAGGATGGACTGGTGGGAACTACTTTCAGTCTAAGGACTCCTAAGAGTCTTCTCCAATATCACAATTCAAAAGCATCAGTTCTTCGATGCTCAGCCTTCTTTATAGTCCAACTCTCACATCCATACTATAGATGACTACTGGAAANGCTTCAACATCAGTCCTTCCAATCAATATTCAGGACTGACTTCCTTTAGGATGGACTGGTGGGAACTACTTTCAGTCTAAGGACTCCCAAGAGTCTTCTCCAATATCACAATTCAAAAGCATCAATTCTTCGATGCTCAGCCTTCTTTATAGTCCAACTCGCACATCCATACTATAGATGACTACTGGAAAAACCATAGCCTTAACTAGATCGACTTAGTTGGCAAAGTAATGTCACTGCTTTTTAATATGACATCCAGGTTGGTCATAAATTTTCTTTCAAGGAGTAAGCATCTTTTAATTTCATGGCTGCAGAAACCATCTGCAGTGATTTTGGAGCCCAGAAAAACAGTCTGCCACTGTTTCCACTGTTTCCCCATCTACTTGCCATAAAGTTATGGGACTGGATGCCATGATCTTAGTTTTCTGAATGTTGAGCTTTCAGCCAACTTTTTTCACTCTCCTCTTTCACTTTCATCAAGAGGATCTTTAGTTCCTCTTCACTTTCTGCAATAAAGGTGGTGTCATCTGCATATCTGACATCATTGATATTTCTCCCAACAATCTTGATTCCAACTTGTGCTTCTTCCAGCCCAGCATTTCTCATGATGTACTCTGCATAGAAGTTAAATAAGCAGGGTGACGATATACAGCTTTGATGTAGTCCTTTTCCTATTTGGAACCAGTCTGTTGTTCCATAACCAGTTCTAACTGTTGTTTCCTGACCTGCATACAGATTTCTCAAGAATCAGATCAGGTGGTCTGGTATTCCCATCTCTTTCAGAATTTTCCACAGTTTATTGTGATCCACACAGTCAAAGGCTTTGACATAGTCAATAACGCAGAAATAGATGTTTTTCTGGAACTCTCTTGCTTTTTCAATGATCCAGTGGATGTTGGCAATTTGATCTCTGGTTCCTCTGCCTTTTCTAAAAGCAGCTTGAACACCAGGNGACTCAATGGACATGGGTTTGGGTGGACTCCGGGAGTTGGTGATGGACAGGGAGGACTGGTGTGCTGTAGTTCACCGGGTCGCAAAGAGTCGGACACGATTGAGCAACTGAACTGAACTAACACAGTCAGAGGCTTTGGCATAGTCAATAAAACAGAAATAGATGTTTTGCTAGAACTCTCTGCTTTTTTGATGATCCAACAAATGCCGGCAATTTGATCTCTGGTTCCTCTGTCTTTTCTAAATCCAGCTTGAACATCTGGAAGTTCACGGTTCACGTATTATTGAAGCCTAGCTTGGAGAATTCTGAGCATTACTTTGCTAGCGTGTGCGATGAGTGCAACTGTGTGGTAGTTTGAACTTTCTTTGGCATTGTCTTTCTTTGGGATTAGAATGAAAACTGACCTTTTCTAGTCCTGTGGCCACTGCTGAGTTTTCCAAATTTGCTGGCATATTGAGTGCAGCACTTTCACAGCATCATCTTTTAGGATTTGAAATAGCTCAACTGGAATTCCATCACCTCCACTAGCTTTGTTCGTAGTGATGCTTCCTAAGGCCCACTTGGCTTCACACTCCAGGATGTCTGATCACTAGGTGAGTGATCATACCATCGTGATTATCTGATTATTAATCTTCTTAGATGTGATTTTATTATCTTTATGTAGAATGTTATTCTTAAGAGATGCATCCTTTATTGTTTAGTGGTTAACTGTCAAAATAACTTCATCTTCTTTCCAAATCCAGGGGAAAAAATAGTCATATAGACTCATACACACAAAAACACACACACACACACACGCACACACACCATGTAAACATACAGACACAACCCCCAAAGGAAAACTTGTGTCCTGGCTGGAAGATCCATTATTGGGTTATCTCTACTAGGTTATCTCTAGTCTAGTTGTGAGACTAGACCATCTCACAACTCTATAGAGATAGAAGTTAATTTGCAGAAAACTGACAGTAATGCAAATAATTTCCATCTACAGATATGCAAATTATATCTAGTAAAGTGCAACTAACTGTCACTCTATGACTATTGACCAGTTTTGCATACATTTGCAAATCTATCTCCACATTCCTATCTGCCTATAAATGTACGCCATGTTGAGTTCTTATCTGAAGTACTGGGTTCATCAGTCAAATAAAATCTTTTGACAGGTGCTCATTTTATATCTGTATGAGTCATGATCTTATTATCTTTTAAGATTTATCCTAGAACAGTTTATGGGAGTCGGGGAAATTAGGTAGAAGGCAAACAAATACTATCAATTTTTCTGTATAGTTGAAAATTTTTATAATAAAAAGTTAGAAATTATTAAGAATTAAAACAAAACACTTAATATCAAGATTCTGGGCTTCCTGGTGGTGCTAGTGGTAAAGAACCTACCTGCCAATGCAGGAGACTGGGGTTTGATCCCTAGGTCAGGAAGATCCCCTGGAAGAGGGCAAGGCAACCCACTCCAATTCTTGCCTGGAGAATCACATAAACAGTGGAGCCTGGAGGGCTATAGTCCACAGGGTGACAAAGAGTTGGACACGACTGAAGTGACTTAGCACGCACGCACCAAGATTTCACCACAACTACTTTTTTGAAAAGTCAAACACATCTGCGCACACACACTGTACATGTATTTATATGTGTAGTAGTTAAATAGATGTTGAAATCAATTAGAGACCGCTGCTGTCAATTTAGAAGCAAATATTCTACAAGGCAACATTGACAGGGACTCGACTGTTGTCGTTCAGTCGCTCAGTTGTGTCCAACTCTTTGCAACCTCATGGACTGCAGCATGCCAGACTTCCCTGTCCGTCACTATCTCCCGGAGTTTGCTCAAACTCATGTCCACTAAGTCAGTGATGCTAACCAACCATCGCATCCTCTCTTGTCCCCTTTCCCTCCTGCCTTCAATTTTCCCAGCATCAGGGTCTTTTCCAATGAGTCAGCTCTTCACATCATCAGGTAGCCAAAGTACTAGAGTTTCAGCTTCAACATCAGTACTTCCAATGAATATTCAGAGTTGATCTCCTTTAGGATACTGATTTGATCTCCTTGCTGTCCAAGCAACTCTACTTAATGAAGCTTTAATTATGCTCCTCTGAATCCTCCTCCCATCAGGCCTTGACTTTTGTACTTCTGTGTCCATCTTTGCAGTATGAAAAGGCAGAAAGATAAGACACTGAAAGATGAACTCCCCAGGTCAGTAGGTGCCCAATATGCTACTGGAAAACAATGGAGAAATAACTACAGAAAGAATGAAGAGACAGAGCCAAAGCATAAACAACACCCAGTTGTAGATGTGACTGGTGATGGAAGTAAAATCTGTAAAGAACAATATTGTTTAGGAACCTGGAATATTAGATCCATGAATCAAGGTAAATTGGGAGTGGTCAAACAGGAGATGGCAAGAGTGAACATCAACATTTTAGGAATCAGTGAACTAAAATGGACTGGAATGGGTGAATTTAACTCAGATGACCATTATATCTACTACTGTGGGCAAGAATCCCTTAGAAGAAATGGAGTAGCCATTACAGTCAACAAGAGAGTCCAAAATGCAGTATTGGATGCAATCTCAAAAATGAGAGAATTATCTCTGTTCGTTTCCAAGGCAAACCATTCAGTATCACAGTAATCCAAGTCTATGCCCCAACCAGTAATGCTGAGGAAGCTGAAGTTGAACGGTTCTATGAACACCTACAACTTCTAAAACTAACACCCAAAAAAGATGTCCTTTTCATTATAGGGGACTGCAATGCAAAAGTAGGAAGTCAAGAGATACCTGGAGTAACAGGCAAATTTGGTCTTGGAGTACAGAATGAAGCAGGGCAAAGGCTAACAGAGTTTTGCCAAGAGAATGCACTGATCATAGCAAACACCCTCTTCCAACAACACAAGAGATGACTCTACACATGGACATCACCAGGTGGTCAATACTAAAATCAGATTGATTATATTGATTATATCTTTTGCAGCCAAAGATGGAGAAGCACTATATAGTCAGCAAAAACAAGACCGGGAGCTGACTGTGGCTCAGATCATGAACCCCTTATTGCCAAATTAAGACTTAAATTGAAGAAAGTGGGGAAAACCACTAGACCATTCAAGTATGACTTAAATCAAATCCCTTATGACTATACAGTGGAAGTGAGAAATAGATTTAAGGGCCTAGATCTGATAGCCAGAGTTCCTGAAGAACTATGGATGGAGGTTCGTAACATTGTACAGGAGGCAGTGATCAAGACCATCTGCAAGAAAAAAAAATGCAAAAAGGCAAAATGGTTGTCTGAGGAGGCCTTACAAATAGCTGAGAGATGAAGAGAAAGCTAAAGGCAAAGGAGAAAAGGAAAGATATACCCATCTGAATGGAGAGTTCCAAAGAATAGCAAGGAGAGATAAGAAAGCCTTCCTCAGTGATCAATGCAAAGAAACAGAGAAAAACAACAGAATGGAAAAGACTAGAGAACTCTTCAAGAAAATTAGAGATACCAAGGGAACATTTCATGCAAAGATGGGCACACTAAAGGACAGAAATGGTACGGACCTAACAGAAGCAGAAGATATGAAGAAGAGGTGGCAAGAATACACAGAAGAACTAGACAAAAAAGATCATCATGACCCAGATAACCACGATGGTGTGATCACTCACCTAGAGCCAGACGTCCTGGAATGTGAAGTCAAGTGGGCCTTAGGAAGTATCACTACAAATGAAGCTAATGGAGGTGATGGAATTCCAGCTGAGCTATTTCAAATCCTAAAAGATGATGCTGTGAAAGTGCTGCACTCACATGCCAGCAAATCTGGAAAACTCAGCACAGGGNTTTGATCACTTCCAATTTGCCTTGATTCATGGACCTTACAATCCAGGTTTCTGTGCAATATTGCTCTTTACAGCACTGGACCTTGCTTCCATCACCAGTCACACCCACAGCTGGGTATTGTTTTTTCTTTTGCATAGCCTCTTTATCCTTTCTGGAGTTATTTCTCCACTGCTCTCCAGTAGCTTTTGGACACCTACCAACCTGGGGAGTTCATCTTTCAGTGTCCTATCTTTTTGCCTTTTCATACTGTTCATGGGGTTCTCAAGTCAAAAATACTGAAGTGATTTGCCATTCCCTTCTCCAGACTACATTTTGTCAGAACTCTCCACCATGACCCATCCATCTTGGGTGGCCCTACACGGCATGGCTCATAGTTTCATTGAGTTAGACAAGGCTGTGGTCCATGTGATTAGATTGGTTAGTGTTCTATGACTGTGGTTTTCAGTCTGTCTGCCCTCTGATGAAGAAGGTTAAGAGGCTTATGGAAGCTTCCTGATGGGAGAGACTGACTGAGGGGGAAACTGGGTCTTGTTCTGATGGGTCTGGCCATGCTCAGTAAATCTTTAATCCAATTTTCTGTTGATAGATGGAGCTGTGTTCCCTCGCTGCTCTTTACCTGCAGCCAAACTATGGTGGCGTTAATGAAGATAATGGTGACCTCCTTCAAAAGGTCCCATGCATGTGCTGCTACACTCAGTGCCCACTCAGTGCTATACTCATATAGGAGCAAATTAGGCCTCAAATGTACTTGGACAAGCAGTTCAAAGCCATTCTGCAGAGACAGTAGTGTCAGCCCCCTCACTGGTACTCACACACAGAACTCTGTTCACAGTGGATAAGTGAGTGTCGGTGGAAATGGAAGAAATGGGTGGTACTAGTGGGAACAAAGGACTTAGGGTAAATATTTGATCACAAAAGAGTTTTAGGCACATACACACAATCAGAATTTGTACGAAACAAACAAAATAGGATGGGGGAGGCGGTTCTGAAGAAAGTAGCAGAAAATAAATATAACTTTTCCAATTTTCCTAAAAAATAAGTAAAATTTTAGAGCATGGTTATACCACTGTTCTCTATTATCAATGTATCATACCATCATACTAACTCTGTGTTAATATTTTTAATAACTTCATGGAAATAATTTACAGCAGACTGTGTGATTTTCTTTTTTTAATATAGCAACTCTTTATTATATTTTTCAATCCATTAATATATGATAAAGTATAATGTAAACACGTTTTTCCTATATGAAGAAAATGTTAGGAAGAAGCTTGTAGTCTTGAATATTCTGCAAAGTGTGATGACCTTAGAAACAAACAAAATAGGATGGGGGAGGCAGTTCTGAAGAAAGTAGCAGAAAATAAATATAACTTTTCCAGTTTTCCTAAAAAATAAGTAAAATTTTAGAGCATGGTTGTACCACTGTTCTCTATTATCAATGTATCATACCATCATACTAACTCTGTGTTAATATTTTTAATAACCTCATGGAAATAATTTACAGCAGACTGTGTGATTTTATTTTTTAATATAGCAACTCTTTATTATATTTCTCAATCCATTAATGTATGATAAAGTATAATGTAAACACGTTTTTCCTATACGAAGAAAATGTTAGGAAGAAGCTTGTAGTCTTGAATATTCTGCAAAGTGTGATGACCTCATTTGAGTGATAAATTGTTGAGATTAGCTCTCTAATTCATTACAGTCAATTCTTTTGAAAATGGTAATAGATATTTCAGTGAATTAGAGAATTAATCTAACAATCTGCCAAACAAGCTAACCTGATAGTTTGAAGCTTTCCAAGTGTAATGTAATTTTAAACTAAGAGAGATGGTATCCCATGAGCAACAAATGGAAATACTCTATGTAACTTAATTTTGAATGGTAATTATATTAATGAAATAAGATTTTAAAAGCACTTCAAATCCATACATACCTACAAAGAGTTGTTTAATCAACTCCCTAAAGCAGAAGCTAGTTTAATTTTCTAAATTTCATAAAAGACTTGCCTTTAATAAATACTTACTGATACAGTGATTAGTCCTTCCTAATCAGCTCTTTTTAAAGCTTCTTTTTTGTTTGTGCCATCTAGGCAAAAGTACATGGATGTATATGTGTATATGTTATTGGTGGAGTGTATCTAATATAATCATGAGAACTTCCTGAAGTTGACTTAGAGAGTGCAAATAACAGGAAGAAGTTAAGTGTTGAGGTTATATTTATTAAAGTTAACAGGGAATGATGCAGATCTGTTCAAAACAAAGGCACCACAATTTCTGATTCAAAGATGCAGAGTCAGAAATTGTAGTGCATTATAAACATTATTCCCTTCTCTAGCAGATCTTTCTGGCCCAGGGATTGAACCCAGGTCTCCTATATTACAAGTGGCTTCTTTACAATCTCAGCAACCATGGAAACCTTTATAAACATCATAGCTTTCAGAAGACAAAATAATTAGAACTGATTATTGCTTGTAAGTGTTAAGTGTTAGGAAATATCGTTTTTTTTTTTCTTTTTAAGGGAGGTAAACTTGGACCAGGTGAGTGAATGTGTGTGTTGGTGTGCAGGGCAGTGTGTGTGTGTATGGGTATATGTGAGTTGAGGGCAGTGGTGGGGATGTAGAATTGAAAGGAGAGGATGCTTAAAAATGTCTAATTTGTGTGGAAACTTCACACTATTCTAATGACTCTACTAGAGCTTCTTTAAGTGACTTTAGACTGTAATATTAGTCCTATTATACATCCATGCAGTTAGTACTGAAGATGAAATTCCATCTCGTGTTTAGATTAACAGGTTTATTTATGTTAGTGCTTGTTCAACTTGAGCCTTATTAAATATCTTCCTGGTTTTAGAAAAGGCAGAGGAACCAGAAATCAAATTGCCAACATCCAGTTCAGTTCAGTTCAGTCGCTCAGTCATGTGCGACTCTTTGCGACCCCATGAATCGCAGCATGCCAGGCCTCCCTGTCCATCACCAACTTCTGGAGTTCACTCAGACTCACGTCCATCGAGTCCGTGATGCCATCCAGCCATCTCATCCTCGGTCATCCCCTTCTCCTCCTGCCCCCTATCCCTCCCAGCATCAGAGTCTTTTCCAATGAGTCAACTCTTTGCATGAGGTGGCCAAAGTACTGGAGTTTCAGCTTTAGCATCATTCTCTCCGAAGAAATCCCAGGGCTGATCTCCATCAGAATGGACTGGTTGGATCTCCTTGCAGTTCAAGGGACTCTCAAGAGTCTTCTCCAACACCACAGTTCAAAAGCATCAATTCTTCGGTACTCAGCCTTCTTCACAGTCCAACTCTCACTTCCATAAATGACCACAGGAAAAATATAGCCTTGACTAGACAGACCTTAGTCAGCAAAGTAATGTCTTTGCTTTTGAATATGCTATCTAGGTTGGTCATAACTTTTCTTCCAAGGAGTAAGCGTCTTTTAATTTCATGGCTGCAATCACCATCTGCAGTGATTTGGAGCCCCCCAAAATAAAATCTGACACTGTTTCCCCATCTATTTCTCATGAAGTGATGGGACCCGATGCCATGATCTTCATTTTCTGAATGTTGAGCTTTAAGCCA
>SJYX01012704.1:0-65716 GCA_006410675.1 Oreotragus oreotragus | reverse complement strand
TCTAGTTTCATTCTTTTACAAGTGGTTGACCAGTTTTCCCAGCACCACTTGTTAAAGAGATTGTCTTTACTCCATTGTATATTCTTGCCTCCTTTGTCAAAGATAAGGTGTCCATATGTGTGTGGATTTATCTCTGGGCTTTCTATTTTGTTCCATTGATCTATATTTCTGTCTTTGTGCCAGTACCATACTGTCTTGATGACTGTGGCTTTGTAGTAGAGCCTGAAGTCAGGTAAGTTGATTCCTCCAGTTCCATTCTTCTTTCTCAAGATTGCTTTGGCTATTCGAGGTTTTTTGTATTTCCATACAAATCTTGAAATTATTTGTTCTAGTTCTGTGAAAAATACTGCTGGTAGCGTGATAGGGATTGCATTGAATCTGTAGACTGCTTTGGGTAGTATACTCATTTTCACTATATTGATTCTTCCGACCCATGAACATGGAATATTTCTCCATCTATGCGTGTCCTCTTTGATTTCTTTCATCAGTGTTTTATAGTTTTCCATATATAGGTCTTTAGTTTCTTTAGGTAGATATATTCCTAAGTATTTTATTCTTTTCATTGCAATGGTGAATGGAATTGTTTCCTTAATTTCTTTTTCTACTTTCTCATCATTATTAGTGTATAGGAATGCAAGGGATTTCTGTGTGTTGATTTTATATCCTGCAACTTTACTATATTCATTGATTAGCTCTAGTAATTTTCTAGTGGAGTCTTTAGGATTTTCTATGTAGAGGATCATGTCATCTGCAAACAGAGTTTTACTTCCTCATTCATTTTCCTATTTCACTTCTGCATGTATTTTGTAGCTTGTTGGTTTTCTCACCTGTCAATCATCACTTATTTTATTATCTGACTTTTGCATTGGCCTTATAACTTTTTAGGCCAATTGAATAAACATCTCCTGTCCAGACTTTGAGTCCAATCAGACCTTGTTTCTCCCTTCCAGCATATGACCTCTCTGATCCTATCACTGAAAACAAAACTGAGGAATTTCCTATGCCTCTAGTTTTGTAGGCAGCATTTACCAGACAAGCCCTGACAACCATCAGATAATCTGATTTTCAAAGATGATTATAACCATCCATTATTCATTGGCAACATTGTTCCATATATCTTTTAGTCATATTCTATATATCCCAATTTTATATATCCCAATTGATAAGAACACTCAACAATAGGCAAGAGGGGAATTTTCATGATAGAGGAGTTTTGAGATAATTTTATAGCAGACATAAAAATGGTCATGGATCATGGCTTCCACCCTCTTCCCTGTACCTGAATATATTTGATTTTTGTGCTATGCTTAACATTTAAGGTAATTCAATGATCAAAACAGTGTTCATGAAAATTGGGCATGGAGAAAAAATTACTCTGAAGAAAAGCACACCTTCAGCTTCAGTATTCACCATCTCAAATAAGAAACATAATGGAAAAACTGCATTTTATTTATGAAAATTACACTCGTTATTAACCTAAAAATGTGTGTAAGTATTTGGGGGTGTGTTTTTCTCACCAAAGGTGAAAGATAGAAACTTGGTTGCTCATAGAAGGAAATTATCTGAACTTTGCTTTCTTTGTGAATGTGAAAAGGGGTGCCACCTTTAGGAGGTGGGCAGGAAATGATGAGAATTAATATTGTACCTGACAGCACCAGTAACATTGCCAATCATCACTATCAGTGTGTTAAACACAAATTTATTTCACTCTTTCTACAACCCTCTGAAATTCATATACCATTATTATTCCTCCTTTAAATATGAAGACAGGGAAATGGAGAGATTAAAAGCTTGCTCAAGTACACAGGAGGAAATAGCAAATGGAGAAGGCAGGGCTTACTCCCAGGCAGCCTGGTTCCTATGTCCCCACTCTGAATCACTATGCTGTGTGTATTGGCTCCCCACTGCCTAGAAAAAGATGTGTAATTTGTATTTTGAGTGTCTGAAAGAAGTAGCTGCCACAAGTCCAGAGGAGATCAGGAGAAGTCAAATGATACACTGAATGTGTGATGAAGGCAAACTGTAAGCCAATCCTGACCCTGCATGTGGTTCTGGCTTCTGCCCTGGGAGATGACAGAATAAGATCAGAGAAAATGATCTTGGTGGTGGCTTCTAGGACCTCAGCCTATCTGGGGCTAATGATAACTCTGGTGCTCTCATTTATGGTGACTGCAGGTGGAAAATGCCTTTTAAATCCCCCTGCTTGGCAGATGAGTAGAGGTGTCCCTCACTGCAGGGCATTCATGTATGTACAGTATTTTGTAGCTCAGAAATAAGGCTCTGAAGGGCTCACAGGGAACAGCAGGCAGTGCCACCTCCAAGTGAGCTCCTGGCAGACAAGCCGCCTTTCAGGAAATGCTTAGGAATTTGTTACTGTAATTGTCAGGAATGTTTATTAACATTAAAAAGGATGCCTGGTCATATCCCTTGAGTTGTCATCCAGAGTCCTTAGGAGTCCTTGGGAAAGGAACTATAGCATCCATAGTATTGATTTGAATGTAAACAGATTTCCTTACATGACAAATGTTCCATAATGGAGTTTTGACTGGAGGAAAAGATAATGTAGATCCAGAAAATAAATAATTATGAGTGAAGAAAGGCTTAGGAGTGTAATTGAAGTGAGGCTGTTGTCTCAAGCACAGCCATACCGGCAAATGCCTGTGTGTTCAGGGAGAGTGAGAAATGTGGCACACAGGGGAAAAAGCACACTATTTCTTACCCAATAGAAAGAGTCACTCTAAAGCCACACTGTCCAAGATGGTATCCACTGGCCATATGTGACTATTTAAATATAAATAAATCAAAATTAAATAAGAATTTAGGAGTAGTTTCCTTGATTGCAGTAAACACGTTTCAAACACTCAATACATACATGTGGCTAGATGCTGTTTATTGCCAGAACAGAGAACATTTTCATGATCACAGAGCATCGTATTGTACCAAACTACTTAAAAAAACTAACTTGTCCCTGAATGAAGCAGAGCACTGGCCTGGAAGCCACTAGGAAGAGCAACTGCATGCAATGACAACAAGGAATGAGCAGCAAATGCAGAAGCAGAAGCCTCACAGAGCAGCATCATTTATTACACATGGCACAGAACCGGCTAATCAAGTGGGCAGTGGCTCCAAGGTATGTCAGCGGGAATTGCTGTGACAAGGATTCTTTCAAGAGGAGAGACAGCTAGATGGTGGTAGACAGGATTACCTATGCATGAAGCTCTGGGCCGTGACAAATCGTAGGGGTGGAGTATTGCGATCTTCACTAATTCTGAGTCATGAGTGTAACATGGGTTACACTTTTCCTTTTTAAAATAAAAAAGTATTTCCTTGTTTCTTTCTGCTTATATAAATAATTCATGTTCATTGTAAATTCTTCAAACAGTTTTGGAAAATATAGGAGGAAAGTCAAAAGCACTTGAAGTTTTCAATTATTGGAGATGACCAGCAATAACCTCTTGTTGAGATAGATGGATAGAGAAATACATATATGCATGCATATGATTTTTATATAAATATGATCATTTATGTCATACTGAATAGTTGTTTTTAGTATCATCTTTTTGTTATCCTGTAGTGGGATATTTTTTAATCATAGTATTTTTATTTTGGTTTTTGCTTGCTCTCACCACTAATCCACTTGTTCTCATCTTTCACACAATCAAGTAAAATGTAATGTTCATGTATTTTCCTAATCTGCTTATGACATTGAGATTTGTCATCTATGTTACCGCAACTTGATTTTTCTCACTTGCAGTTATATCATGACATTTCTGTAAGGCATCCAGTGTTCATTTAACTCACCCTTGTGACTGCCTAGTTTTCCGTGGGGATTGTTCCATGATTTTGCCATCAGGGTCCCTACTTGGGCTTTAGTTCATTTGCAGGCTTACTCCCATTACAGTGAGGTCCATCAGACCATTAATTTTAGTGATCTCTCTTTTCAAATGTTTGCCATATAAATAAATAAGAATAGGTAAATCTATCTATTTCCTGGAATCTAACTGAGGGATCACAGAGGTGTTTGTTTTTAATATAAATAGACATTGCCAGATTTTTTTCCAAAAAGGCTAAATAAATTCACCTTAATACCAGTTATGCATGCATCTGTGTTTACCCATTATTCCTATTAGTGCCAACATTGAGTATTATTTTATTTTTGACAATCTGTGTAAAATTACCTTGTTCTTTTAAGCTGTGATTAAAATTTACAATTTAATTTACAGCATTTACTTGTGAGATTCATATCTATTTATGTGTTTGGTGGCTATTTGATCATCTCTTTTGTAAGAGGATCACTAAAGAAAATTTATAAACTATTCTATTATGTTTTCTTTTGCATACAAACATGTAGGAACTTCCTTCACATTTAGAATCTGCAAATCCTCCTGCAATGCAGGAGACCAGGGTTCAATCCCTGGGTTGGCAAAATTTCAATCCTAAGTGAAATCTCTGTCTCTTATACACATCTAGATGTGTATAAGAGACAGACACCAGGCTGGTCTGTCCTCCAGTATTTCCCGGAGTTTGCTCAAATTCATGTTCATTGAGTCAGTGGTACCATCTAACCATCTCATCCTCTGTCGCCCCTTTCTCCTTTGCCTTCGATCTTTCCCAGCATCAGGGTCCTTTCCAATGAGTCAGCTCTTCACATCAAGTGGCCAAAATATTGGAGCTTCAGTTTCAGCAACAGTGCTTCCAATGAACGGGGTGGCAACAGAGGCTGAGCTCATTCCGTTTCATGGATCACAGCCTTGTGGCGAAGGCACTTGTGTAACTCAGTGAAGCTATGAGCCATGTCTTGCAGAGCCACCCAAGACGGATGGGTCATAGTAAAGAGTTCTGATAAAGTGTAAGGAAATGGCAACCCATCTAGCGTTTTTCCTTGGAGAACCCTGTGAACAGTATGAGCTCAGCCTCTACCAACAGTTATACATGCATCTGTGTTTACCCATTATTCCTATTAGTGCCAACACTGAGTATTATTTTATTTTTGACAATCTGTGTAAAATTACCTTGTTCTTTTAAGCTGTGATTAAAATTTACAATTTAATTTACAGCATTTACTTGTGAGATTCATATCTATTTATGTGTTTGGTGGCTATTTGATCATCTCTTTTGTAAGAGGATCACTAAAGAAAATTTATAAACTATTCTATTATGTTTTCTTTTGCATACAAACATGTAGGAACTTCCTTCACATTTAGAATCTGCAAATCCTCCTGCAATGCAGGAGACCAGGGTTCAATCCCTGGGTTGGCAAAATTTCAATCCTAAGTGAAATCTCAGTGAAATTTAATATGATAAACAAGTTTCCTTAAGATTAAAGATCTCTACTGATCAAAATAAACTTTTAAGAGAGTTAGAAGTTTGGTTGCAGGGAATTCCCTGGGGTCCAGTGGTTATGATTCCAGAATTCCATTTCACTGCAGGGGGATCCTCTGCTGTGAAGAACTAAGATCCCTCAAACCAAAAGAAGAAGAGGAAGAAAAAAAAAAAAAAGATAAAAGCTTCATTGCAGACTAGAAGAAGAAATTTTCAATTCATAAATTTTTAAACAGGCAATACACGCAAAACATATGAAGAACTCCTACAAATAAAATCTAAACCCAATTTACCAAGAAAAAGCAAGAATTTCACTTACAAAAGCAAAATTTAGACTATTCCGTGTGCCTGTGTTCCTGTGTGTCACTTGCTTCACTAC
Organism: Oreotragus oreotragus; assembly: GCA_006410675.1. Taxonomy (NCBI): domain Eukaryota; kingdom Metazoa; phylum Chordata; class Mammalia; order Artiodactyla; family Bovidae; genus Oreotragus; species Oreotragus oreotragus. The sequence continues at coordinate 60,015 of SJYX01012704.1, read as the reverse complement.
AAGCCAAAGCTCTTAAAGAAATGATGTGTTTACTTCCATCACCATCGATAATTCTGCTAATTCTTGAACTTTATGTAAATGGAATCACAGTTTTTACTTCTTTGTTTCTGAAGTATTTCTCTTAACATTGGACTTCTGCTGAGTGCACTGCCGCTAATAGGATTATTGGGACTGCTTGATTCTTTTTGTTTTTCTGTGTAATATGAGTCTGTTTTCTGAGCCTGCTCATAAATTTCAGTTTATTATAAATGTGTCTAAGAGGGTGTGGGTCTGTGCGTTGTCTGGTGTGCATATGTGTGTGTTGGTATTTTCTTTAAGGTTCTTTGAGTCTTTAGAATCTGTTATTTGATTTCCTTAATTATTTCTGGGAAATTTTCAGCCATTTGAGCTCTTTTTCATTGTTTGTGTATGAATATCATTGCAACTTTTTGTATTTGAAGTGAAAGCAGAGGTATACTGTGTATTTATTTTTAATGGATACTGCTAAACATTTTCCAGAACTGTTAGACAAATTTAAACTCCCACCATTATTGTCTGTAAAGATAACAATTTTCTCCAATCCTCATTTATTCTTTGAGGTTTTCAATTCTCTTAATTGTAACTGTTCTGGTGGAAATGAAGTTATATCTATTGTGATTTTAATTAGCATTTCCTTAATTAGAATTGATGGTTACTGTCTTTTTTCATGCTCATAGTTATTTAGTTATCTTTTCCTATACTGAGTTTTCTAAAGAAATACAACCCCCTTTTATTTTATTTTATTTTTTTGTAAATTGCAATGTCTATCTTTTTATGTGTAATTATAGCATATTAGTCTTTTTTTTTAAATGTGTATTGAAATCCTCTACTAGTACGCACTTTTTAATGCTCTTAAAAGTTTCTTTCAAAGAACTGAGATTCTTAATCATAAAGGTTATCATTATCATTTTAATGATTTATTTTGCTCCTTTTTAAGAATCTGAGTCTATTAAAATACACACAGATATCTCCTAAATTTACTCTAAAAAATTTATAGTTTCAGATTTCACATTTAGGTCTATGGTCAGAATGAATTGTGTGTTATGTTGTGACTGATGGGTCTACTTATTTTCTTTTTCAATTGGAAATCTTCCAAATGACCCAGATCATTTATTAAAAGACCATAATTCCCTCATTGAATTACAATGTTGTCATTGTTGTAAATCAGATGACTCCATAAGTTAGGTCACTTTGGATTCACTGTTCTCTTCCGTTGGACTATTTATCTATCATTTTGCTAATACCAACTTTCTATTAAATCTCGATATCCAGTAGGAGAAGTTCTCCATCTTGAAGAAAATTGGTATTTAACAATATTGTATCTTCCTATCCATAATCATATTATAACCTTTCATTATTTATATGTTTAAAATTCCTCTTAGGATTCTTTTTCATACTTTGCAGTTTATTCTCATACATTAACTGTTGTTATAACTCATAAAATAGATATTCAGATTTCATTTACTATTTGTTTAATAATTGTTCATTGAAGTATGACTAGTGAAGTGAAGTCGCTCAGTCGTGTCTGACCCTTTGCGACCCCATGGACTGTAGCCTACCAGGCTCCTATCACATTTAGGTCTATGGTCAGAATGAATTGTGTTGTCACTGATGGGTCTACTTATTTTCTTTTTCAATTGGAAATCTTCCAAATGACCCAGATCATTTATTAAAAGACCATAATTCCCTCATTGAATTACAATGTTGTCATTGTTGTAAATCAGATGACTCCATAAGTTAGGTCACTTTGGATTCACTGTTCTCTTCCGTTGGACTATTTATCTATCATTTTGCTAATACCAACTTTCTATTAAATCTCGATATCCAGTAGGAGAAGTTCTCCATCTTGAAGAAAATTGGTATTTAACAATATTGTATCTTCCTATCCATAATCATATTATAACCTTTCATTATTTATATGTTTAAAATTCCTCTTAGGATTCTTTTTCATACTTTGCAGTTTATTCTCATACATTAACTGTTGTTATAACTCATAAAATAGATATTCAGATTTCATTTACTATTTGTTTAATAATTGTTCATTGAAGTATGACTAGTGAAGTGAAGTCGCTCAGTCGTGTCTGACCCTTTGCGACCCCATGGACTGTAGCCTACCAGGCTCCTCCCTCCATGGCATTCTCCAGGCAAGAGTACTGGAGTGGGTTGCCATTTCCTTCTCCAGGGGATCTTCCCGACCCAGGAATCAAACCCGGGTCTCCAGCATTCTGGGCAGATGCTTTAACCTCTGAGCCACCAGGGAAGCCCATGGCAATTTTATTTTTCTTTTCTTTTTTGAAGACCTATAACTTTTTTCTTTACTTTTCATTTTCAGTGGCAAGGATTTCCAGAGCAATACTAAATTAACGTGGTGAAAGTCTGCATTTTTACTTCATTCTTAAACTGAAGGATGAAATATTCAATATGCCCCCATTAGTATCAGTAATAATTGTAACAGTTTTAAATAAGTGCCCCTCATCAGATTGAGAAAGTCCTTCTTTAATTCATTTTGCCTAGTTTTATGTCTTTTTCTTAATCATATTTTTTTTATGAGTAGCAGTGCTTTTTCTGAATCTATTAAAATGTATTTTTTCTTTATTTTGATACAGAGGAAATTTTTTATTTTAAGTGATAAATTCCAATTACAGGATAAACTCTTGGTCAGTCATGCTGTATTATCCATTTTATGTATCACTGTATTTAAATTGATGATATTGTATTGAATATTTTTGCATAGTTTTAATGAAAAAATCAGAGTCTATAATTGCATTTAATGTCTCATTTAGTGGCCTTGTAAGGTTTTCTACAAAGGTTATTTTAACTTCATAAGCTGAGCTGAACATTGATTCCTTAATTTCTAGTTTCCAAATAAATTTGTACAAGATTAGTATTATATCATCAGTGTTAAGAATTCCCACTTAAACTACTAAGCATTTTATATGTTTGAAAAATTTATAATGATAGATTCAATTTTTGAAGTAGATATAGTCTATATAGAATTCCTATTTCTTTTTGAGTTTTTTCTTTTTCATTTTTTTGCTTTTCAAGAAATTTGTCCATTTAAATTTTCAAATGTATTCTCCTAAAGTTATTATCATCTGTAAACTCTTGCTAACTGCAATATCTATACTGGTGTTCCTTTCTTCTTGTGTGTTTCAGCTGCTCAGTCATGTTGAACTCTTTGCAACCCCATGGACTGTAGCTTGCCAGGCTCCTCTGTCCATGGAATTCTCCAGGCAAGAATACTGGAATGAGTAGCCATTCCTGTCTCCAGGGGAATCTTCCCAATCCAGGGACTGAACCTGGATCTTCTCCACTGCAGGCAGATTCTTTGCCATCTGAGCCACCAGGCAAGCTCACTAACCATAATACTGATAGTTTACTCAGATTTCCTGAGTGTCTACTTAGTTTTCTTTGTTTGGTTTCCTGTCCCAAGATCCCATCCAGGATATCATATTGCGTTAACTTTCATGTGTCCTGATTCTGTCTCTTATACACATCTAGATGTGNATTGCAGGCAGATTCTTTACCATCTGAGCCACCAGGTATGCTCACTAACCATAATATTGATAGTTTATTCAAATTTCCTTAGTGTCTACTTAGTTTTGTTTGTTTGGTTTCCTGTTCCAAGATCCCATCCAGGATATCATATTGCGTTAACTTTCATGTGTCCTGATTCCTACATTGCATTTTATATAATCAATTTCTGATATATCACTTGATTTCTTCCTTCATATTTGAAGTTTCTTTTTTGTTCTTTTTTATACATTTCTTGAACTGATAGCTTATATTATTGTTTTAATTTTTTCTGTTATGTGTATACAAAGCTATGATTATCTCTAACTGCACTGCAGTTTTGATATATTTTCATTATCACTGAGTTCAAAATATTTTCTAATAGTTCATTTTGTATTTTCTGTTTTTAATTATACTTGTTATGAAATGTGTTGTTTAAATCTAAATATTGGGGTTTTTGTTATTATCTTTCTGTTATTGACTTATAGTTTAATCTATGTTTTTGATAGTATACCTTGCATGATTTTAATTAACTGGATTCTGCATAATTTTTTCATAACAAAATATTGTCTACTTTTTTGAATATTACATGCACATTTGTAAAAAATGCATATTCTATAGTTTTAGGAAATAAAGATCTCTTAATATCAATTAGGCCAGTTGGTTAATTGCATGATTCAAATCTTCTACAGATTAATCAATTTTGGGGGGAGGAGTTGGTTTCTTATATTATTTGGGCTTCCCTGGTGGATCAGAAAGTAAAGTATCTACCTGCAATGCAGGAGACCTAGGTTTGATTCCTGGGTCAGGAAGATCTCCTGGAGAAGAGAAGGACAACCCACTATAGTATTCTTGCCTAAAGAATTCCATAGACAGAGGAGCCTGGCAGGCTACACTCCATGGGGTTGCAATGGCTCAAATCCCTATAGATTAATGAACTTTTTTTTATTGGTTGGTTTATTATATTAGTTAGAGAAGTGTATTAAAATCTCTAATGTAATAGTGCATTTTCTTTACTTTTATCTCTGCTTTTGGAAATTTCCTGAGAGAAATCCTGCTAGTGATAATAATTTGAGCAATGCCTTTACTGATCTATTTTACCAGGATGGAGAAACAGCCAGAGACATAAATCTATGGTAATTTATGAGTAGCACTCATAGGTTTGCCAGATTACAAAGATTTTAAAAGAGTATGATCTGAGCACTGGGAACTAGGGTATGTAGAAAAGAATATATGAATAAACTCAAGAATGTTAATAAGAATGTTGTTAAGACTTTTGTATATAATTATATGTTAATTAAAGGGTCCACTGAAGAAGACGCTCTCAATAATCAGGAGGAAAATATGATCTTTTCTTTGGAAGTGTGTCAGCTATTTCTCCAGGCCTCCCAGGATAATCTGCAATGTAGAAATGACAGAAGGGATGAGATAAATGAACTACCCTTGGCTGAAGTTATCCTGGCTACCACTACTGCTGAATGCCTAATCTGCAAGCGGGATATGTCTGTGTTGAGCTTCCTGTATACACCTCTGTGTATACAGTGGAGGGAAAGGGTCCTGTGAAATCATGTTTCGGCTGTCCATCATTGAGGAGGCAGCAACTTGTCCCCACTGAAATAGACACATACTCTATATGTGCATTTTCTTTCCCTAGTGGAAATTTCTATGTCAACACTTTATATATATGTGTGTGTGTGTATAAATATATACACACACACACATATATATATAATGCATATAAAATGCCTTACTCACATGATTGGTATCATATAAAATTCTATTAAAACCAAGGAACCATTTTATAAAAATAAAAATCAATTCATTATGCTCACAGCATTCAATGACTTTGACTCATACCACTTCACTCAAATCTGCTAGCATTATACAATTTTTGAAAGGTCTGTGGAAGGCAATATTATGGCACCAGCCTGGAGACAACATCCTCTGACATAAGCCATTCTCTTGGATATAGCATATGTTCTGAACAAAAATTCAAAATAAGGTGCAGCTTTCTCTAAATATCTGTGTCCTTTAATAAGAGTATTGACTATTTCTCATAATTTGTTTTAAAACTGTTGCTTCTCCTTCTGTAGGTTTGTGTTCCCCTAGTTCCCAAGGGAAGAGGGTTTATTCTGTAGACAAAACAACGATACCTTCGTACTGTAAGCTTGCCATCTGCTGGTGAGCACTGTGGGTTGCTAGTACTATTGAACCACCAGGCATATTACAGTATTACCGTAGCTGAGGGTGTGATGGACGCGGTTTACACAGAAGGACTATGACTATAAACAGGGCAGGGAAGAGCTTTCTGGAACTCAAAAAAGGACCTCCACAGTTTCCAGTAGTCAAGGTTTGGTGTTACAGTGTTCCCACTGTAACAGGACCACCAACAGCAAGACCCATCAGGAATGAGGTTTGGTTCCCCAAAGTGAGAAATAATTTCTTAATGAGTTAGTAAGCAATCTAGTGAAACAACACTCTCACATACTTAACAACCATAACTTTAAGATTCACTGCAAAATTATGGGGCAAACTCTATTTGAATTATAGTAGATGAAAAATGGAAAAATCAGGATGAGCTATTCTGGAAGATGTTGAAATATTTCTTTTTATATTTATGAGTTTTCTATTAGTATATATTTATTACTAATATAAAATAACACCAAAATATATTTTCTTTTATCCTGTGAAGTTTAACCTGATATACTTGCTAATGAAAGAATATGTGTATGAAAGAATACATTTGAATGAAGGAATATAAACTAAATGAAATCTTTAATAATGTTTTCATTCTTCTGGGAGGACATTCTACCTGAGAAAGCTGCAAACCTCAGCAAACATCCTTGAGATAATTCATCATCCTTGAGATAATTCATATATATATATATATGAATATATATATTATATATATATAATTCTTCCTGGAAATAAAGCCAAAATAATTTACCATATACAATAATTTTTTAAAGAATCAATAGTTTAAATTTGATAATTACTTTGAATAATTACTGTGATAATTACTTTGAATAAGATTCAGGTTTGTCTCATGGAAAACCTATGTAAATCTGGGCATTTCATGTATAGAAGAGGATTTACTGAATATTGAGAGTCAACTACTGAATGAATAATAGATGAGTGAAAATGATCTGTTTCTTTTCTAAAAAAGTTTGCTAATGTATCAATTATAGTTTTTACAGGAGAGGAGAATAAGAAGGCATGGGAGTATAATTTAAAATTGTCCACTTGCACATATAAGCTCTCTTTGAATCCTCAAGTTCTTAGAAAATCATACAAATTACACATTCTGCCCAATAATGCAGTTACACTTATTGTAATATAAAATACTTTGAATTGCTTGCTATAGAGTAAAATAAGCTCCCCAGAAATTTATTCCATGATTGTTCTATAACTTTGTATATTTTTAAGAACATAGCTATCTACTATAATACTTCTTAGAGAAAGTTGATAATTGTGGCAAAGTAACAACATATGTTTTTCTTATTACATAAATAATTTTATAACTAGGAAATAAATATCTTGCAAGCATAATGTTCTACTGAATTTATTTCAGGTCAGGTACCAGTATGTTTTCAGTTTTATGCATTGGATTTAGGTAAATGTAACACATGTAACACATTTAATATTAAATCAAAAGAAAAGATCTTCCTAGAATCTACAACATCTGTAGTCATTCTAGTGAAATTATCATAATCTGTATTGCTGGGTAGAACACAGACGCTAAACAATTTCTGGGACTTAAAATATGTACTGAAATTAAGGATTTCTGTGCCATGGGATCATCTTTTTGCATGAGCCGTATTTAATTATGAGTGTGTTAGTCATTCATTTGCATCCAGTTCTTTTGGGACCCCATGGAATGTAGCCTGCAAGGCTCCTCTGTCCATGGAATTCTCCAGGCAAGAATACTGGAGTGGGTAGCAATTCCCTTCTCCAAGAACATTCCAGGAGTCGTTCCTGACTCTGGTGTTGAACCTGGGTCCCCTGTACTGCAGGCAGATTCTTTGCCATCTGAGCCACTTGTGAAGAACTATTTAATTATGACAGTCCCTCACATATGCTTCACTTGGCCAGTCATACGCTTGTCTTGAATAACTTGATCTCCTTCCTTTGCTGGTGACGTTCAGATCCTGACGGGAAACAACACTTTCTGAAACAGTGCTTTTGATCCTCTCTTTCTTTACCTTTCCTGACTACCCTCCTGTATGTACTGTCTTACAGTTTTCAATTTTTCCTTCAGATCATAAGCTCCATGGGGAAAAGTCTATGTCTTTATAGCTACTATCTTCATTATCTAGGACAGAACTGTTACTTCAGTTTAGTTCAGTTCAGTCACTCAGTCGTGTTTAACTCTTTGTGACCCCATGGACTGCAGCATGCCAGCTTCCCTGTCCATCACCAATTCCTGGAGCTTGCTCAAACTCACGTCCATCGAGTGAGTGATGCCATCCAACCATCACATCCTCTGTTGTCCCCTTCTCCTACTGCCTTCAATCTTTCCCAGCATCAAGGTCTTTTTTCAGTGAGTCAGTCCTTTGCATCATGTGGCCAAAGTGCTGGAGTTTCAGCTTCAGCATCAGTCCTTCCAATGAATATTCAGGATGGATTTCCTTTACAATTGACTCGTTTTATCACCTTGCAGTCCAAGGGACTCTCAAGAGTCTTCTCCAATACCATAGATCAAAAGCATCAATTCTTCATTACTCAGCTTTCTTTATAGTCCAACTCTCACATCCACATATGATTACCAGAAAAACCATAGCTCTGACTATATGGACTTTGGTCAGCCAAGTGCTATCTCTGCTTTTCAATATGCTGACTATGTTGGTCTTAGCTTTTCTTCCAAGGAACAAGTGTCTTTTAATTTCTTGGCTGCAATCACAATCTGCAGTGATTTTGGAATCCGAGAAAATAAAGTCTGTCACTGTTTTCATTGTTTCCCCCATCTATTTGCCATGAAGTGATGAGACCAGATGTCATGATCTTCGTTTTTTGAATGTTGAGTTTTAAACCAGCTTTTTCACTCTCCTCTTTCACTTTCATCAAGAGGCTATCTAGTTCCTCTTCACTTTCTGCCATAAGAGTGGCATCATCTGCATATCTGAGGTTATTGAAATTTCTCCTGGCAATCTTGATTCCAGCTTGTGCTTCATTCATCCCAGTGTTTCTCATGATGTACTCTGCATTGAGGTTAAATAAGCAGGGTGATAATAGACAGTGTTGACATACTTTTTTTCCTATTTGGAACCAGTCTGTTGTTCCATGTCCAGTTCTAAATGTTGCTTCTTGGCTTGCACACAGATTTCTCAGGAGGCAGGTATTGTAGTCTGATATTCCCATCTCTTTAAGAATTTTCCAGTTTGTTCATAGGGGCTCAATAAATATTTTAAATGAATGAATTATCATTGAATATTGGAATACACCTTGAAAAATGGCAATACTTGAAGAGAAAATGAGTGAAAATCTAGAATTTGCTTTTAACATCAGTTTTCTCCTTTTCATTTGAAATCTTAAAATGAAGTGACAGCTATGTATTAGAAAGCCAAGAAGAGATTCTGTGCTCTACAAATGTTAATACAGAAAAAAATGAGAACTTCCATGTGGTCCATAGTAGTTACAAGGAAATTTGCAAAGATATATTCAAATACAGCTGAATTCTTAAGAGCAAGTGGTTGTGTAGATTTGGCTGCAATTTTCAAACTACATTCACTTTTGGATGTCTCACTTAAAATGAAACAACCCAGTCTCTGATATCTTTTCTGGTTTAACATGTCTCTGTTATCTAGCTATAACAAATAGTCTTACATGGGGATTTAGTTAGGCAAGTAGCATTGTTTCTCTCTGGTCTCCTCAAAGTTGTTCTTATTTTTTTTCCTTCTGGTCCTAAATAAAATGAAGCTTCAGTGCAAGCATACTTCCTTTATCCATTTCAAAATATTTGCTGAATGCCTATCATGTGCAAGAAAATTTTCAAGAAGCTTCTTAATTCATTTATTGATGGCCCAACTTTCTTCCTATTTTATTTACACTATAGCTCATATGTAATGCAAGGATAATTTTTTTGCCATGTCAACATGATGAACTTGATGTTAAGCCTAACAATAGGTAGAAGACTATGTCCCAGAACGACATCATTGCTGTTTGACACGGTCTGTAGATAAAGCTTTGTTACAGCCACACTATACCCCTTCCAAGAAGACATGCTGGCTTTCGTAAATCTAGGGTATTTGATGATATTTTCCTACATGTTGGAATCAATACAGAATATTGTGCTTGTTGTAATAATTAGTTTCATTTTCTTATTAGTAGTAAAAGTTAAGTGCAGAGAAGGTATGTCCACATATAGCTTTTTCCCCATTTTTTATTGTGGTATAATTGACACTGATAAACTGCACAAACTTAAAGAACCCAATTTGATAAGTCTGATGTCATTTAATACATAGACACTTTGAAACCAATCACTGCAATCAAGATGTGAATATATCGTATTCAATACCATAAAAGCTTTCTGATGCCCCTTTTGATCCCCATCTCATGGCCCACTGGACTACCAGGGAAGTCCCACAATTCTAGTTTTCTATATCCATTAATTGTCATTTTCTTTTTCTCTGCCCATGTATTAAGAGCCACGTGATTCAGAATATTTGAAAACAAGATGCTATTTATTACTACCTCCAAGATTCTCTCTTGTCCATACTTGCACTTGTCCCAATAGAAGAAGGCTCTTTAAGCATTTTTACTGCCCCCTGCGTTCTCCACCACACCATTCTGCTAGATGAGGAGTTGGGAAAGCATTTATTCCTCCATTCATCTGCCTCCTTCCCAAAACTCCTGTGTTACACTGGGTTGTATAGCACGTAGAACTTCAACAAGAGCAGGTCCCTTCTGTTAGTAAAGCTGCTATTCCACAGTCATGTTACATATTCCTGGGTAACCATTCATTGTCTCCAGGGTTAATTTTCCACAATTCACATATGCCCATGGAAACACAGAATGGGATGCTCTTTTCAATCCCCTTTGCTTTCTTTCCCCCCTCATCTTGAAGTTTCTGATTCAGAATACTTCTGTATGTAATTAGGGATCTTTTTCTCAAGCACTTTCCTCAATAGGCAAATGAATTACATACACCATGGCTTTCCTATATGGTCACAAAGTCTTTCTCTCTGACTCATAAGTGCTATCTTGCTTGACTGGGATCCTCTGGTGACATTTTCTCTGTTTGTACATATTATTTCAGGCTCCTCTCACTTCCAGCACTGCATGAAAGAAAGTGAAAGTGTTGTGGCTGACTCTCTGTGACGCCAGTGACTGTAGCTTGTCAGGTTCCTCTGTCCATGGGATTCTCTAGGCAAGAATACTGGAGTAGGTTGCCATGCCCTTCTCCACGCAATCTTCCTGCCCCAGGAATTCAACCCAGGTCTCCTGCATCGCAGGCAGATTCTTTATCTTCTGAGCCACTAGGGAAGCCCCAACATTGCATGAGAGACCTACAAACACTAGTTTGTTTCCCCTTTTGTAAGGAATCTATACTTTCTACCCTGTGCTTGTGTTATTTTTCTCTGTGTCCTTATCTTTCTGGAGGTTTACAGGATATGCCAAGTATGTATCCTTTCTCATCAATACAGACTGGATCTCAGCAAGCCCTCTCAGTCTGTAGATGGAGGTCTTTTATAGTCACTGATGAATTACTTCCTAATATGTAATTACTATCTTTCTTCCATCTGTGGAATACCTGTGATTTTTATTATGTGTTTCCTAGATCTGTCCCATCTAGTCTCTTTATTATCCTTCAGGATTTCTACCACTGTATATTTTGCCCTTGATCTTTCAAGGCCTGATTTTGGTCTCAAATATCTCAAATATCTCCAATATCCTACTTAATTGGAAAAATGTTTTTTGTATACATATGTGTCTGTGTGCAAACGTACTACTCCTTTGTGTCCTCAGGTGCTCCTATGTTTACTTTAATTTTTTATCCCATTCCTCTTGGAGCAGTATTTCAATGATAATATATTTTAAGTCTTGTGCCTAATTTTCTTTCGTTGGCCTGTTGTACAGTGATCATACATCTCATGAACCCAAGTATATATTTCCTTAATGGCAAAAGGGACTCTGCTTGTGTGATTAAATTAAGGATCTGGAAATGAGATTTTTCTGGCTTACCTGGCTGGATGAGGATCACTAATGGTGCTGCAAGAGGAGTTACGGTTATGTGGCAGTTATCACTAAAAAGAAAATCAACAGCCCAACCAAACAATGAGCGATGACATGAAAGTATAGTTTACCCTATAAACAAGGAAAGATATAAGCTTCTGAATGCCGAATTCCAAAGAATAGCAAGAAGAGATAAGAAAGCCTTCCTCAGTGATCAATGCAAAAAAATGGAGGAAAACAACAGAATGGGAAAGACTAGAGATCTCTTCAAGAAAATTAGAGATACCAAGGGAACATTTCATGCAAAGATGGGCTCGATAAAGGACAGAAATGGTAAGGACCTAACAGAAGCAGAAGACATTAGGAAGAGGTGGCAAGAATACACAGAAGAACTGTACAAAAAAGATCTTCAAGACCAAGATAATCATGATGGTGTAATCACTCACCTAGAGCCAGATATCCTGGAATGTGAAGTCAAGTGGGCCTTAGAAAACATCACTACGAACAAAGCTAGTGGAGGTGATGGAATTCCAGTTGAGCTATTTCAAATCCTGAAAGATGATGCTGTGAAAGTGCACCATTCAATATGCCAGCAAATTTGGAAAACTCAGCAGTGGCCACAGGACTGGAAAAGGTCAGTTTTCATTCCAATTCCAAAGAAAGGCAATGCCAAAGAATGCTCAAACTACCGCACAATTGCACTCATCTCACACGCTAGTAAAGTAATGCTCAAAATTCTCCAAGCCAGGCTTCAGCAATATGTGAACCGTGAACTCCCTGATGTTCAAGCTGGTTTTAGAACAGGCAGAGGAACCAGAGATCAAATTGCCAACATCCGCTGGATCATGGAAAAAGCAAGAGAGTTCCAGAAAAACATCTATTTCTGCTTTATTGACTATGCCAAAGCCTTTGACTGTGTGGATCACAATAAACTGTGGAAAATTCTGAAAGAGATGGGAATACCAGACCACCTAACCTGCCTCTTGAGAAATCTGTATGCAGGTCAGGAAGCAACAGTTAGAACTGGACATGGAACAACAGACTGGTTCCAAATAGGAAAAGGAGTACGTCAAGGCTGTATATTGTCTCCCTGCTTATTTAACTTATATGCAGAGTACATCATGAGAAACGCTGGACTGGAAGAAACACAAGCTGGAATCAAGATTGCCGGGAGAAATATCAATAACCTCAGATATGCAGATGACACCACCCTTATGGCAGAAAGTGAAGAGGAGCTAAAAAGCCTCTTGATGAAAGTGAAAGAGGAGAGTGAAAAAGTTGGCTTAAAGCTCAACATTCAGAAAACGAAGATCATGGCATCCGGTCCCATCACTTCATGGGAAATAGATGGGGAAACAGTGGAAACAGTGTCAGACTTTATTTTTTGGGGCTCCAAAATCACTGCAGATGGTGACTGCAGCCATGAAATTAAAAGACGCTTACTCCTTGGAAGAAAAGTTATGACCAACCTGGATAGTATATTCAAAAGCAGAGACATTACTTTGCCGACTAAGGTCCGTCTAGTCAAGGCTATGGTTTTTCCTGTGGTCATGTATGGATGTGAGAGTTGGACTGTGAAGAAAGCTGAGTGCCGAAGAATTGATGCTTTTGAACTGTGGTGTTGGAGAAGACTCTTGAGAGTCCCTTGGACTGCAAGGAGATCCAACCAGTCCATTCTGAAGGAGATCAGCCCTGGGACTTCTTTGGAAGGAATGATGCTAAAGCTGAAACTCCAGTACTTTGGCCACCTCATGCGAAGAGTTGACTCATTGGAAAAGACTCTGATGCTGGGAGGGACTGGGGACAGGAGGAGAAGGGGACGACAGAGGATGAGATGGCTGGATGGCATCACTGACCTGATGGATGTGGGTCTGAGTGAACTCTGGGAGTTGGTGATGGACAGGGAGGCCTGGCGTGCTGGGATTCATGGGGTTGCAGAGAATCAGACAGGACTGAGCGACTGTACTGAACTGAACTGAATAAACATTACAAATGAATCTTAAAGATGTTAAAGACCAGACAATAAATACATAAATATTAATATGTAATGAGTATTACTTTACCTGTTAGATTTCCAAAGATTAAAAAGTTTAGTAATAACCATTTTGACCCGTGATGTTGCATAATCATTCTTAACACTTCTGATGATTATCTAGCTATTAGATACCAACCTTAGGAAGCTAGGATTTATTTATTTTTGTATTTCTAATGCTGAACCCATACTATAACATAAAATTCAATTTACATTAAAAAAATATTAGCTAAAGATCATGTTGCTGAGAAGGTAGAAAATACTTTGTCTATTAAAGTAGGAACCATCTTAACATTTACAGAAAAAGTGATAAATTATTGAAACAAACTATGCCAATTAACTCTCAATCAAAAATGTAATTAATTATACACAGCTATTCTAGAGCAATGGCACCCCACTCTAGCACTCTTACCTGGAAAATCTCATGGACTGAGGAGCCTGGTGGGCCGTAGCCCATGGCGTCGCTAAGAGCCAGACATGACTGAGCGACTTCACTTTCACTTTTCACTTTCATGCATTGGAGAAGGAAATGGCAACCCACTCTAGTGTTCTTGCCTGGAGAATCCCAGGGACGGAGGAGCCTGGTGGGCTGCCGTCTATGGGGTCGCACAGAGTCGGACACAACTGAAGCGACTTAGCAGCAGCAGCAGCATTCTAGAGCATACTAACTAATCAAGATTTTAGCACAGCCATCCTTTTGTCATTGGAATCTATCAGATTAGATTATCTCAATACAAAATACATTTTTTGTTGTTCATTATTTTGATTTAAACTGATTTTGTTTTCTTCAGTGTAGGTTGTCTTCTATTACCAATGTGTTTTCAAAATTATAATTATCAGCAAGTCACAGCAACTAATAAGCTCACATAGCACACTATTAACAAGTTTATTGACAGTACTAATGATTTACTAACTTGAAGAGAATCTTCCCTTTCTACCATCATCACTGAAAATCTAGTAAATTGCACCAGTAAATTGTCTGAAATTCACCAGTATTTAACAGTTCTGTCTTGAAACATCTGCATAACAGAATTTCAGTCTAAATTTCTACACATTAACTAACATAATTAAGCTGTTGCAAAATTTTTTGAGATGAGCATGTAAAAATAATTAAGTGAAAATTTAGATTATTGTCCTTTACAACTGATTGCATTTCAGAAGTAAAAAGAAGGCATTAAAAGATTATCTTGCTTTTGAAATAGTTTTCTCTTCTGTGGACATTAGTTTGAATTAAAGCGATGAATATATATTACTAAAACACCATAAGTACAAATTGTGAAAATCTATAATTTTAATATTCTCATTAAAATATCCTTCTGGCATAAAGTCCAATCTTGTATCAAATTATATATATTTCTCTCTCAAAACTACTGGGATAATTCTAGGCATTCAGGTGTAACTAAAATCAATTAAGGGAATAATAGATTATTTTTCTCTCTCTTCTCCTTTTAATTTACTGAAAATAAAAATAATCAGAATGAATTGAAGGTAAATATTGTACGGTAGATATGCTCTTAGCCAAGAAAGAGAGGAGAGAGCATGTAGTATGTTATGATCTCTTTCTAAACATGCTAGTAGGAGCAGACATGAATTCACGTCTATTGTCTTAACATATATCCACTTGAAGGGAAACACCTGCACAACACTTAAAATGCACAACACTTCTGTCATATATATGCATACCATTTTATCCTAAATGACCTTGAAGATTAATGAAATTCACATGAAAGATTTTACTATGCGTGTTTAAAGAAAGCAGTTAAAAAGATTCAGATGGCTTTATAAACCTGAACTTCATTTCATTAAAAAAAAAAATCCTCTGTTCTTATCTGTTGAGAAAATAAACTACTCCAACTCAAAGCAGTTTACAAGCAACTTTCGTAGTCTTTGTTGTTACATGGCAGCGTCTGCTAGATTGACAAGTGGTGCAATGGTCTTTGAGGACTGATTTCTAAGGATGTTAAAGGAGCATGAACTTCATTCTTTTAAAATACCTTCTTAAATACGAGCTGCAGAACAAAGTCAACCACTGCTCCAACCATTTAAAAAAGAAGGGCTCAGTGTTTGACAATGGGAAACACTACAAAGAAGAAAATGTACATTAATCTAGTTTATTGTTTTCATCTGATAAAAGTAGAGATACAGAGCTATAGAACAATGGTAACTGTGTAAGCTCTTTTCAGCAAGGTAAATCTACATACAGTCACTAGTGGTTAAGATAAAGGGAATCTTAGAGTGCCATATGCTGACATTTAGAAGGAAATCTATTAAATCTATTAATATCTCAAACTTTTCCTTGAGCTTTCAGAACATTTGCAGGCTTCTGGATTTATGATTTCCCTATACAACATGAAGACATGATTTCTTTGGGTTAGAAAATGCTTTAGGCACTATATACACAAAATGGGTTTTTACTCACTTTGCTGCCTGCCTCACTGGGGCATCTCTCCTCCTGGGGCAACTCCCTGGGCACTCTTTCCAGCTGTGATTCCCATCAAGAAGTAAGACAATTTTGTATCTAACGAAAATAATCCCACTGGTACAGAAAAAAAAAAAGCAAAACTGCTGCAAATAGAGACTTGGATTTTATTCCTTACCCTTTCCTGAAAATAGAGAAAATCCAAATAAAGAAAATTATAAACTCTCATCAATCTGATACAATTTATTTCATAATGCAGAACCTCTCCCGTAGAACCTTAATTGTTATTCTCTCAGTTGTGTCCAGCTCTTTGTGATTCCCCTGGACTGTAGGCCACTAGCTTCCTCTGTCCATGGAATTCTTCAGACAAGAATACTGGAGTGGATAGCTATTCCCTTCTCCTGACCTAGGAATAGAACCCAGGTTTCCTGCGGGCAGATTCTTTACCATCTGAGCCACCAAGGAAGCCTCTTCTGTAGAATCTTCCTATATAATTTGTCTACCTGTTTAATAGAGGTGTTTGAACCCAAAGGGTTTATATTTCACAATGTGTAGTATAGAAAATGCACAGAGCAATGCCATGCTGAGTCGTAGTGAACCCTGAGCCAAAAACAAAATTTTGTAATACTGATCCATCTATAAAATCCATCTTGTAAAATTTGGACAGTTTCTTATGTTTTTAAATTAATTCTTATTTGAAAATATATTGCATTTTACAGAAAAAATAGATGACTGGACTACATAAAAATTAAAAACTCTTGTGCATCAAAGGACACTATCGATAGAATGCAAAGGTAAGCCACAGAATGGGAGGAAATGTTTGCAAGTCACATATAAGGATTAAGATACAGAACATGTGGGGCTTCCCTGTGGCTCAAATGGTAAAGAATCTGCCTGTAATTCAGGACACCGGTTCTATCTTCGGGTCATGAAGATCCTCTAGAGAAGGGAACCCACTCCAATATTCTTGCCTGAAGAATTCCACGGACAGAGGAAACCTGAGGGTTACAGATCATGAGGTTGCAAAGAGTTGGACACGACTGAGCATCTAACACTAGCATAAAGAACACGTGAAGAACTTCTACAACTCACTGACAACAAAGCAATCCATCTTAAAATATCAGCAATAGATTTGGACAGCCGTTTCTCCAAAGATATGCAAACGGCCTCAAAGCACATACACAAATGCTTAATCAAAATCACAGTGAGATGTAATTTCACAGACATTCATATGGCTATTGAGGGTGCAGGGGAGGAAGAAAGAGAGGAATAAGTAAAAGAAAGAAAGAAGAGGAAAAAAAGAAATAGAGAAAAGGTTGAAGAAAGAAAGAACGGATAAAGAAGGAAAAACCGAAAAGAAATATAAAGGGTTGACAATGATGCGCAGGAACTGTAACTGCGTACCACTGCTGGGAATGCAGAATGCTAAGGCAGCTCTGGGGAACACAGTAGGGCATGTCCGCAAAAAAAAGGCATAAAATCACTGACATATGGCCCAGTAATTCCACCTCTGGATGTATGGCCTCAAAAAATGAAAGCAGGGATTTGAACAGATATTTGTACATCCATATGCATAACAGCAAAACTTCCCTAGAGGATCAGTGGTAAAGAATCCTCCTGTCAGTGCAGGAGAAGTAGGTTCAATCCCTGAGTCAGGAAGGTCCCCTGGAGAAGGAAATGGGTACCCTTGCCTGGAGAATCCCATGGACAGAGGAGCCTGTCGGCTACAGTCCATGGTTCTCAAAACAGTTGCACGTGACTATAGAGGATCAGTGGTAAAGAATCCTCCTGTCAGTGCAGGAGAAGTAGGTTCAATCCCTGAGTCAGGAAGGTCCCCTGGAGAAGGAAATGGGTACCCTTGCCTGGAGAATCCCATGGACAGAGGAGCCTGTCGGCTACAGTCCATGGTTCTCAAAACAGTTGCACGTGACTTAGCGACTAAACCACCCCTATGCATAATAACGTTATTCATAATAGTCAAAAGGTAGAAGCAAACCATTAAAGGATGAATGGATAAATAAAATGAGGCATATAGGTAAAATGGAATATTATTCAGCCTATAAAAGGAAGGAAATTCTAACACATGCCACAACATGAATGAACAGTGAGAAATTATTAAGAGAAACAAATCAATCACAAAAGGACAATATATTCCCACCAATAGGAGTTCCCAAGGTAGTCAGATTCACAAGACAGAGTGGAATGGAATTGCCGAGGGCTGAAGGGAGAGGGTGCGGGGAAGGGAGAGGGCACCAGGAATGATTGTTTACTGGGGACAGAGTTTCAGTTCTGGAGAATCAAAAAGTTCTAGAGATGGATGGTGGTGATTGTTGTGCAACAAAGGGAATATAATTAATGCTGCTGAGTGGTACACTATAAAATCATCTCAGTGATAAATTTTATGTTACATATATTTATTCAGTTTTAAAATATAGCTTTTAAATATTGCTGAACTCAATTTTTGGTATTCCTTGCTTCTGCCCCACTAAAGGGTGCACCTATGAACTCCGCTTCACTGGCTCTAAGTAGAGTTAGTTCAAGATTGTTTTCTTCATGCTAATGATCAAGAGAGGAGATCCAGTTGCATGTTTAGGAGCATGTGAAATTTGTCAGCAACCATGTACCACAGAGGGACTTCCCTGGTGGCTCAGATGGCAAAAAATCTGCCTGCACTGTGGGAGACCCAGGTTCAATCTCTGAGTTGGGAAGAGCCCCTGGAGAAGGACATGCAACTCACTCCAGTATTCTTGCCTGGAGAATTCCGTGGACAGAGGAGCCTGGTGGGCTAGAGTCCGTGGGGTCGCAAAGAGTCGGACATGACTGAACAACTAAAACTTTCACTTTTGTCATAGAGCATAAAATATTAATATAATGTCCTCATCTGCTTCTCTTTCCTCTAAATTTCATGTGTGTTCTTTTGTGTGATACGTTAAACTGGACTTTAGTTACTGTTGAGAAAATTATGTTGGTCTCTTAGTAACAGTGCCCGGAATGAGGAAGACCCAGGTTCAATACCTGGGTCAGGATGACCCCATGGAGAAGGGCATGGCAACCCAATTTAGCATTCTTGCCTGGAGAATTCCAGGACAGAGGAGCCTGGCCAGCTACAGTCCATGGAGTGGCAAATGGTTGGACAGGCCTGAGTGACTAATGCTTTCATTTTCACTTAGTAACAGGGAACCATCTTTACTGAGTTTGCTCTCGTCCACTCTCATTTACAGCTTCCAAAATGTTAGACTTATAATTAATTTTAATAGGAATAAATATTAAGAGTAATATTTGAAAATGTTACCAATAACTTTGAGAAATTTCACCTTAAAAAAAATAAGTTGGCTCTTGGCATGGCTCTTGACCTGTTGGATGCTCCTATCAAATAGAACATTTTGAGACTGACTCATATATTTCATATATATGTATATCCATACATGAGCTTCCCTGGTGGCTCAGAGGATAAAGCATCTGCCTGCAATGCAGGAGGCCTGAGTTCGATCCCCGGGTTGGGAAGATCCCCTGGAGAAGGAAATGGCAACCCATTCCAGTATTCTTGCTTGAAGAATCCCATGGATAGAGGAGCCTGGTGGGCTANGATAAAGCATCTGCCTGCAATGCAGGAGGCCTGAGTTCGATCCCCGGGTTGGGAAGATCCCCTGGAGAAGGAAATGGCAACCCATTCCAGTATTCTTGCTTGAAGAATCCCATGGATAGAGGAGCCTGGTGGGCTATAGTCCATGGGGTTGCAAAGAGTATATACAATGATTAATACTTTGATAAATATAATCTTTCAAATGTATGTGTGGGACTCCCTATCAAAAAGAGTAAATTTAAATGAAAAAACTTTTCAAATTTAAATGAAGAGTAAATTTAAATGAAAAAAATTTTCAAATTATATGCATCCTTCCTTTTATGTTAAACACTTAAGAATTTATCATTTGTACATTGTATTTAAGTGTAGAGAACTTTTTAGGTATCTTCAGTGGAAAAAAAAAAGAAAAAGCATAAGCTCTTTAAATTATAAAATAAAATATATAAATGCTTAAAACTTCAAGTTTTCATTGCTGTTTAATGCAAATGAAATCTAGAAAATTATGTTAAATATTTTAATGTGAGATAAATATTATGCAGTAGTTACCAAAAAAGGTAAAAATTAATATGTGCTTTCTGATATCAGAGATTTCCATGAAAGTGAAAGACTATGAAAAGTACCTTTTAAGATCAAATTTTGAGAAAGGTCAGTAGAAGTATGGGCATTCAGAATGAGCTTAAGTTGCAAAAGATCAACCTTCAGAGGAATGTAAATGGTCTATGAAAATACAGTCTCAGTAAGAAGAGAAACTTGGTGCTCTAAATTTCCACTTGTCTTTGACATCTGCATTTTAAAATCTGATTTTCTGTGAATGTCATAGTTGGGAATAATTTGACATTAATTATTTCTTCTTTTCTTCCTTACTCATATACTCTATTGATAGTAATATAAATTTTCCTGAAGACATCCCCAACTTTGTACTGAACATACTATAATTAATTCAAGACAAAGTTGAACTTTTTATTAATAAGGAAAAATTCAAAGCATAAACAGAACTTCTCACAAAATTGGCCAAGAATAAAGTTTGTTTACTTAGAATATCAACATGCTGTAATTTCATTTTCTTTCTTGAATAATTTCCCACTCCTTTTGGTCATACAATTTTTTTTAATGACTTCTTTTTTTTTAAAAGACTTTCTTCACCATAAAGTATCAATGATAAAAAGTACCCTATTTTTGAAAATACTCTAGGATTTTGAAAAATACCAGTGTTCCATAATAATGATGGAAATAGAATCTACTTGGATAAAATGAAGTAGTTTTCTTCTTTACCCTATCATGGCTTGCCTGGTGGCTCAGAGAGTAAAGAATCCACCTTCAGTGCAGGAGACCTGGGTTCGATCCCGGGTTGGGAAGATCCCCTGGAGGAGGGCATGGCAACCCACTGCAGTATTCTTGCCTGGAGAATCCCCATTGACAGAGAAGCCTGGTGAGCTATGGGGTCAGACACAACTGAGTGACTAAGCACAGCACACCATGTCCCAAGCGTCCAGCACCCCACTGTCCAGTCCAGACACTGGCCATCCTGGATTATATTGATTTTTCTTTCATATATTAATTTAATAAGAATGTACCTTTGGCAACTACTTTGCAACAAGCCCTGCACTAAGTGCTTAAGATACAATGAAAATTCCTCTTATGGAATTTCTAGTCCAGAGCTGGGAAAAATATTCGGTAAATATTTCATTTGCATGAATTTTGAAGTTGTCCTGTATACACTAGAGGAAAGGTCTGGGAGCCATGATAGCAAATTTTAGGAAGTAATCGATCCAGGAAGTGTTTAGCATCCTTATGTCATCCTTAGCGTGTGACATTTCCCGGAGCACGAAGATGAGCGAGAGTGAGTTGAGGATGGTGGGTGAGGAAATGCAGGCGTTCTAACCAGAGGGAAGAGTGTTTGCAAGGGTCCTGAGGAGGAAGGAAAAGCTCACAGGAAGAATCAGAGGAGGCCGGTTTGTGAGACAGGAAGAAGCCAAGAGATTAGTGAAGATGAGCTCTGAGTTTCTAGACACAGGGACTCTCAGAATGACCACATTCAAGCACCACCATCCACAGAATTAGATACAGTCACAGTTGCCACAGTTTCCAGAAATGGCACTGGCCTCTCTGGGGAATGAACTTTTTAATCACTTGGAATTTCTACTAATATAACCTTAAATTCACTAACACTAATTTACTGCCCTTCTTTATCCACACTCGAGATAAAATTGAAGAACTTGTCCGAAGGTTCCCTGATCTTCTCCTGAACATTCTAAATGTGGTGACTAAAAACACCAGGAGTAGGAAAAAACAGGTTGAGTTTAGTGGTGGTTGGTGAAGGGTACTGTTGTTCCTAGATATTTGCAGGGGATTAGTCCCAGCACCCCCGAGGATATAAAAATCTGCAGAAGTTCAAGTCTATTATATGAAATGGCCCAGTACTGTTGATGCTCTAGATCCCTGAGTTCCTCATCCAGGGTTTCACTGAAACTTGAATCAGAGGTTAATGATGCCTAGTGATGCTACCCGGTATGGGGAAGAGGAACCTGCCTTCTCAGCTTTTACAGGTGAGGTGAGCATAAGAAACTTAAGACTGAAGAGGTGGATTGAGAATCTTTGCTTTATAATGTGCATATTCTGTCTCTTATACACATCTAGATGTGTATAAGAGACAGCTCTGTGCTTNTGCAGAAGTTCAAGTCTATTATATGAAATGGCCCAGTACTGTTGATGCTCTAGATCCCTGAGTTCCTCATCCAGGGTTTCACTGAAACTTGAATCAGAGGTTAATGATGCCTAGTGATGCTACCCGGTATGGGGAAGAGGAACCTGCCTTCTCAGCTTTTACAGGTGAGGTGAGCATAAGAAACTTAAGACTGAAGAGGTGGATTGAGAATCTTTGCTTTATAATGTGCATATTTGCATCAAAATGTGTATAGACAGAGTAAGGACTTTTTTGGTTTGTTTTTTGTTTTACTGTAACAATAATTATAAATGTTGGAGAACCTAAAAAGCAAGAGACTTAACACACTAAATACTAGGAATGAATTACTAAAGAGGGATTTTGGAAAAGGGGAGTATGTGTGACTTGCTCATGAACATGCACATATCTTAAAAAATTACTAACATTTGTTACCAAATGAAACTATGACTCAGTTTATCTTTTATGAAAAGTGAGTAAATTTATTGATTGGGGAAGTGAAGATTATTGATCTGATTTCATTCTCTAGCAAGATGTGTATAAGAGACAGTATATGNTTTTTTTTTTTAAAGACTTTCTTCACCATAAAGTATCAATGATAAAAAGTACCCTATTTTTGAAAATACTCTAGGATTTTGAAAAATACCAGTGTTCCATAATAATGATGGAAATAGAATCTACTTGGATAAAATGAAGTAGTTTTCTTCTTTACCCTATCATGGCTTGCCTGGTGGCTCAGAGAGTAAAGAATCCACCTTCAGTGCAGGAGACCTGGGTTCGATCCCGGGTTGGGAAGATCCCCTGGAGGAGGGCATGGCAACTCACTGCAGTATTCTTGCCTGGAGAATCCCCATTGACAGAGAAGCCTGGTGAGCTATGGGGTCGGACACAACTGAGTGACTAAGCACAGCACACCATGATGTCCCAAGCGTCCAGCACCCCACTGTCCAGTCCAGACACTGGCCATCCTGGATTATATTGATTTTTCTTTCATATATTAATTTAATAAGAATGTACCTTTGGCAACTACTTTGCAACAAGCCCTGCACTAAGTGCTTAAGATACAATGAAAATTCCTCTTATGGAATTTCTAGTCCAGAGCTGGGAAAAATATTCGGTAAATATTTCATTTGCATGAATTTTGAAGTTGTCCTGTATACACTAGAGGAAAGGTCTGGGAGCCATGATAGCAAATTTTAGGAAGTAATCGATCCAGGAAGTGTTTAGCATCCTTATGTCATCCTTAGCGTGTGACATTTCCCGGAGCACGAAGATGAGCGAGAGTGAGTTGAGGATGGTGGGTGAGGAAATGCAGGCGTTCTAACCAGAGGGAAGAGTGTTTGCAAGGGTCCTGAGGAGGAAGGAAAAGCTCACAGGAAGAATCAGAGGAGGCCGGTTTGTGAGACAGGAAGAAGCCAAGAGATTAGTGAAGATGAGCTCTGAGTTTCTAGACACAGGGACTCTCAGAATGACCACATTCAAGCACCACCATCCACAGAATTAGATACAGTCACAGTTGCCACAGTTTCCAGAAATGGCACTGGCCTCTCTGGGGAATGAACTTTTTAATCACTTGGAATTTCTACTAATATAACCTTAAATTCACTAACACTAATTTACTGCCCTTCTTTATCCACACTCAGGATAAAACTGAAGAACTTGTCCGAAGGTTCCCTGATCTTCTCCTGAACGTTCTAAATGTGGTGACTAAAGACACCAGGAGTAGGAAAACACAGGTTGAGTTTAGTGGTGGTTGGTGAAGGGTACTGTTGTCCCTAGATATTTGCAGGGGATTAGTCCCAGCACCCCCGAGGATATCAAAATCGGCAGAAGTTCAAGTCTATTATATGAAATGGCCCAGTACTGTTGATGCTCTAGATCCCTGAGTTCCTCATCCAGGGTTTCACTGAAACTTGAATCAGAGGTTAATGATGCCTAGTGATGCTACCCGGTATGGGGAAGAGGAACCTGCCTTCTCAGCTTTTACAGGTGAGGTGAGCATAAGAAACTTAAGACTGAAGAGGTGGATTGAGAATCTTTGCTTTATAATGTGCATATTTGCATCAAAATGTGTATAGACAGAGTAAGGACTTTTTTGGTTTGTTTTTTGTTTTACTGTAACAATAATTATAAATGTTGGAGAACCTAAAAAGCAAGAGACTTAACACACTAAATACTAGGAATGAATTACTAAAGAGGGATTTTGGAAAAGGGGAGTATGTGTGACTTGCTCATGAACATGCACATATCTTAAAAAATTACTAACATTTGTTACCAAATGAAACTATGACTCAGTTTATCTTTTATGAAAAGTGAGTAAATTTATTGATTGGGGAAGTGAAGATTATTGATCTGATTTCATTCTCTAGCATAGTTTTATTACACAAGCGAAAAACTGGTATCTAAGCAAATTTCCATAAATTCAGGATCTTAAGCAGTGATTTAGGAGTTTCCTGAGGGTTGTTGCTATTCTGGGCCAGAAGTGAAAGGACACTAATAATATATCTGACTCTCTTCATGATTCCTACCATCTACCTATCATGTCACCTATGGCCCCGAAACAGCTTCCTTATCTGGGGTCAGAATTTTCATTTTGTTTAATCTTCCTTTTTCTTTTACATATAAATAAAGCCTTTGATTTTGTGGATCATAATAAACTGTGGAAAATTCTGAAAGAGATGGGAATACCAGACCACCGAGCCTGCCTCTTGAGAAATCTGTATGCAGGTTGGGAAGCAACAGTTAAAACTGGACATGGAACAACATACTGGTTTCAAATAGGAAAAGGAGTACATCAAGGCTGTATATTGTCACCCTGCTTATTTAACTTCTATGCAGAGTACATCATAAGAAACGCTGGACTGGAAGAAGCACAAGCTGGAATAAAGATTGCTGGGAGAAATATCAATAACCTCAGATTTGCAGATGACACCACCCTTATGGCAGAAAGTGAAGAGGAACTAAAAAGCCTCTTGATGAAAATGAAAGTGGAGAGTGAAAAAGTTGGCTTAAAGCTCAACATTCAGAAAATGAAGATCACGGCATCCAGTCCCATCACTTCATGGGAAATAGATGGATAACAGTGGAAACAGTGTCAAACTTTAGTTTTTAGGGCTCCAAAATCACTGCAGATGGTGACTGCAGCCATGAAATTAAAAGACGCTTACTCCTTGGAAGAAAAGTTATGACCAACCTAGATAGCATATCCAAAATCAGAGACGTTACTTTGCCGACTAAGGTCCGTCTAGTCAAGGCTATGGTTTTTCCAGTAGTCATGTATGGATGTGAGAGTTGGACTGTGAAGAAGACTGAGCGCTGAAGAATTGGTGCTTTTGAACTGTGGTGGTGGAGAAGACTCTTGAGAGTCCCTTGGGCTGCAAGGAGATCCAACCAGTCCATTCTGAAGGAGATGAACCCTGGGTTTTCTTTGGAAGGAATGATGCTAAAGCTGAAACTCCGGTACTCTGGCCACCTCATGCAAAGAGTTGACTCATTGGAAAAGACTCTGATGCTGGGAGGGATTGGGGACAGGAGGAGAAGGGGACGACAGAGGATGAGATGGCTGGATGGCATCACTGACTCGATGGACATGAGTCTGAGTGAACTCCGGGAGTTGGAGATGGACAGGGAAGCCTGGCGTGCTGCAATTCATGCAGTCGCAAAGAGTTAGATACGACTGAGTGACTGAACTGAACTGAACTGAACTGAACTGAATCTCCTTTTATTTGCCTTGCTCACTGTAAGAAGTTGAAGAATATTTTAAAACAAATTTAACCAATCCAGGGAATTTCCTGGTGCTCCAGTAGTTAAGACTCCTTCCTTCCACTGCAGGGGTCACAGGTTTGATCCCTGATCAGGGAACTAAGATCTCATATGCCACATGATGTAGCGAAAAAAAAAAAAATGCAAAAGACAAATTTAATAAATCCAATAGTTATATATTTTATATAAAATGGTGGATTTTTGGTATTTCTCAAAATAAACTCTCAACATTGCTACTCTTTAGTATCTATGTAATGATTATTTACCGTCCCTCTGATTCAGTGACCCTTAATGAATAAAAAGGGTACACGTCCCCTTTACATTTCTAAAATTTTAATTCCTTCCACACATATCTTACAAATTATATGAAATAGGTCTTATGCTGTGGGTACAAACATAAACACAGTCATTGAAACAGATGAAAAGAAAAGATGAAACAGATGAAAATAAAGTAGACATTTAAAAATATTCAATGATTTACTATGATGATTAATATCAATTCCCAGTTTAAGCATCTTTTCTCCATCTCAGATCTCAGGTTGTGATGCTTGCTGCACCTAGAGGCAGCATCTTTCTCAGCACCAGATGTGTGTATTCCTAATGATAGTGACAATGACCGTCACTGTGTGGCTTTCATCTCCTGTGAACACTGGTTACTCTGGACACTGGAGTACAGAAGCGTACTGGAATCAAACGTATATGGAGAGGTTGAAGAAAGTGGTACTAGGGCACAGTTGTATGACCTGAGAAAAATTTTAGATATGAATGCCATCTCAATCGTTTTTCAGCCAATAGGAACAAACCAACAAGATACGTACCCAGAGAAGGTTGTATGCAAAGCACTATAAAAGTATCAATGGATTCAATGGACACACGTTTGAGCAAGCTCCAGGAGATGGTGGGGGACAGGGAAGCCTGGCGTGCTGCAGTCCATGGGGACACAGAGAGTCAGGCAGGATTGAACAACTGAACAACAGTAAGCGTATCAACATCAGAGAGGTGTTCCCCCATGTTAGATGCTGGCCACATGGCGGGGTGGGGGTGGGGTTGTATTTTGTAGAGATATACATGCTTCCAAAGTCATGGGTCTTAAGTTACAAGTGGTGCTTTCAGGTTCTGAGGAACGATCTTACTTCTTTACTGGCACAGACGCCCTGAGAAATGGGCACACCCTCATATCCACCATTTGGTTGACCAACGAAGCATACCCTGCTTTGGGGGGATTATCTCTGGATCCGACCATACAGTAGGAGGGTCTTAAATTCAACGAGAGTGGCCCCTTTTCTCTTAATAAGCTGGTGCTTCATGAGTGAGGGGAGAGCTGGATGTCCAGATATTGGTGCTTCCCTTTTATATTATATTAAACCTGGTGCCAGAGAATAGTAACCTTCTGAAAGGATGATTTTTTTTTTTTTTTCGTTTTCTCCTGTTTCAGAATTTCACCTGTTCCTTGTCTGACCTCTGGGGGGCTTACTCCAGATATCAATGAAAATGTAAAATCAGTGAAATAATCAGCTCTTTAAGGAGTATTTGTACATTTACCCGGGAATCTCTGAGAAAAGATCTAAAACACTATGGGATGGCTATCTGATGAATACGTTGCAGAGAAACTGGACGTTATTTTTGGAGAGAAAAAAAACAGTAAGTGCATATTATAACAGATAATGGTAAGGACTCTAGTGTCACAGCGTTGCTATACCTGGAGCCCTACTACGATATAGCCCCAAACTGTTAGGACTTTGGAGGATAAATTACCGAGGAAAGGAGCTCTGCTTCCAAATGCAAGAGGTGAGATCTGCTCTCCAGTCTCGGACGGTGATTCGTTTACTGACTATTTATCTATTCGAGAATTACTTCCTTTTATTTTTCCCCTTTCCAAGACTGAAACCATGAACCGGTAAAACAAAAACCCAAACCAGATTTACCTAATGGGAAGCCTGCAAGGGGTATGCGCTGAAGCAGCCGTTCCAAAGTAGGTTCGGGAAGATGCAAGTGGAAGATCAATTTCATTGCATGGGAACCGGGCTCTTCCCGGCCCGGCGTTGAGGCTGAGAAGGGTGGGGGAGGGCGGCCAGCTCTAAGGTCATCCCTCCTGCAGTTTTAGGAACCAGGTAGACTCACGGAAAGACCGTGGCACCAGCGGTCAATGGACACAGGCGAGCTCACTGGGGGGCGAATCGTAGCAGCGGAGACAACCGTGTGCCGGAGCTCGTGGGTGGATTTGGAGCGTGACCAGGGCGCCCCAAACTGCGCTCGGAGGCTGCGGTCTGGGGCCACCTCTCGCGTTTCCTACCGGGGTGAAGCCAGCCCAGCGAGGCGCGGGCGCCGCACCGGGGGTGGACTGCACCGCTCCCGATAGTCGGGGGCGAGGCCGGTGGGGAGAGGGAAGCCGAATTGCGCAGCATTTAAACCACTATTAAAAAAAAAAAAAGCCAACTCGCGCCTCCCTGGCTGAGCGGTGGTGGCTCGTTGGAGCGTCCCCGAGGGGTTAGGACGAGCCCGGGGCGAGCTGGAAAGGCTGCAGGGCGGGGGTCGGCGGGCGCGGGCTGAGCCCTCCGGGCGGCCGGGAGCCGGGGGCCGCGGGGTCCCGGCGCGCCGGGGCTCAGCCGGGGCCGGGAGGTAGCCGTGCCGGCTTCGCCCGCGTCGCCCTAGCCTCCCGGCTGGCGGGGACGCGCCGCACGGTCCTCCCCACGCCGCCTCCGCCTCTGTCCCCTCACCTCCGGCCCGCTGTCTCTTATACACATCTAGATGTGTATAAGAGACAGGTATTATATTGAGTGTTCTTTCNGGTGAGGAGACCCTGTGAGGGGCCGGCCGCGAGGGCCGAGGAGACACGGTGAGGAGATCCTGTGAGGGGCCGGCCGCGAGGGCCGAGGAGACACGGTGAGGAGACCCTGTGAGGGGCCGGCCGCGAGGGCCGAGGAGACACGGTGAGGAGACCCTGTGAGGGGCCGGCCGCGCGGGCCGGGGGGCTGGGGAGGAGGGAGGGAGGGGCGGGAGGCGCGGGAGGAGGACGGAGCCGGAGGAGGAAATAAATAAATAAAACAATAACCTCCGCGCCAATAAGAGCGAGCGAGCGAGCGAGACGCGGCCAGAGAGCCCCCGGTGCCCGTTCTCTCGCCTCCGAGAGGTTCTCCCGGCGCGCGCGCGCGCGTGTGTGTGCGTGAGTGTGTATTTGCCGGGACTGGAGCTGGAAAGTTCAAACTAAACGTGTTGCTCGCGCCGCTCGCCGGGGCTGCGGCGGAGGCTGCCCAACTTCTCTGGGCCAAGTGCCCAGCGGTGCCCTGCGCCCTTGGCGCGGCGGCGGTGCCTCGGCCCTGCGCCCGGGCGCGGCAGCGGTGCCTCGGCTCGCGCGGGAGGGAGCCGGCGGCCAGGGCTGGACTCTCGCCCCGCCACCTCTAGCGACGCTCCCTGCTCGGCCTCCCGCCTGGCGATCGCAGCAAGGTACGTGGCACTTTCCTGCAGGGCTTCGACCCCGGCACGGCCCGCGCGGATTGCGGGCTGCCCGGGGTCTCTCCTCCTCGGGAGCAATCGTCATTTGTCAAACTTTACCTTAGCCTGGCGCTGCCCGTGGCGGCTGCAGCCACCCTCCCCGGTGGCGTGGGCACCGCTGGCCGAGGGTCTCCGAGAGGGGCGGGGAGGATCCTCTGGCCGCGGTGTTTCCCCATCTGGTTGAGCATCGCGGCTCTGATTAAGGCGCAGGTCTTACCTTGCGGGAGTGTCCTTTATTACTGTTCCCTGTGATGCTTATAATGGTTTTCCTTGGCCCTTCTGCAAGGAAGGACATTCAAGTTTGCAGGAAAAGGTACATGTAAAGCAGGGGAAGTTTGCAGCCGCTCGACTCCAAGAGAGGAGTTAACGCTGTCTTTGCAGTAGCGGCTGCGGTGGCGACCGTGGTGGCGGCGGTGGTGGAGGGGACGAAGGGGACAGCCTGGCGGGTGGCGGCGGCTGCACACTGTCCCGTCTGTGACTGGGAGCTGGAGGAAAAGTGTGGCTGCCTGGTCCGAAAGCACGACACCGGAGCTGCCTGCAAAGATGCTGCGGAGGAAAAAAGCCGAGGGCTTCCTGGTCTTTGGGTAAATCCTATTTGGACAGGCATTATTTTCTTCTGTGGTCTTTATGTGCTTACTGATAGGCATTTTTTTTAAACCTCTTTAAAACTTTTATGCATATATTTCCATTTCTCGATGAGGAGAACGACTTCTTAGGACCCTTCGGAGAAATGTCTACCTCTGTGGTTGGAGCAGTGTGCAAACCTGCAATGGATGTATAGCCTAGTTCCTTCTCGTTTGTATTAGGTCCCCTACGGTGAAGCGTATCCTCAGTGCCTTACTGTTTTAATGGCGATTGTGGGTTCTTCATTATTATAATTTTTTTAATTACCGGTGAAATTGGAACTCTAGGGGAAACACAAATTAAAAAGTCACAATAAGTTTCTGAAGCAAAATGCGTTATCCTTTTGAAGCCACCTGCTGAATTAGTTCGTGTTACTTTTTAGAGGTTACCACTTGGTGCAGGCGATGTAGGCTGATCCAGCAGATGGAGCAGTGGAAAGCTGTACTAGTACCTGCCTAACACACTCATTTATCCATGTTCCATGTTCGGTCACCATGACTCCAAAATATGTATATATGTGGAGCTCATTTTAGGAGAGGCAGTGGATTTTCTGTCCTATTCGGAAAAAAAAAAAATCATGCCAACTGAAATATAATTGAAGCATATCTGTAGAAATTTCAATTCCTTAAGCTTGTTTTCTTCCATAATACATTAAAAAATAGTTCCTTGTACCGATTAAAGTATAATATGATTCACTCATGTGAGAAATACCAGTTAGTCATATAGTTACATTTTGGGGGTGATTCACAGAACCATGGAAAACTGTTCCTCTTGTCATAATAAAAGTCTAACTACGGTGTGATCATTTGAAAGACTACATAAACTTGTACTTAAAAGTGAATCAACCTTATCAGTTTGAATACTTTTCAATAGTTCGAATGTAACTGAGTTTGTGTTATACAAAGTTAAGCTAGGCCAATATATACATATTTCTTGAAATAATTTACTGTACCTGAAATTGAAGAAGAAAAGTTGGTAAAACTTTCTGGTAATTCTGGTGAATTACTAGTCCTTCTTCCCAAGACTCACATGAAATTTTTAACTGCTGTGACCTGAACACATTAATCATACATGCAGATAGAAAGGAAAAACTCTTCAAAGGCTACTTTTTTGTATACCTGTACATTGGTAATTATTGTAACAATAATCATGTAGGGAGATAATCTGCCTTCCTACATAAATTTATAAACTTTACACATCTGACAGTGTAACTTTACAGTTGACAGAGGAAAAATAGGCTGTCCATTTTACAGGCAAAGCAGCAAAGGCTGAAGAAACTTCAGGTCTTTGTTGCGCTGTTTCAGTAGAGAGCCTGTTATCAAATCTAGGCTGACCATCTCCAGTCTCTGCACCTTTCATTGTATTTTGCTATAGATTTCACTGTGTCTTAGAACTCTGCTTAACTACTCTGGAAGAACTCACTTATTTTTATTATTTAGTACTTTAAAACTTACAACAATGTATCAGTCATCTCAGGAAACCTAGGGATAAATAGGATGCTTTTGGAAAATGTAGTATCAGTACTCATTTGAACTATACTTGCTTTAGATTGAGTGCAGGTTTATATGATATAGGTGATTATTTTATAAATTATCAGATAACATCTCTAGAAAAGTACTTAATTGTGAATTCTAAAAACTATTTCCTTTACATTCCCATAATATTAAATAAGGCTCGGAACTCCTCGTGTTGTAATATAATTACTTTTCTGAAAGAACTCATTTTATCTTGTCCGTTGCCACACAAATTTATTATGGGTTTTTATATTTATCACATACCTTTCCCCATTCACACATTGCAAAACCAAAAAGATTTCAGTGTAAGCTGTTGAAATATTTATTCCATGTCTAAATGTTTAAAAATATGAGAACAGGATATTTAATAAATTTTTATCTTTATTGGACATGTTAGATTCCTCAAGCATGATAACTAATTGATCATTTAAAAGGCAGCTAGTAACAGCAATGTTGATTTAGTAAAATAGGTAGAAGTGAGTATGTATAGTCATTGCTTATGTGATATATATATTTTCAAACGAAACCAGGTATGTTTATAGGTAAAATTTAGTCTCAATGAAATATTGACACAATTAATATAATTCTGGTATAATGTGGACTTATAGATAGATAATTATATTTTGGAACTTTAAAAAATGCTCAATACATTCCAGTCTGGCAATCACTATTTGTCCATTTTATTATAGTGATTTTTATCCATGTTTTTCATTATTTCTATCTTTTCAGGACTTTATTCTGTTATAGCTATATTAGGTAGTTTTATTCCAACAGTATAAAAGTGTAGCTATTGATTTTAGGATTAAATATATTTCAATTGAATGAAACTTTAAAGAAAACATTTAGACGGTCTGAGAGATTATGAAGAAGCAGCAAGGTTTTTTTTTTTTCTCCATTAAATTATCATCTAAGAGATGAAATAGATTTATCAGTCAGTGAAGATCAAACAAAAGATGAAATCTTTTTATCCTTTAATTTCTATCTTGTCAGCAGCCTGTTTGACTTCACCTGTAATGTAAAGAATAACTGAATATGACTTTCACTTGTAATTTTTAGAAAATGCACATATATTTGAACCTTGGGTTTTATTGGAGGTGACACCTTTAGTTTCTGAATGAAGAAAGAGTTTTAAGCAGTGCATATGAAAGATCAGTTATAACATAAGAAAATAAAAATTATTCTGGATGAACACAGCAGTTAAAAATATATCTTAGACTATAAGTCTTAGCAGAAATGGTGAGAATCTGAAGGTTTATTTCAAATGATTATTTCCAAATTTGAATATTACTCTAATATTTATATGTTTATGATGTATTGAGTGTGATACCTTTATGTCTAAGAACTCTTTTCATTTTTCAATCAGTACTTTCTCTTATAAAACTCTACCAAGAATAAGCATAACTTAATTATATATATTTAATCATCTGTATTAAATATATATTTACATTTTAAACATGAGTGTAATTTTGCTCTTACATATCAATACTAATGAACAGATTTTACCTCATTGATTATCCAACATTCTTTTTGAAGTCTAGGGACTTCAGGCATTTTTTTCTATGTGGTTTTAGAGATACTCAGTTGTAGAAATATGATTAGAAAGCCACCTTACTAGTCATCCAACTACCATAAAATAGGTGATAGATCCCTAAGTATAGCATATTATACAGATTATTTGTAATGTTATTTAAAGGTTAAAATCATTGGCTAAGACAGACACAGGTATTTCTTAGTGATGGTGGAAAACTATCTTCCCTGTTTTTATAGGACATACATTTAGAAGTTTACTGAAAAAGGTGGATGAATCAACACTTGGTATCAAATTAGTGAAAAAATTAAGAATTTAGCAGAATCATCTATCAGTTACTACAATAAACATATTTTCTAGGCATTTTTCCAAGAAGTAGGAGATTTGAAAGAAATAGAAAGAGGCATAATTAAGAAAAAAAGAAAGCAGCATCATGGAAGAATTTACTACCCGATATTGTTAGAAGAAAACAATTGTCTACCTAGTGCTTGCATTATAATAGTGATATGTTTTATGATTTCGACTGTTTCACAACCCTCCATGCCCCCCAAATTATTTCCTGTTTTCTAATATGAATATTTTAAAGGATTTTTGTAATCTTTGACAAATTTTCAGAACTTTGTGCCTAAATTGAAGGAAGATATAATGCTGTTGCCAAATTAAAAGACTAAATAACTGTTTTCAAAAAGTTCAAATTGATATTACTTCACATATACCCCCCAACTCTGCTGTTGATTTTAGTAAGAATATAATCAGATTATAGTCCTGTTCAATTCCCCATATTCAGTAGAATAGAATATGTTTAGGAATCTGCTGGGATCTTTGATGCTAACATCAGGTTATGAACATTACCGTACAAAATAAAGAATCCAAAAAATGCTGTAAGTCTATGCTGCTGCTAAGTCACTTCAGTCATGTTCGACTCTGTGCGACCTCATAGACCGCAGCCCACAAGGCTCCCCCGTCCCTATGTCCCTAAAGAATTTACTAAACTAGTGCCCAGGCAACTAAGAATGGAAACATGCTCTCCTAGTTGAGTTACACAAACATGAAAGCAAGGTGACTTGGTCACCTGTTCATATCATGATTTCTTGCCCTCCAGTTTATACAAGTTTGTTAAATTGTATTTAATAGTAACTAATAACAGTTACAAGTACCAACTCGTTCATGGACTGCATTGATACTTAATAACTTTGGGTTTATGGCTCCATCAGTTATTCATTAAGTGTTAACGGAAGCAGAAAGATTTATTCATGTTACCTTTTAAAATAAAAAATATTTCAGCAGTTATAGGGTGATACTAGTATGGACTGGTTTTGAGCAGTTACTGATAAAACTAAAAAGGACTTGATGCAGATTTCAGAAATTAGTTTTATTATTTGGAAATAAATATTTATAGACTTAAGCTGTGGTTATATACAAAATAAACAGCAGTACAAATAGAAAAACCCATATATCAACAAATTTGACAACTAGAAATGATAAATGGGTTTCAATGTGTGTATGTGTTTGTGTGTGTATAATTTTCTATGTTGATTAGTTTGAACTATCTTAGAATAGAATATCCTGAGAGGATAATGATATCCCATTGAATAGAGATTTAAAAGTTGTGTTTTTATATTATTGAAAACAAATATGTCAATTTACTTTATTTCCCTGAACTTCTCCCCACCCCGGGAGAGCATTTTCCTAAGTTTAAACAGTATTCATAAGCTTGATTAAAAATTATGTAAAAGATAAATATGAAATTATATGCTCTATAAATATTAGGTTCCTCCTACCATTGATTTGGGCTTCTCCTTTGGCTAAGCAGTAAAGAACTCACCTGCCAAGCAGGAGATGTTTGATCCCTGGGTCGGGAATGTCTCCTGGAAAAGGAAATTGCAACTCACTCTAGTGTTCTTGCCTGTGAAATCCCATGGACAGAGGAGCCTGATGGACTATAGTCCGTGAGGTCACAAAAGAGTTTGACAGGACTGAGCAAATAAATAGCAATGTCATCACTGATTTGTTCATACCATCCAATTAAAAAACAAAGAGTACACTGATATTTTTCTTTTAAATCCAGTTACTTACAGGATAATCCAAGAAGTTAACCATTGGAGAATGTTTTGTCATGGGATGTATCACAATTTCTCCTTCTCGTTATCTTAGAAAGCTGATATTTAATTTTAATTTGATGTGGTATATAAAGATTCCCAAGGTAAAGTATGTTTGTTTTATGATCAAATTAAATACAGTGAAAATACCTTGCATTCTTATGTGTGATACATACAGGTATTGAGTTTAGAATACTAAGTCTTTATTTCAAGTATATCATTACTTATACTGTAGTTCTTTCCTAAAATGCAGATCCAAGATCTGTTTATCACTCAAAGGTTCCTTATTCACATTTTTCACAATGCTTTTCCATAGAACTTAATATCCTGCTTACTAAATTCAAAGCACTTGATAATGTTTTAGTTACTGCCAACTTCATTTTACTTTGATTCAAAACTACATTAAAGTAATGAAAAGTATTATTAGCCTTGGTGGTGGTGGTGGTTGAGTCGCTAAGTCATGTCCAACTCTTGCGACCCCCTGGACTGTAGCCCACTGTAGCCCACCAGGCTCCTCTGTCCATGGGATTCTCCAGGCAAGAATTCTGGAGTGTGTCGCCGTTCCCTTCTCCAGGGGATCTTCTCGACCCAGGAACCAAACCCGGGTCTCCTGCATTGCAGGCAGTTTCTTAACCCACTGAGCTATGAGGGAATCCCTTAAATATATTTTTATTAAATATATATATATTATTAGCCTTAAATATATTTTATTTCTAAAGTTATCTGTTTAAATAAAATTTATTTTTCATTTCTTCAAAATTTTATTGGTAACTGTGGGATCAAAACAGTTCATTACTTTGGGACTTCCCTGATGATCCAATGGTTACGAATCTACACTTGTACTGCAGAGGGCATGGGTTGCTCCCTGGTCTAGGAACGAAGATCCCAAGTACTTTATGGTGCAACCAAAAAAACAACAATAACAACCAGTTTATTATTTTAAATATAATCATGAATCAGTGATATTTCTATTGTGTTTATAGTCTGTCACTTAGAAATTTCATAGTAAGATTTTATATAAAATATTTCCTGCCAATGTTTGTCTGGCATATTATACATTTTAAGATTTTGCCACTTAATAGGAATTAATTTGAACAAAAAGGAAAGCAAAAATGTAAAGGTTTCAACATATATATTTTAAAGTGGTTCAGTTAGATGAAAAGTTGTTTGATGACTTAATCCAAATTATGTGTGTGTGTGTGTTAGTCTCTCCATCTGTTAGACTCTTTGCGACCTCATGGAGTGTTGCTCTCTCCAGGCTCCTCTGTCCATGGAATTCTGCAGGCATGAATACTGGATTGGGTTGCCATTTCCTTCTCCTATACATACATAGGAGAAGGAAATGTAAATCTCATTATTTGATTTAATAAATTTTGAGGGAAAATAACCTTGAAATAGTGCAGAAACCAATGTTAATTGAGTTTTCAATTTCCTGGTACTAATTTGGCAAGACTGTTTCCAAATTGTCATGCTAATAATATTTATATCAGATCATTTAATATTTTAGTTTTTTAAAAATTTGTGCATTTCAATTGATATTGTTTGATACAATATCAATAGCTTCCAATTTAGTTTAAAAAATTTTTTTAATAAAAAAAACTTTTTTTGGGGGTGCATTTAAATAAAAGTGTGCATGTACCAACAAATGAAAAAATTTTAAAGCAAATGAAAAAAATTAAAACAAATGGAAATTTCAGTTTACAAAATATTATTGAAACAGAATTTACTCTTAAATCAGCTTTGGAATTGATTTTTCATTATATATGATATATTCATTTAAATATTATTTCCCATGTTTAACCAATCATATGTTGAAAGTCTTATTTAAAAATATTTTCCATTGAGCAATGTCAAAAACTTTTATTCTTGTTTAAAATATGAATAAATCTTAAAATCTTTTATTAAATTGTGTTGGTAATATAATATCCAGGAAAAATATTGTCCTTGTAGGCAAAAGTATGAGAAAGATCCCTCACAAATCTCTTAAGACTTCAAATAAACAGTTATATAATAATGGATGAGAAGACACCTCATGATATGAGACCAAATCTACACAAAAAGAGCCTCTAACAAAAAGAATAGAATCTGTTCCCAAGGCAGCCTCTCTAATCTTACTGACAGGGTTGACGATATCTGAGAGACGAATGTTTCTATGCTGTGGCTCAGTCGTGTCTGACTCTTTGAGACTCCACTGTATACCCAGTGTGTGAGATAATGCCAACATATAGTAAGCTGAATGAATAAATGATGACTAACGTGTCGTGCATGTGTGCATGCTAAGTCACTTCAGTTGTGTCCCACTGTTTGCAACCCTATGCACTGTAGCCCGACAGGCCCCTCTGTCCATGGGGATTGTCCAGGGAAGAATGCCAGAGTGGGTTGCCATGCCCTCCTCCTCCATGGGATCTTCCCATCCCAGGGATCGAACTAAGGTCTCCTGCATGGCAGGAGGATCCTTGCCCAGCTGAGCTACCAAGGAAGCCCCAAATGTTTCTAACAGGTATCAACAAAATAGGGACAAACATATCCAAAATCCCAAAGGCACAGTTTGGTGATCTTCATCTTAATGCCCTTCCAGGAATACCGTAGGGAGTTAGCCTTCTGAACGTTTGATGCAGTAGGCAGGCTTGGGCTAATAGCATTAGCAGCATATTCTATAAATAAAATAACATGGCTAACTTTTTTATGGTAAATCAGTGCTCACCAAGCAACCTTCCCATAATCTGTTTATTCCCATGCATTTTGTTTAGGGAAGGGAGGTGTTTGAGGGGTTCTTGCACAGTCGTCTGGGAACTCTTGTATTTCTGTTATAAATGACTGAATTGGCATGTTGTGCTCTACCTTCATTCTCTTGTGAGTGTTGCCAGTGTGAGAACCATCCTCAAATATGATTAGCTCTAGCTCATTGCCACATACAGTGGCCAAAACTGCAGGACCAAGTCCACCAGAGCAGTGTCGCGGCCAAGGGCTGTTGGTCAGCCACTGCTGAGAGAGGCCCCATCACCTCCCCAGGGAGAGCGTTTCTTTCAAAGACTGCACAGACAAAGAGGAACAAGAGCCACCTGCCACCCCTAGCCCACTGTCTTATTAAAATAGCATGAGAATAAAGAAAACTAAAATTACTCAGGGAACAAAAAAGGAAAGTTAGGATAAATAACATTATGGAATGAAGGGAATGAAAACACTTCCAACAGAAATATTTCTATTGTGACGTTTATTGGGACGTTTAATTATTTACTCTCCCAAAACCAAAATTCAAGATTTAAAATATAGCCTTAATAAAATTTTGTAATTTTAAAGATTAATTTAAAAGAATAGTAGAGTCTTAAAATTCATTGCATGTTTACCCAATGGAGGCTTTTACAACTTTGTTTTTTACTCACCTTTATATTGTTAAGATTTTTCTTTACCCATGTATTTTGAACTTGTTTGTTTAATATAACCACTGCTCAGTATTTCCTTATGTGATTAAGCTACAGTTTGAATATTCCTTTGCCGACATAAGAAAAAGTTCTTAAGCATAATAATGTAGTAAATACAAAAGAGAAATGCAAAATACAATAAAAATATGCAGCTGTATAAACTGTAAAATGATATTGTGATATATATATGTATCATATTTTATTTTGTTTTTATCACATACTTAACGTAGCATCATATGTATACTTTTTAAATTAAAAATATGTCATTACATATCTTCCTACCACAGTATCAACTTAATGGCTATTATTTCATTGTATAGGTTTAAAAGATGTTACTTAACAATCTCTTATAGTTAGATATTTGGTAGTTTTCTTTTATACTTTCATAAGATTCAAAAAGCTAAATGAAGGGTTTTATTGTGCTTTATGTTTTTGTTGCCATCCAAAAACATTTATTTAAGATAGATTATCAAAAGTGAAATTAAGTCAGAGGGTATGCCTGAATGTTTTTGATTTTTAATATAATTAAAATAATGCAGTAGCTTTCATAAAAGCATGTTCTAAAGTAATTGGAGCTGCTGTATTGTTGTGGTTGACTGTTAAGTGAATTATTGCTTGAAAAAATTAATCTGGATATTTTATTATCATAGACATAAAATGAAACCTGCCAAAATCTGAGATTTGATTTCACTTAAATCTGTATGATCTTGTGTGAGTAATTGAATATCTCCTAGTATCAGTTTCCTGATTTATAAACCCAGGAGCTTTATCAATGCTTAAGAGAATGTTGCCTACACTGACATTTTATTATTCTAACTGCTGATCTTGGAAAAAAGGTAAATAGATGGTTGGATGGCATCACTGACTCGATGGACATGAGTCTGAGTAAGTTCTGGGAGCTGGTGATGAACAGGGAAGCCTGATGTCCACGGGGTTGCAAAGAGTAGGACTAAGTGACTGAACTGAACTGAATTAAATAGTGTGTAGGAATAAAAACAAATTGCTATATTTCGACGACTTAATCAGTGTTAACTCACTTATTGCCAGTTGCAAAGTTGCAAGAATTTTTTTTGTCAGTTACTTACAGTAATGTTTAATAATAGAGCCAATTATTTGTGAACTCAAATTAGCCTGCAATTTAACATTTCTTTAGGTTTCTTTGGGCAAACATTTTCACAGCTGACTACACAATCTTTTGGAATATAGATACATAGTTAGTAGCATGTAGATTTACAATTAATTCCCTACATCGTTTTCTCTAACTTATTCTGTGGAAATAACATGTGTATATGCATGTATTATGTATTGATTCTTGCATGAATCTACACTAATTATATTAATGTATGTTATAGGCTAATATTCAAGTACACTTCTAATTTGTATAAATAAGTCTGAAGATATTTAAATATTTGTCAACATTTTGTCATTTAACTTTTAAAATATGTGTGCCCAATCACTAAGTTTCCAGAAAGAAAAATGCTTTCATTATGTTTGAATATTTCTCCAGATTAGGTAAGTTTTAGAATTACTTACTACTTGCCTATTAAATGAACTTAGGAGTAGACTGGCCCATGTATGGTGCTTGAAGTCCAGTGACTTTGATCCTCTACCTGAACCTGATTATCTAGGGCCTTATTTTCAAAAATAATATTTCCTCTTTCAGCCTTCATCTTCCTCCTGAACTGTAAAAAATGCTCTCTCTCTCCAGAGCTTTTGCTATTACAAGATGTGTACAAACATTTAGTCAATGTAATTTATCAATATATTTGAGGTTATACATGGAAAATA
The DNA here is from genome assembly GCA_006410675.1 of Oreotragus oreotragus. Lineage (NCBI taxonomy): Eukaryota > Metazoa > Chordata > Mammalia > Artiodactyla > Bovidae > Oreotragus > Oreotragus oreotragus. Next base: position 19,369 of record SJYX01012704.1, on the reverse strand, counting down.
GTTTTTATGATCATAGAAAATATTAGTGCTCCCTGAGTCTTGCTATTTTGCGCTTTCGTCCTCTAATCCCTGGTGGCTCAGATAGTAAAGCGTCTGCCTATAACGTGGGAGAACCAAGTTCGATCCCTGGGTCGGGAAGATCCCCTGGAGAAGGAAATGGCAATCCACTCCGGTATTCCTGCCTGGAGAATTCCATGGATTGAAGAGCCTGGTAGGCTATAGTCCATGGGGTCGCAAAGAGTCGGACACGACTGAGCGACTTCACTTCACTTCACTTCACTTCCTCTAATCAAAATGTGTGTGTGTGTTTGTGTGTGTGTTGTACATATATGCATATATAGGAGAGAGTGCTTGTGCACATAACCTCTCAAATAATGGACACTTACACAAGTGCAGTTTTACTGGTTATCATGCCGAGTCTCCCATCCTGCCTTCAAGCACAGGAGATGGAGACTAACGGGAATCATAACCTTAATTCCCTTTAAGAGATCTTTAATTCCTGCCATCACGAGTTAGATTCTTTATAGCAGGGCTTCCGGGATATACCCTATCCTAGATCAAATTGGTTGTAAAATATGTAATGGGAAAGAGCGATTAGTATATTCTAATTAACTGCAATCAAACAGCACCTTAACAAGTGTATACTTTAAATTAGCTGTATAAAGACCTTTGATGGAGATAGGAAATTAGAGACCAAGCTTCAGCGGCAGGCAAATTTCCAGTTGATCATGGAGTAAGAACTCTGATTGTTTGCTGCACACAGTGGAAAGTTTCCTAAGTGTGTGTAGAACTGTCAGGTGATAGGGAACAGTGCATTATGGAGAATCCTAGGCTCATAGGATGTTCCTGATTAACCTGTAGTTGGTTCTGTTGCTGGTTTTTTTTTTTTTTTTTATTGTTATCAGTAGTTTTTCTTTCCCTTTACCAGATTACATAGTCTTTATTAACTAGAGAACTGTGAGATCGCATAAATTCCAGTTAGGCTAAAGTGATCATAAGGACCATTCCCTTTGAGTCCACTGCCTTTTACAGACTACTTCATGTGAAGAAAAATAAACACAGATGATAACAGGTTACCTTGTAAATTAAATGGTCAAGGCCCAAACGCCGCCTTTTTTTTTTCTAAATAACCTCAAATACATTATGTGTGTTCTTTCCAGAAAAAGCTGACGAGACATGGTTCTTCAAAATAGGGAATCATAACCTTAATTCCCTTTAAGAGATCTTTAATTCCTGCCATCACGAGTTAGATTCTTTATAGCAGGGCTTCCGGGATATACCCTATCCTAGATCAAATTGGTTGTAAAATATGTAATGGGAAAGAGCGATTAGTATATTCTAATTAACTGCAATCAAACAGCACCTTAACAAGTGTATACTTTAAATTAGCTGTATAAAGACCTTTGATGGAGATAGGAAATTAGAGACCAAGCTTCAGTGGCAGACAAATTTCCAGTTGATCATGGAGTAAGAACTCTGATTGTTTGCTGCACACAGTGGAAAGTTTCCTAAGTGTGTGTAGAACTGTCAGGTGATAGGGAACAGTGCATTATGGAGAATCCTAGGCTCATAGGATGTTCCTGATTAACCTGTAGTTGGTTCTGTTGCTGGGTTTTTTTTTTTTTTTTTTTAATTGTTTTCAGTAGTTTTTCTTTCCCTTTACCAGATTACATAGTCTTTATTAACTAGAGAACTGTGAGATCGCATAAATTCCAGTTAGGCTAAAGTGATCATAAGGACCATTCCCTTTGAGTCCACTGCCTTTTACAGACTACTTCATGTGAAGAAAAATAAACACAGATGATAACAGGTTACCTTGTAAATTAAATGGTCAAGGCCCAAACGCCGCCTTTTTTTTTTCTAAATAACCTCAAATACATTATGTGTGTTCTTTCCAGAAAAAGCTGACGAGACATGGTTCTTCAAAATTACAACTATGTACATTTTTTTTTTCCTTTAACCTCCTGGTTATTTTTCTGGAACTGAATGTATTTTTACTTGTCATTGTCCTAAAATAAAATTATGCATTGGTATTGGAATTATCTATACCTAGATGCACATGAGTTTCGGGCAATATTTACAAATATTTAAATATTTTAAAGGTATTTAAAACATATTTAAAATTTTCCAGGAAACCAAACAGAAAGATAATGTTAGAGTTTGAGTCTTTCTGTATAGTTTAAAGAACTCAGTGGCTATCAAAAGATTCATTGTATAGAAAGATGTTAAAATTAGTTCTTGCAGATGCTAGAGAAATGCAAGATAATATCAGCAAGATCAATAAGAAAATGTAAATTTTTATATGATGAGTCTTTTTTCTCCTCCCCAGGAAGCATAATAATTCATTTGCATATTAATAAGTGGGTGTCATAGTAAATGAACCATTCTTTTGTCAGTAATGGTAAGCTTCTTTTGCTTCTCTAGCATTGTTTGATCAACAGTACACGTTCACATGTCTTGTCATAAGTCTCCTTAGGCTTATATTGCCTCAGAGCCTCACTTTGAAAAGGAAGCAGCTTGCTCTAGATCCAGCCAGTCAACCACATTTTAAAAGGCAAAGTCATTTTCCCGTAACCTAACGTTCATGTATCTTGACAGGTCTCTTCAGGTGTTCTCCTAGCCTTTGCCTCCTCGTTGTAGTTAATTGGGAAGTCAATCACCAGAAATTCTTGATTACCTCTTTGAGAGATGCAGAAAGAACAGTAACTGCTTTGAAGAAGATCAAAGCCCCCAAAAGAAATATTGACATAGATGGTGGCTTTCTTAGAGCTGCCGTAACACATTGCCGCAAACTGGTGGCGTAAAAGAACTGAAATTTGTGCTCTCACAGTTGTGTGTCGTGTCGAACTCTTTGTGACCGTGTGGACCATAGCCTCCCAGGCTCCTCTGTCTGTGGCACTTTCCAGGCAAGAGTACTGGAGTGGGTTACTATTTCCTTCTCCAGGGGATCTTCCTGACCCAGGGATCGAACCTGCATCTCTTGCATCTCCTGCACTGCCAGGTGGATTCTTGACCACTGGGCCACCTGGGACGATCACAGATGTAGACACCAAATTCTGAAATCAGGATGTCAACAGTGGTGACTCTTTTGGCAGCTCTGAGAGAGAGAGTTGGTACCTTGCCTCTCCGAGCATCTGGTGGGGCCCAGAAACCCCTGGTGTTCCCTTGGTTTGTAGAAGCCTCTCTCCCATCTCGTACTCATACTTGGCTTAATCGCTTCTACACAACCTTTTTTTCCAAATAACGTTACATCCGTAGGTACTACGGTTTAAAAGTTGGGCATATCTTTTGACATGTGCCTGCTTCCAGGGTCTCCTGGTCTGTATCTGTGTATGCCCACCCTCCCTCTCTTTCCTCTTGTCAGGACATTAGTCGTTGGGTGCCGTGCTCACCCTAAATGGAAGATGATCTCATTTCCAGACCCTTAATTGCTTCTGCACAATCTTTTTTTTCCAAATAACGTTACATTCATAGGTACTAGGGATTAAAAGTTGGACATATCTTTTGAGGGGACCCTATTCAATCCACAGCAGAAAAAAAGGCCACTTTGGTAGGACTTAAAAGGTGAGTTTTGCATTTAGACTGCATCACCTACAGAAAATCTCTCTATACGTGATGTAAAATGTACATATGGTGGTTGGCAGAATTACTAGACTTTTGGCAGAGATAAGCAGTCTAATGTAGAAACCTGAGATGTGAGAGGAATTTGATTTACTAACTTGCATACTGGTAAGAACCCTGAACATGATTCAGGGACCCCAGCAGGAGACCGGGAATCTAGGAAGGATAAGGATGAATGTCCCCAGGACAAGTTGTGCCAGTGGCATCTCTAGTGAGATTTTTGAGGTCAAGACACGAATGAGCAGCCAAACCTGATGTTAAGGCTTCTTTTCTGTAATTAATTCTACATAGTAAATGGAAAAAACTGGTGGTTCAGCAGTCGGATAGGACAGAGGTAAAGTCTTTGGTTTGTCAGTTATCAATATTCTGAATATAAATAAGCTGTTTATTTTCTTTGAATTTTAATTGTCCTATATAAAAGAAAAATAATGAGAATTAGTTTTCATTATTCTTGGGACGAAAAATGTCTGTCCCCAGTGAGGTAAAAATAAACATTTTTTGGTGATGAGAGTGTTATCCATTAATTATGCTGTCCAAACCCCTGGCCCCAAGGTGAGGACTGGGAATGTACTTGATTTTAATTAATTTAAGTATAAACAACTACTTTTTTTGGCTATCATATAGGACAGCGACTCTGGCACAATTTCTGGAATATGAAAAAGTCCCTCTCTTTCTCTTTGTTCCCATCCTATCCATTGTTTTCCCTTTCTCCCCCTCCCCTCCTCCCTGGTCCTTCTCCTTCCCTCATTCTTTCCTTCCTTTTTTCCTACTTCCCTCCCTCGCTCCCTCCCTTCCCTCCTTCCTCTCTAGATGCAGTTATTTAAGTCTGTGGGGACCAGAAACTGGTATGTATGTCTTGAACCTAGTGAATTTTAAATATCCTCTTTTTAGCACAATAGCTTTTATTCTTTGTGGGAATTTGTTGAAAACATGAATCCTATAGCCTTTAAAGTAACAGCACTATAAAAAGAGAACATTAAATACAAGTAATTTCTTAGATTTCCCCTTCTCATGTTTAAATAATATGAGAACTCAGTTTGTTGTACCCTGACTTGCCATTCAGTGATGTAGATTTCAAGGATACTATGATTGTAAACTGTGTATGTGGATTCAGGAGACATCCTGAAACTTCACTTTATGAAATTTATGATTGAAATTATTCATTGCTCTCCTTGCCAATTTTAGTTATTTATTTTATGATTTTCATGGGTGTAGATTGTAGGAGGCTACAGACCATACATTTTCATGCATTGCTTTACTTGGAAGGTAATTGGAAATGGAGAAGGGTTTTTGATTACACTCTGAAATCTTCCACCAAAACCACAACAGAAGTGTCCTCCTCCCTCTAATATCACATTTTATAATTTAATTTATGGCATAGAAACACAAAGTGATTTAATCTAGCATACTTTATACATGATTAATATATAAGAATTAAACTGTGCAAGGTTGGTTTTACTGACAAAATTAGATCACTGCATAGAAGAGTAGCAAACTTTGTCCTGCACAAGCAAATAAGTTTGTTGTAAGCAAATTGTCTCACTTATGCCACCATATACTTAGCTACACACACTTCAGTTCAGTTCAGTCACTCAGTCGTGTCCAACTCTCTGCAACCCCATGAACTGTAGCACACCAGGCCTCCCTGTCCATCACTAGCTCCCAGAGTTACTCAAACTCATGTCCATTGAATTGGTGATGCCATCCAACCATCTCATCCTCTGTCGTCCCCTTCTCCTCCTGCCTTGAATCTTTCCCAGCATCAGGATCTTTTCAAATGAATCAGCTCTTCGCATCAGGTGGCCAAAGTATTGGAGTTTCAGCTTCAGCATCAGTCCTTCTAATGAATATTCAGGACTGATTTCCTTTAGGATGGACTGGTTGGATTTCCTTGCAATCCAAGGGACTCTCAAGAGTCTTCTCCAACACCACAGTTCAAAAGCATCAATTCTTTGGCACTCCGATTTCTTTATAGTCCAGCTCTCACATCCATACAAGGCTACTGGAAAAACCTACACACACACGTACACGTGTGCAAAAAAGAAAGACCTTTGTGGTAAATTATGAAAAACTGATAACTATAGGCAATTCTCTTTTAAAAATAAGGTAACATTTGAAATAACTCACCCCAAATTAAGAAACTAAAGCTGTAATTTCAGAAAATATAGGAAATAACAGGTAAAAAAATATAGCTGTATGCAAAATCTGTGGGTGCAGACAAAACAGTAATGAAAAGGAAATTAATCTATTGAGTACTTCATTACTCAATTCAAAATATAAGAAAATGAATTCTTTTGCTAAAAATCTGAAATAGAGCTTTCAACTTTGTTGTATATATGCTCAGGGGTGGGATTGCTGGATCATACGGTAGCTCTGTTTCTAATTTTTTAAAGAAGCCTTCATATTGTTCTCCATAGTGACTGCAATTAAGACCTATTGTACAGTGTAGGAACTACATTCAATATCTTATAATAACATATAGTGGAAAAAATATATATATATCTGTATATATCTGAAATAAAATTCTGTGTTGTACACTTGAAACTAACACAGCATTGTAAACCAACTATACTTCAATAAAAAGATAAAAAGAAATCTGAAAAACATCAACAAAATAAAAATAAAATTACAAAGAATAATTTAATAAATCTAAAAAGGTAAGTTAATAGCAGAATTTGAAAATAAAACAGTAAACATTTTGTGAAAACAATAAACACGATGTAGAATATTTGCTGGTCAAAAAATATGAGTAAAACTGAAAATACAAGGAATCAGAAATGATGGAATAAAACCTGCATCAAATTGATTTTTTAGGTACTTTAAGTTAGAGAACTTGTCTCAGTAAGTGCTATAAGATATAAATTTGCCATCAGAACACTGCTATTTAGCTGTCCCCCCAAAGGACCACTATGCATTGAAAACGTTATTGTTGAATTCCTTTAGGAGTCAAAAAGCCTATGCTATTTTAATTACTGGAAAAATATGGATAAAGGAGAAAATTTTCCTATTTTATTTTAGAAATCAGTATGATTGGTGTCAGTAAAACTGGAACAATCATATGACCATTATAAAAAGGCATTTAGTAAATTTTAATGTCCATTTCTGATAAAACAATTGTTATATATTGTTATATAACATAGTATTTAAATAATTATTTTGCAGTGGAATCAGAAAATAGACTGCAGAAACAATGAAGCCACATTATTATCATTTACAGATGGTAATCATTGTTAAAACCTAAGGCAACTAAACTATAATTGGAAATAGTAAACATTCAATAAATTGGTCATTTTAAAATAAATGATAATATTTGTGATGTCAAATGATTTCTTTGTAAATATAATAATTAAAACCTACAGCTAAAAACAGAAAATATGTGGATATAAGTTCAACAAGACATGTACAAAGTTCAGGTGAAGAAAATTTAAAACTATAAAAAACCAATAATATGGAAATGAAGAGATTTCCCTAAATTGCTTACTCCTTGGAAGAAAAGTTATGACCGACCTAGATGGTATATTCAAAGCATTACTTTGCTGACTAAGGTCCGTCTAGTCAAGGCTATGGTTTTTCCAGTAGTCATGTATGGATGTGAGAGTTGGACTGTGAAGAAGGCTGAACGCTGAAGAATTGATGCTTTTGAACTGTGGTGTTGGAGAAGACTCTTGAGAGTCCCTTGGACTGCAAGGAGATCCAACCAGTCTATTCTGAAGGAGATCAACCCTGGGATTTCTTTGGAAGGAATGATGCTAAAGCTGAAACTCCAGTACTTTGGCCACCTCATGCAAAGAATTGACTCATTGGAAAAGACTCTGATGCTGGGAGGGATTGGGGGCAGGTGGAGAAGGGGACGACCGAGGATGAGATGGCTGGATGGCATCACAGACTCGATGGCCGTGAGTCTGAGTGAACTCCGGGAGATGGTGATGGACAGGGAGGCCTGGTGTGCTGTGATTCATGGGGTCGCAAAAAGTCAGACATGACTGAGCGACTGAACTGAACTGAACCTAAATTGCATAGTTATGTGTGAGAACTCTCTCTTCAAAATGCTTGGGTGCAGTATCTGCTCTAGTGTTCACTGGTTACTTGACCATCGTTAATGTATGTACCATTTCTGTACGTCAGTTTTTCCATCTGCAAAATGACAATGAAAATATCCTGTTTACAGAGTTGTGATGGATAAAAGAGATAATGATGTCATCTGTTTGGAAACTTGTTTTACACTGATCATTTAGTCATCCTTTGCTATGCTTCCTATTATTCCTACTAACACTTCGCTGCTAATGAGAGAAGTATACTATTCTACTGAGAAGTATAAAGTGTTAAATATCGAATTCTCTAAAAACTAACCTGTGCATTCAATGTAAAATCAACCCGAATCCTACTAGGATTTTAAAAATCTGTCAAGTGGTATTAAAGTACCTCTTTGAAAAGATATCAAACCAGTGAAGGACCACCAGGCAGCACCCGAGGAGGGGTTATGCCCCGGTAGAGATTAAAATCCATCATCAAGTTATACAATTGGAAATAGCATCCTGATGGAGAGAACAGAGGCCAAAAAACACTGGATCTATGAATGTATGGAATTTTAATATGTGATCCAAAGGCATTTTGCATTAGTGGGGAAAAAAACCTATATTAATAACCCAAGGTAAATATCCTTCTAGGCAAATACATACTGGGCTCCAGAAAAGACATGTAAAAGATAAAAAAAAAAATTATACTTCACTAGTTATTGAAGAAATGGCAAATGAAATATGAATCTTGTATTTCTATTTGGATGTGTACTTAAAAAAGAGAGCACTATAAATTTCTGTACTTTTGAATGTTAGGGAACGTGTATTTTCCATAGACTCCTTGACCCTTGTTTTAGGAACAAAAGTGTCACATGGATTTGGGGAAGGTTTAGATTGGAGACAGGACAGAATGAGGATATAGTTCAGAGGACGAAACAGGGTCAAGGATGCTGAAAGTGGCAGAGGCTTTTCTGCAGTCATCATTTGTAATGAAGGCTAATAAAACACTGATTTTACAGTTTGACATGGCAGTGTCAAAAAGGCCAGGCTTTGTGTCTTGCCTGTTGTTAAACAGTAGACATATTATGAAAACGCAGTGCTGGCCAGAGTGTAGGGATACAGACATGAACACACTGTTGATGGAATGTAAAGGTATATAGTCTTTTTGCAGGGCACTTTTCCAGCATTGCTCAAACAGAAGCACTGTATCACCGACTCAGTGGACATGAGTTTAAGCAAACTCCAGGAGCTAGTGAAGGACAGGGAAGCCTGGCATGCTGCAGTCCATGGGGTCTCAAAGAGTCAGACAGTACTCAGCGACTGAACAATAGCAACATACTTTGCTACAGAGACTATCTTTATAGAAATCCATTTCAATGAGATATAATTGCATATGAAATTGAAAGTCACTTAGTAATGTTCGATCTTTTGTGACCCTATGGACTGTAGTTTACCAGGCTCGTCCATGAAATTTTACAGGCAATAATACTGGAGTGGGTTGCCATTTCCTTCTCCAGTGGATCTTCCCGACCGAGGGATAGAACCCAGGTCTCCCGCATTTTGGGCAGACTCTTTACTGACTGAGCCACTAGGGAAGCTGCTATAATTAGTTGAGAAGTTGTATCTAGAGAAGAGAAAGGCTCCCCACTCCAGTATTCTGGCCTGGAGGATTCCATGGACTAGCCCACAGGTCTCAAAGAGTTTCACTTTTCACTGTATCTATCTATATATACACACAAATTTATACATACATATATATATATATATATATATACACACACAATTAATCAAGAAGAATACATATATACACATATGTATATGTGTATGTAATATATATATATATACACACACACATATGTATGTATGCTTCTCAGCATCGTTTATAGTACCCAGAGGGGAAAACAGGGGAAATAACCTAGATGTCTAGGAATAAAGGATTGTTTACAAGAATCATCTACCATTCAATAGCAAAATGCTATGCAACCATCAGTGGATGCTGTAGATTTACATTTACTGAAATAGAAAACTCTGCACAGCATATTGCAAAGTGTAAATATTTTTATGCATATGTATATTTGTGTATGTGTATTTGTCCTCAGAGAGCGCGGCCTTAAAAGATGTTCAGAAAAATGTTAACCATGAAATCCACCACCCAGTGGCTCCCCAAGTGGCATTTTGGGTAATTTAATTATTTCTGTTTTAAATACTTATTTGTGAAGATTCTTCCAGAGCATGTATTATAATTTTTTCTTAATGACTGATATTTTGCCTAATCTTTTAGCCAGTTCTGTCTATCAGTTACTGTGTTCAGAATCACACCACTGTGATGGGAGTTGCTCTCAGGCAGAAGCAATTTTGATTGAGACCAAAGGAAAGCAAAATTGCTTTTCAAATTTAGGTTACCTCGGCAGAGGAATGCTTTGGACAGCCTATTGATACTGGACTCGTGGACCAAGAGAAAGTACACAGACGCTGAGAGAGGGACTCAAAACTGGAGGTAAAAGAGAATAAACACGTGCTGTCCTTCCAAGATCCAGTAGCGGTGGTGGCTGGGTATCATGGGAAGTTTCATGGACTTCTGCTGTCATCTCAAAGATGACAGATGCTTAATTTAATAGATCAGTGTTACTTCAGAAGGTATTCAGTGCTGGCCTTCCATTCTGTCTGAACTTAACTCCCCAAGCCCTAGTTTCACAATGGCCCTATCTTTTCCATTTAAATTATGATAGTGCATCTGAGTTCTGCACCTCCTTGCCTGTGACGAGAAGCACAGGGAGATACTTTATTAATTAATCCAGCATGTACTGATTTTTCTTCCTGTGCCACGGCCAGCGCCACATCCTGGAAGCCAAGCCTCTGTAAACCTGGTCAGAAATGCAGATGTATAAATGATCAGAATGCAGTTGGTAGTGTTAGGATGGAAGCATGTGCATCTGGCATTTGTAAGAAATGTCCAGCATAGGCAAGGAGAAAGTAGATTAATGGAGGTGAGGGGTAGCGGCGTCAGTGCCCTTGTTGGGTGACTGCTAATATATATGGTGCTTCTTTCTGGGGTGGTGAAAATCTTCTAAACTTATGTTGTATGTGCCTTTAAATGGGTAAATTTTATAGTGTGTGAATTGTATGTTAAGTAATCCTGTTGTTCAGGGACTAAATCATGTCTGACTCTTTGCGACCCCATGGGCTGCAGTTCTCCAGGCTTCTCTGTCCTTCGCTGTCTCCTGAAGTTTGCTCAAACTCCTGTCCACTGAGTCAGTGATGCTGTCTAACCATCTCATCCTCTGCTGCCCCTTTCTCCTTTTGCCTTTGTCTTTCCCAGCATCAGGGTCTTTTCCAGTGAGTCAGCTCTTTGCATCAGGTGGCCGAAAGTATTGGAGCTTCAGCTTCAGCATCAGTCCTTCCTTTGAGTATTCAGGGTAGATTTCCTTTAAAGTTACATGAATGAACATTTTACCCAACTTGGGTGACTGTGGGAACACTGTCTGGTCAAAGGCAGCAAAGGAGGTGTCAGAGGGTGCCATCTGACTTCATCAGGATTTAGGTTGGTGAAGCAATCAGGCCGGGGCAGTCTGAGCACGTGCAGCTGGACACGAGAACGTATGTGGTTTGGATCCTTGGTTTGTGCTGCGTGGAGGCTGGGAAGCTGTAGAAGACACTGTGTCTTGAAGGGCCTTGGTCCTACAGTGAGAAGTTTTAGGGCCCCAGGAAGTTATAGTCCACTTCTGGTTTAATGAAATGTGAGGTCTTTTTTCTATAAGGGAACATTGTAACTGAGTGTATAGAAGATTTACCCAAACAGCTTGTTTAGAATGTGGACATCTGAGATCCATGACCAGAGGTTCTGACCCAGGGGTTTTTAAGCAGGGGCCATGTGTGTGTGTCGTGTGTGGCAGTCACTCAGTCGCGTCCGACTCTGTGCGACCCCACGGACTGCAGCCCACCAGGCTTCTCTGTCCATGGAATTCTCCAGGCAAGAATACTGGAGTGGATTGACATTCCCTTCTCCAGAGGAACTTCCCAACTCAGGGATCGAACCCTGGTCTCCTGCATCGCAGGCAGATTCGTTACCATTTGAGCTATGGAGAAGTCATTCATCAGCCTTTTAAATAAGTATTCTTTGTGGATTCCAGTGCGGGTGGTTTATACATCAGGTTTGGAGAAACATGACTTAGAGAGATCTCTATATTTATTTTTCTTCATATCCCCTATGTCAAATGCTCTATGTAGTACTACAATCATGGTCAGAAGCATTTAGGTGCTCAAGATACTAGATTGTGAGCCAGTTCTTTGTTCTTTGCATTCAAATTAATTGGAATTGCATGTTATAAGGGAAAAAATTCCTACTATACTTATATTGCCTACTATAATTTTTTTTTCTGTAATACATGGTGTATGAAAGAAACCAAAGGTGGATGGAATTTATAAATGTGAAATGGACCAGTTGAAATGTTGCACACAAAACGAAGGTTACCATGTACAAAATTATTAACAAATATGATTTTAGTGGGCCCCCATATGGTAATATCTTTAAGGCTAGGGAGAATTTAGGATAGTATTCAAATTCTGTTTTTCTTCTTGGAGGAGAATATGGATCTAAGATTTTTTTTTTAAGTACATTAAAAATAATATAATGAACATTATTTGAAGCAACTTATTGCACTTCATTTAAGCCATGATCACATGCATTGTATTTCTTTTAAGAGTAAGATAAATATCAAGACTGTAATTGCAAACCTTTTCTTCCCTTGAGAGTGTTTGCTATGAGCATCTATTGATCGGAGTGATTGTACAGAAAGATATACCATTGTCTATATGAAATTAAGTGTTGATACCTAGTTTTATAGATACATATTTATTCTACTTAAGGCATTTTCCTCCTTCAATTAGCTATACTTTTTTTTTTCTTCTCCCATACTTTTCAAGACTCTGCCTAGGGAAATAATACCTCTTGATTGTGGCCTTAGGTAGCCAGTAAATCTAACTCATTTTCACTAAATGTTATTCTGCTGTTATGGCCATCATTCTCAGTTAATTTTAATTTCCTCCCTTGACTATGCTTTTCAAGAAGTATATATCATCAAAAAGATTCCTAATTACCGGAAGGATTTGTTAGATGTGGAAACTACAGAAAACAGAACTCTAATAGTTCTAGAGCGTGTGGGACAACCACATTTAGTCTTACGAGCAGGAAAACTAAATGATGCGAAACATTTGAAGAAACAGATGGTGAAAAAATAGCTTTTACATATGTCAATGATTATTACTTAAATTTCTACCAATAGAAAGTGAGAATGAACATTCTGAAAGCAGTGTCCCCATTAGAAGAAAAGAACCTTGAGAGGGGCAAGGCTCATTCAGCTAAGTGTTTAATTTGCATCCTGACTCCAGGCTTCCCCTGTGGCTCAGTTGGTAAAGAATTTTCCTGCAGCAGGAGATATAAGAGACCCAGGTTCGATCCCTGGGTCAGGAAGATCACCTGGAGAAGGTAATGGCAACCCACTCCAGTATTCTTGCCTGGAAAATTCCACGGACAGAGGAGCCTGGTGGACTACAGTCCATGGGGTCACAAAAAGCCATACATGACTGAGCAACTAATAATGTGTCAATCACATAGTGGGTTTTTTTTTTCTTCCATCTTTGAACTATACCACACTGTCTTCTTCTTAAAAAAAAAAGTATAACCTGCATCATTATCATCGCTTTCAATGGTAAAAATTAAGATGCAGAGAGTATAAAGTTATTATCAAAGAATCCCCATTTGTAAGCAGTCAAGACATGGTTTAAAGGAAAATCTGCTTAATTCTGAAAGCCAGCCTATTCCTATACCATGATATTTGCATCTTAGGAGGAAATGTGTTAATCAGTTTGAAGAAACAGGCTCTGAGACTAGACGAAAAGGTGAAAAGTAGAAGATGAGGGACATTGGTTTCACTAATACCTGCAGCTGATAAGAAGAGATGCATCGAAAGATTAAGTGCTTTTTCAAATAATGTTGACACTTAGTAGAAATTTCGGAGCTGGGAGTTAGAGACTGTTTATTCCAGTCCTCCTTGAGGTTCTCAGTCTCAGAGGTTTAGAGGTCATTTGTGGTTTTCCTTCTCAGAGAGACAGGAGATTCAGGATGGAGGATCTGAAACCCCAAATCCCTTGGCATCAGGGAGGCTTCCACTGGAGCAACTAAGGGTCAGGTTGTAAGTCCTGTTAGGAAGAAAATACTTTGCAGGATGGTCTGAGAGTCACTTAGTAAAGGAAATGTAGCAGTGTCTGGCAGTTTTGTCTGTTCCTAAAATTACAGCATAATTTTATTTAAGCTAGGTTTCTCTGTGAAGAAACTGTGAACTTATCTGTTTTCTTGTCTTACAGAAATACTGCATTGGATATGATATCCATGCTACAGTTCAAAAGTATATTACAGAATGTTATCTTTAAACCTGTTAGAGGGTGAAAAAATAGGTCTTTTTCATTGATAATATATTTAATTCAGAATGCATTTTGGCATTTTGTGAGGAAACTGCAAGTTTTGATAGATTTGAAGTAGTTTATATAAGAAATTTGGTTATTTACTCCTAATTCTATTTGACAGAGCTGTGTGTACATATGGATGTTTATAATATCACCTCTTTAAAAAGATTGATTAATTTTAAAATAAAATTTAAGTTAATTTCAAAATAAAAGCGTTCCAAATTTGTTTTTGAAAAAAATGGAACGATCCTGTTTGCTCAACTTCTTCTCTCTATACTCGAATATGCTTGCTGTCCTTTATCCTCACCATTATTTGAAGAACCAAAACATAACCTCTCTCTGTAACTCTGGAGACCTCTTATCCAAAGTCATTCTCTACTGAATTGAAAGCTTCTCATAGTCAATAATCACTTCATCTATCTTATCTAGTAGTTCAATGATCACATTAAGGTGCTTTATTGTGGGACATTCTCTTTGATACTTTCTTCTGTCTAGTTTAAATCCATCAAGGCCCTGAATCACTTACTCACCTGAAAACATAAGGACCCAAGATAGGTAAGGCAGGTGACCTTAAAGGCAGATAGTAATGTTAGTTCACTTGCGGAATTCCCATTGCTGTAAATGTTGACGTCTGTTATGGGATTTTCTTGTACAGAGTCATTTTATTAACCATAATTTTATAATTCTCCTTTATAAAAATAAAGGAGAAAGATAAAACATGTGATTGGCACCTCAGAATTAAGATAATTCTGAGAGTCTGAAGAGTCTGAGAGTCTGAAGTAGGGTCTACTTCATCTGTTAATTGTTTAATGGGAGGACCCCAGCTCTTTCCATAACTAGAGGACATTTGTTTTTACATTATTTATGAGGGATTCTGAGAGTAGAAAATATGGCATATGCCCACTAGGCTTCTCTCTCCATGGAATTTTCTAAGCAAGAATACTGGAATGGGTAGCCATTTCCGACTGCAAGAGATCTTCCCGACACAGGAATCGAACTCTCATCTCAACTCTGCACTGACAGATGGATTCTTTAACACTGCACCGTCTGGGAAGCCCCATGTTCATCTCTCTGTGGGTGTGAGTTGCTCAGTTGTGTCGTTCCTTTGCAACTCCATGGACTGGAGCCTGCCAGGTTCCTCTATTTACGGAATTTTCCAGGCAAGAATACTGGAGTGAGTTGCCATTTCCTTCTCCAATGTTCGTTTCTGCTGCTGCTGCTGCTGCTAAGTCACTTCAGTCATGTCGGACTCTGTGTGACCCCACAGACAGCAGCCCACCAGGCTCCCCCGTCCCTGGGATTCTCCAGGCAAGATTACTGGAGTGGGTTGCCATTCCCTTCTCCAGTGCATGAAAGAGAAAAGTGAAAGTGAAGTCGCTCAGTCTGTCCGACTGTTAGCGACCCCATGGACTGCAGCCCACCAGGCTACTCCGTCCATTGGATTTCCAGGCAAGAATACTGGAGTGGGGTGCCATTTCCTTCTCCAATGTTCGTTTCTAGGGAAAGATTATTAACACAGGTTTTATGGCTTTAAAATGCCTTCCTTTGGGAAAGTGAAACAGCATGATGGCATTAAGTGGAGATGAGAGACCATGTAGTAAGGAATTTAGAGTATTATTTTAAGAATTTTGCCCTATAAGTGAGTGAGTGAAAGTTGCTCAGTCGTGTCCAACTCTTTGCAACCCTATGGACTGTAGCCCACCAGGCTTCTCTGTTCATGGGATTCTCCAGGCAAGATTACTGGAGTGGGTTGCCATGCCCCTCTCCAGGGGTTCTTCCCTACTGAGGGATCAAACCCAGGTCTCCTGCATTGCAGGCAGATTCTTCACTGTCTGAGCCACCAGGGATGCCCTTTTATTTTTTATTTTTTTGGCCTTACTAAAGAGTAAATAAAGGAATAAAGTGTACAGTTATGAGATTAGACAAAAGGTCTAGCAAAAGGGAAGCTCATGTCAATGTAAACATCCATGTAGAAGTTCATAGTGTAACCAAAGAGCTTTTGCCCTGGCTGAGGACGTGTTTGCCTATTTTGGTTGACAAAATATGTAAATGTTCTTTGAATATGTCTGTAATATTATCTCATATTATGCCCTGCAAATATTTTCTCTATCGGAGAAGGCAATGGCACCCCACTCCAGTACTCATAACCTTCGAGTATTTTTTGATCACTCAGAAGCATTTTATCACAGCAATTGTTTCCTGGAGCTGCTGACTCAGTCTAAAAATTTCCCCAAACTTTCAGTAGTCTCGTATTCACCTTCTGCCATTGTCTTTACCTGTATTTACCTCATCGATTTTCAGTGTTGTGGTTCCATGAAGATAGAGAAGTGAAATCTTAAAAGGATTCATTCATAACTCTGTTAGCACCATATATTTTGTTATGAGGGATATTTTCCTTCTTTACTTACATATTTGTATAGAACTTAAAAGATAAAATTTCTGTCCCTGAAGATTTTTATGTATTTTAGTAATATTTTAAAAGATAAAACCTTTGGAAATGGGCTATTTTAACTCTAAAGCATGGTACAGTGGGTTTTCTGGCTACTTATCAAATGTAACATTTTGTAGGTGACTTACAATTTCTTACAATATTCAAAAGACCTCCAGGATTTAGCAAGAATTCCAGGTTTAATAANATGTATTTTAGTAATATTTTAAAAGATAAAACCTTTGGAAATGGGCTATTTTAACTCTAAAGCATGGTACAGTGGGTTTTCTGGCTACTTATCAAATGTAACATTTTGTAGGTGACTTACAATTTCTTACAATATTCAAAAGACCTCCAGGATTTAGCAAGAATTCCAGGTTTAATAATTTGTAATTGAAATAAATGAAATTGTACTGAATATTGGCAGTGATGAGGTAATATAAAATTTCTGATTTTATCCAATTTCATTATTACCTCTTTAATTAGAATTTTATTTATATTTCTAAGAAGATGTAAGAATAACAGATTTGGATTTTGTCTTTTTCTAGCCTTAACCCATTCCCTGGTAAAGTTTTTATTATAAGTGAAGTAGTTAAGAGTCAAGCATTTAGAAATAAGAAATATTAGAAGGTCTATAATTCCAAGAATAAAAATCAGCACCTCATATCATTACAGTTTGCCTATAAATATACTCACATAAGATCTCAATAAATTAGAGATTGACATCAAAAGCACCTTCTAAAGATTTTCCTTTACCAGAAAGTCTAATTCATTTTAGAGCAATCCAAATAAATTGCAAAGTATATTATTTAAGGGTTTTTTAAAAAAATCTCCTTCCTTCCAAATAAAGCATTCATTCATCTCCAAAGTCAGTATCATCTAAAAAAGTATTTTTTCATTTATTCTTAATTGAGTGATACAGTAAATCTTTATTCAGTGTTTTCCCTGGGCCAAAGCTTTTGTAGACATGTAGCAGTGAACCAGGATGAGATTCCTCTTATTTCCTTAATGTTTCCTCTGGTTGTCCTCTGTGACAAGCACTGCACACTTGAGTTAGGACAAAGGAACCAAATAGCTGGGCGGCTACTTGACAATGGCTCATTAGAAATGTGCTTGCTGGGACCTTCCTGGTGGTGTAGTGGCTAAGACTCCATTCTCCCAAGGCAGGGAGCCTGCATTAGACCCCACATGCCCCAACGAAGAGTTCTACTGCAACTAAAGATTCTGTATGCTGCAGCTAAAAAGATCCCACAGCAAAGATAGAGGATCCTGAGAACCACAAGTAAGACCCACTGCAGCCAAATAAATTTTTGTTTTTTAATAAAGAAACGTGGTTGCTGGAGAGATAATTATTAGAGGCAACAGATAAGATAAAAACTTCCTGCTTATGCAGATTGAGAAGAAAGGAACTAAGAAAGAGCTGTTCAAGGGTCCAGTGGTGGAATCAGGGGACTCAATCAACTATAAATTTCTTTCAGTCCAGACATGGTATTAATGAACATAAAAATAGTTGGAAATCAGACAGGTGAGTATGTGAACCTGGAGGATAAATTCTTGGAACAATCGGCACCACTTACCACTCTATTTTCCCATGGATGACATTGCTCATCAATCAGAGAATTCTGTTCTTGCAAGTTCTGATGCATCTTCGGCATCCTTCTCAACAGCACAGCATTTAGAGAATCAACACTGGCTCGTGACATGAAGCAGATAAATTCCTCATTCTGTTCCTATGCCCTGGGTAAAATTGTGGGTCAAGCCTCTTTTCTAGTAAGCCCACCTTCTATAGTCTTTCTGTGAATCCTTTGGATATGAGTTTATTAATCCTCTGACCTTTTAGTGAATAGTGGTACACAATCCTTCTTTATTGTAGAAGCACCCAGGGAATTATTTTTAAAAGCTCTGTGTCCCAAAGCAGACCATTTTAATCAAAATCTGAGTGCTGCCCCCAGGGTGGGTATTCTAAAAGTTTTCCAGAGGTGTGTGCACTATGCCTTTGTCTCATGCTGCTTCAATTAGTACATTATCCAAAAAAGAAAACAAAGCAAAACTCTTTAAAGGACTTCAAAATGACCATCTACCAGTGTTTATTGTTTAATAGCCTTCTGAAGTACTTCTCCTAACCCAATGTCCTTTCCACTCTAAACTCTTATTAACTTTCCAAATTTATATAGAGATGAGTGCTTTCCAATAGAAATATAATGTGAACCGCATGTGTAATTTAAGAATTTCTAGTAACCACTTTTTTAAAAGTGTTAAGATTAAATTATTAGGCTTCACTGGTGGCTCAGTGGTAAAGAATCTGCCTGCCAATGCAGGAGACCCAAGTTCCATCCCTGGATTGGGAAGCTCCCCTGGAGGAGGAAATGGCAACCCCTTCCAGTATTCATGCTGGAGAAATCCCATGGTCAGAGGAGCCTGGTGGGCTACAGTCCATGCAGTTGCAGAAGAGTCAGCCACAACTTAGCAACTGAGCTTGCATGCACAATAATTTAATTAAGCAATATATCAAAAGATACAGTATTTTTAATACTTTATTTAATATACATGAAATATTTTTCAGACTTGAAAAATCTGGTGCCTATTTATGCTTTTCTGTACTTGCTGTATTTCAAATGTTCGTTAGCCCAAACTGGCCAGTGGCTATCTACTGGAGAGTGCCAAGCAAACGAGTCACCTCCTGTTTTGATCTTGATCTCTGCTAATGTGCCACTGAAAGACATTAGAATATATATTATTTTTAAGTTATTCTGGAATTGACTTACTGTCAAAACAACTTATTACTGTTTCTTCAGTAGTAGGAATTTTATCTGGTTTTTTTTTTTTTTTTTTTTTTTTTTTT
>SJYX01012702.1:135188-184742 GCA_006410675.1 Oreotragus oreotragus | reverse complement strand
AGTACTGGAGTTTCAGCTTTAGCATCATTCCTTCCAAAGAAATCCCAGGGTTGATCTCCTTAAGAATGGACTGGTTGGATCTCCTTGCAGTCCAAGGGACTCTCAAGAGTCTTCTCCAACACCACAGTTCAAAAGCATCAATTCTTCGGCACTCAGCCTTCTTCACAGTCCAACTTTCACATCCATACATGACCACAGGAAAAACCATAATCCTCTATAAAAAGTAGCAGTTTTGAGAATATTTGATAACTGTTCCCATCATCCTATAATAGGAACTTGCTTTTATAGTAGAGAAAATTTTGCACAAACCGAGAAATATCTAAGATAAATTATGCTTCATGTGGAAAATTAAGATTTTGGAGAGTAAAACCTGTGGTTTCCAAGAGTAGAAAAAGTTTTTCAGCATCAGTTATCCACCAATATGCTTAATCACTACATTTTCCTAGGAAATTTTGCTTTCCATCTTTTTATATCATTTTTGTCACCCTCTATCCTAACAAAACATTGATTAAGAGCAAGGAACTAATGTTTTAATCTTTCATACTTTTTGTTTTAAATCCTTTCATTTTTGTTTCTTCTAATGTACAAGACATTAGAAGAAACAATGTCTAATGTCTTCTCCTTTCTCAATTACCAAATGTATGAAATAAATTATCATTTCCTGTCATAGGCAGTGGGAGGTCTGGAAACTTAAATCACATGGTTCTTAGCTCTTCTGCTAAATCACATCACAGCTTAAGATAGCCATTGATAAGGGCAGGGGTAGGGAAAGCCCCACCAATGCCAGGAAAAGAGAGAAACCAAGTCTCTCTGACTTCTGATGAACCACGTTGGTTTCTAATTTACATTTTTAGGATGTGTGACTGTAGAGTAACAGTTGCATTGGGCCAGGGCCATTTGGTTTGAGCAATTATTTGAAAGATCTTCTTCTCAGGATTTGGGACCTGGACACCTAACAGCAAAAAATACCCCACTTCAAGTCAGCATAGGTCCTTTTGTCCAGCTCTTCATTAGATGTGCATTCTGAAATTTAAAAAGTATTTCTAATGTCAAGAACTCCATGTGGTATAATATTCTAATGTTGCTATGAAATATTTAAGATTTGTTTAAGAAGAGCCTTGATTATCTTAGTGGACCTGTAGAGTGCTTTACCTGACATTTATTGGGTTTGCAAATTGCATAGTTAAATGAATGTGATTATGTTTTTCTTCCAGTTTTCAGGTATAGTTGATATACATTACTACTTTAAGGTGTATCATGTAATGATTTGACTTGCATACATCAAGAAATGATTACCACAATAAATTTAGTGAACATCCATCTTTTCATGTAGATACACAATTAAAGAAGTAGAATAAAGGTTTTTTTATGATTATGTTTTTCTTCCAGTTTTCAGGTATAGTTGATATACATTACTACTTTAAGGTGTATCATGTAATGATTTGACTTGCATACATCAAGAAATGATTACCACAATAAATTTAGTGAACATCCATCTTTTCATGTAGATACACAATTAAAGAAGTAGAATAAAGGTTTTTTTGCTTGTGATGAGAACTATTAGCATTTACTCTCTTCACAACTTTCATATGTAACGTACAGTGGCACTGATTATGTTTATCTTGTTGTATATTATATCCATAGTACTTATTTATCTTATAACTGGAAGTTGATATTTTTTGACTGCCTTCATCAAACTCCGCTTCACTCTTCCCCTGCCTCTGGTAACCACAAATCTGATCTCTGTTTCTCTGTGTTCATTTGTTTTGAAGTATATTTGACCTAAAACACTGTTAGTTCCTATTATATAATATAGTGATTGAATATTTCTATACATCTCAAAGAAGTCAGCACCTTAAGTCTTGTTATAATCCATCCCCATACAAAGATGTTATGTATTAATAACTATATTCCCCACAATACCTTTCATCCCCATGACTCATTTATTTTGCAACTGAAAGTTTGTTCCTCTCAATCCCTCTCACCTATTTCTCTCCTACCCTACAACTCTTCCCCTCTGGCAACCACCTGTTTATTCTCCATATCCACGATTCTGTTTCTATTTTGTTATGTTTGTTCATTTGGCTTGTATTTTACTTTCTACATATAATGGTATAGTATTTGTCTTTCTCTGACGTTTTTCACTTAGCATAACAACCCCCTAGGACTATTCACATTGTCACCGATGACAAAAATTCACTTTCTTATGACTAAGTAATACTCCATTATAGGTAGATAGCTAGATAGACACACACACTTTATTCATCTAGTGATCGGCAGTTACATTGCTTCCATATCTTAGCTATGCTGCAATGAACATAGGGATGCATGTATATTTTCTAATTAGTGTTTTCATTTTCTTTGGATAAATAACCTGGAGGAGTGGAATTGCTGGGTCACATGGTAGTTCTGTTTTTAATTTTTTAAAGAATCTCTCTACTGTTCTTCGTAGTGGCTGCTCCAGTTTACCTTCCCTAACAGTGCATGAGGATTCCCTTTTCATCACATTCTCACCAACACTTGTTATTTGTTGTCTTTTTGATAATAGACTGTCTTGCAGGTGTGAGGCAATATCTCATTGTGGTTTTGATTTTAATTTCTCTGACAGTTAGGGATGTGGAGCATCTTTTCATGTGTCTGATAGCTGTCTGTATGTCTTTGAAAAAATGTCTACTCAAGTCCTCTATCTCTTTTATAATCAAGTTTTTGCTTTTTTGTGGTTGAACTGTATGAGTTATTTGTGTATTTTGGTTATTACCCTTAATTGGATTTCTCATTTTCTAATGTCTTCTCCTTTTCAGTAGGTAGCCTTTTGTTTTGTTGATAATTTCCTTCACTGTGCAAAAGCTTTCTGGTTTGACATAGTCCCATTTGTTTTTGTTTCCCTTGAGGAAACATACTCCCCAAAATATTATTAAGGCCCATATCAACGAGTATACTGCCTGTATTTTCTTCAAGAAGTTTTCTGGTTTCAGGTCTTACATTTAAGTCTTTAATCCATTTTGAATTTATTATTATACATAATGTGAGAATTAATGCTTTTGAACTGTGGTGTAACTTTATTGTTACCTCCTTTGTTGTAAATTAATTGCCATGTAAGTGTGGATTCACTTTTTGGTAGTTCACTCATAGCGTATGGAAACTCAACAGATTTCTATATATTACTTCTGTATCCTGCAACTTTACTGAGCTGATATGATTTTAGTAGTTTAGTAGTTTTATTTTGGTGGCATCTTTAGGATTTTCTATGTATGGTATCATGTCTTCTGAAAAGAGTGACAGTTTTAGTACTTCCTTTCCAATTTGGATTCCTTTCATTTCTTTCCTGATTGTTTTTGTATGATTGTTGTGGCTAGGAGTTCCAATATTATACTGAAGAAATGTGGCAAGAATGGGAATCTTTTCCTATTCCTGATCTTAGAGGAAAAGCTTTCAGATTTTCACTGTTGAGTATTGTGTTAGCTGTGGGTCATATGTAGCCTTTATTATGTTAAAGTATATTCCCTCTATGTCCCCTTTGTTGAGAGTTTTTATCATAAATAATGTTGAAATCTGTCAGAAGTTTTTTTCCACATCTATTGAGATGATCATATGATTTTTAGTCTTCAAATTGTTAGTGTGATGTATCATACTGATTTGTAACTATTCCTGGGATAAATCCCAACTGATCATGATCATTAATGTATTGCTGGATTTTGTTTGCTAATATTTTCTTGAGGATTTTTGCATCTGCGTTCATCAGTGATACTGGCCTGCGGTTTTCTTTTTTTTGATATCTTTGTCTGGTTTTGGATCAGGGTGATGCTGGCCTTATAGAATGAGTTGGGAAGTGTCCTCCTTCTGCAGGTTTTTAAAATAGTTTCAGAAGGATAGGTGTTAACTCTTCAATAAATATTTGGTAGAATTTACCTGTGAACCCGTATATCTGGTCCTGGACTTCTCTGTTTGTTGGGAGTTTTTCTAATTACTGATTCAGTTTCACTGCTGCTGCTGCTGCTAAGTCACTTCAGTCGTGTCCGACTCTGTGTGACCCCAAAGACGGCAGCCCACCAGGCTCCCCCATCCCTGGGATTCTCCAGGCAAGAATACTGGAGTGGGTTGCCATTTCCTTCTCCAATGCATGAAAGAGAAAAGTGAAAGTGAAGTCTTAGTCTGTCGACTGTTAGCGATCCCATGGACTGCAGCCCACCAGGCTACTCCGTCCGTTGGATTTTCCAGGCAAGAGTACTGGGGTGGGGTGCCATTGCCTTCCCCGTCAGTTTCACTACTGGTAACTAATCTGTTTTTCATTTTTTATTTTTTCTTGAGTCAGTATTGAGGAATTATCCATTTATCCTAGATTGTCTATTTTTTGCCATCTAATTGTTTGTAGGAATCTCTTATGATCCTTTGTGGTGTTGGTTAGAACTTCTCCTTTTTCATTTCTGATTTTATTGATTTTTTCCATGATGAATCTGGCTAAAGGTTTATTTATTTTTTCAAAGCTCTCAATTTCATTGATCTTTTCTATTGTTTTTGAATCTCTATTTCATTTATTTCTGCTCTGATCTTTATGATTTCTTTCCTTATTCTAACGTTTGTTTGATCTCCTTTTTACAGTTCTTTTATGTGTAAGGTTTTGTTGTATTTGAGATTTTTCTCATTTCCTGAGATAGGCTTGTGTTACTATAAAGCTTCCTCTTAGAATTATTTTTGCTGCTTCACCAGGCTACTCCGTCCGTTGGATTTTCCAGGCAAGAGTACTGGGGTGGGGTGCCATTGCCTTCCCCGTCAGTTTCACTACTGGTAACTAATCTGTTTTTCATTTTTTATTTTTTCTTGAGTCAGTATTGAGGAATTATCCATTTATCCTAGATTGTCTATTTTTTGCCATCTAATTGTTTGTAGGAATCTCTTATGATCCTTTGTGGTGTTGGTTAGAACTTCTCCTTTTTCATTTCTGATTTTATTGATTTTTTCCATGATGAATCTGGCTAAAGGTTTATTTATTTTTTCAAAGCTCTCAATTTCATTGATCTTTTCTATTGTTTTTGAATCTCTATTTCATTTATTTCTGCTCTGATCTTTATGATTTCTTTCCTTATTCTAACGTTTGTTTGATCTCCTTTTTACAGTTCTTTTATGTGTAAGGTTTTGTTGTATTTGAGATTTTTCTCATTTCCTGAGATAGGCTTGTGTTACTATAAAGCTTCCTCTTAGAATTATTTTTGCTGCTTCCCATAGATTTTGAGTCACTGTATTTAATTTTCACTTGTCTCTGGGTATTTTTTATTTCCTTTTTTATTTCTTCCTTTATTTAGTAATGTGTTGTTCAGCCTCCATGGATTTGTGTTTTTTGAAGTTTTTTCATGTAGTTGATTTCTAGTTTAACATTGTGTTTGGAAAAGGTCCTTGATATGATTTTAGTCTTCTTAAATCTACTGAGACTTCTTTTGTTACCTAGCATATATGATCTATCCTAGAGATTGTTCCATGTGCTCTTGAAAAGAATGTGTTTTCTACTACTTTTGGTTGTAATGTTTATATGTGTGTGTGCATAAACACTTAAATTTATATAAAATAAAAAATATGTATAAAGTCTATCTGATCTAATATTGTAGTTTACGGCCAGTGTCTCCTTGTTGATTTTCTGTTTCGATCATCTGTCCATTGATGGGAGTCCCCTGTGCCTTTTGTGTTACTGTCAGTTACTCCCTTTATGTCTGTTTAGATTTACTTTATGTATTTAGGTGCTCCTATGTTGGTTGCATGGGGCTTCCCAGGTGGTGCATTGGTAAAGAATATGTCTGCCAATGTCGGAGACACAGGAGACGCAGATTTGATCCCTGGGTCGGGAAGATGCTCTGGAGTTGGAAATGGCAACCTACTCCAATATTCTTACCTGGAAAATTCCATGGACAAGAAAGCCTAGAGGGCTATAATCCATGGGCTCGCAAAGAGCAGACATGACTGATGACTGAGCGTACACACACACACAGACACACACACACGTGTTGGATACATATATGTTTACAGTTGTCATATTTTCTTCATTAATCGATCCCTTGATTGGCATGTAATATTCTTCCTTGTCTCTTATAACAGTATTTATTTTCAAGTATGTTTTGTCTCATATAAGTATTGCCACCCTGGCTTTTCGTTTCTATTTACATAGAATACATTTTTCCATCCCCTCACTTTCAGTCTGTGTATCTTTACGTCTAAAGTAATTATTATTCACGTCAAATTTATATTTATCAACCTTTTAAGTGTCTTCTGGAACTTTTGGTTTACTGAGTTCTCATATCATTTTTAAAGCTCTGAAAAAAATAGCTTTCAAATGAGTTTTGATAAAGTTTCTTCATGTTTAAAATAAATTTCCAATAACATTCATGAATTCGAATGTGATGCCTGACGTGTATCACATGACTGATACTAGAGGAATGCATTGGACACTCTAAATGTTTAACTTAAAGTCATAGTATAGTTAAAAATAATCCCTCTTAGGCTTATTATTTAGGATGCCATCTGTAATCCCACTGTTGATCACTAAGAAAGTATGAACCTCTCAATGGAATGCTGACATCAGAAGGGCTGAAAAGTTTGGATACTACAGAATCTCTCACATTCATATTGAAAATAATTTTCATATGTTGTCACAATGTTTATAAGTGTAAAAGTCATATAGTAAACTGAAAAACATCTGGTAATGTGAAACTTACGAAGAAGAAAATAGGTTTGAGTTTCTTTTCTCTAACCCTTAAACTTTCATTCAAGTTAATATGTTGCACAAACTATAGCCATTTTAAAGCTTCTATTCATGCTCTGATATTCTACACTGAAGTGACACATCAAATAAAGAGGATCAACAAAGTTCAATTAACTATGGTTTCTTCAGAATTGACAGTTATAGTATAATGAAATCAACCAAAGCAAATGAAATGGTAATTCTGATAAGAAATCAGTTGAGTTCATCAAAATCATTTAGACCTAACTTAAGGTAAGTCTCTTAACCTCCCTTGCTCTCAGTTTTCCCATCTATGAGATTGGAAATTTGATCTAGAGGATCCCTAAGGTCACTTCCGGCTCTAAAGTTCCATGATAATAATAGGTAACATGTATTTTTTAATTACAAATGATCCAGAAAGGTACATAAAGCTAAAATTTCTTCAGTTAGTGCCTCACCCTGCTTGGACATTGGTGTGGTTGAGAGTTTCAGCTTTCTCTCTTATTTCTTCATATGCTGACCCCATGGACATCAATAGACCTTTTGGGAGAGGGTGAGTAAAGCTTTATCTGTAAACCTCTGTTTTGAGAGACTTCCATTGCTTAATAATTGTCCTCACCTTGACCATTTGGAGCCTGGTATATCTTTTGTCCTTCCCTTTTCTTCTCTTCCATTTGTTCTGTGTCTGGTGCGACGTAGATTCTCTGGCTGCACTTTCCTCTGTTCCCTCCGAAGCGCAGATCTCAGATCCGTTTGCTCCAGAACCTACTCCTCCTGCTACAACTGCTGAAACTGCAGCTGCTGCAGCCTCTGCCTCAACTACCACAACTGTCACTGCTGACGTCGATCTCTTTGGAGGTTAGTCAGTCACATCCCTCTTCTTTCATTTTCCTTCCAGGATTACTAAAATTACAATAGTATGAAGATGTTTAAAATATTTTACACGATAGAACAGTATGACACAACTTTTAAGTACTTTTTAAATGTTTATTCATATATATCTTTGCTCAGTTTGTCAACTTCATTTCATTTTAGTGGTTTTAAAGCACAGGTTGCAATGCTTTGGACCGGTTTTATTTTCTGTTTTTTTGCAAAGTTAGGATTTAAGTCACTATTAGGACTCTTGTCCCATATATGGGCTCCAGCCCTGCAGTATCTATAAGGGTGGTCTCAGATCCTTCTATCCTCCCATATTTAGGATTGGGTTTTTGGAATTTCTTTTTAGATTTGAACTAGCTGAGAAGGAAAAAAATATTTGGGAAATACGGGAGGAGAAATTCTGGTCTAAGTTATTTTTTAAGTTTTAAGACAAAAAGTCCTCTAAAAGTTCAGACCTAGAGGTCTCTGAAAAGAGTTTAAGGACATCCGTTTTTGCAACGTTAAGCTTGTTCTTTGCAAGCAGAGATTTGGATTATCTTTGCCTTCAGAACTTTGAGAGATCACTGGAATCAGTACTTGCAAAGCTGACCGAAAACAGGTTTATAGCAGACTTTGAATGATAGTCTGAAAATGTTTTTTTTCCATGCAAATGTAAGTTCTGACAGAGCTGATTTACAGCTGTAAGCCTGAGTCAGATATCCTAGGCTCTGCCAGTATAACATGCCTGGACCCCATGAACCATCTGAAGCCACTTTATTTACATCTTCCCATCTTGAGTGGTGCTTATGTCCAAACCTGGAGAACTGGTCATTTTAGATGTGCCCATTGAATAGTGTTACAATCATCATAGTTTTGTGTTTTTTCATTTCAACATAACATCTTTCCCAGGGCATTTTGAGAATATGGTAAAGAAATCAGAGGATGCAAAAAAAAAAAAAAAAAAAAAGGAAATCAGAGGATGCAAACAATGTGGTGGGGGAAGAGAGTTTTGGCAGGTTCTAGCAGAGTTCATAAATTCCCCTGGGAACATACACTTACACACCATCACGTAACACTGCTACGTGCCCCGCTCTCTGAAGCTCACCAACGGTGTCTAAGATAAGGAGTCCTCAGCTTGACACTGCATTGCTGCCTCTGTTTCATGTGAAGCAATTTGCTGCTGCCTTGCTGTACTGCCATGCTATTACAGGAAAAAAAAAAAATCTGCTTTTATTAAAAAAAGTAGAAGGGATTTTCAGATTCTTAAATAATTTATTATAAAGAATTATTTGCCAGAGAAAGTTAGTTTTTCATCATGCCTCTATAACTTTTGAGACCAAAAATTAGAGTTTTAGTTTACATTTATAAAATAAACTTCTTCATCCCCTCCTTCTTCCCCCATGATTGATCTTGAGTATGGAATGTTTCTTATAGGCTTATGTTAACAGGAAAATTCAAGAAAAAATATGAGCAGGGTGGTAACAATTTTGTATGTAAACATTTCTGTTCCTTTAGGTATTTAGATTTTTGTTTTTCAGTCCATTAGAAGGAGCTTAATTGCCTGTAAGAAATCAATCAACTCCATCTTGCTTCTCTCATGGTCCTCTAAAGCCTAAGATATTTCTTGGAAATAGTCTCTGTGCCATTATGCTGTTTGTGTTGATCATTACTGCTTTGATGACATCCATCAAGCAGAAGAATCTGTATGTTTGGAAATATTTTTATGATGTCATTCTTTCTCCTGCAGTACAAGTTTAAAAGGTCAGTACTGTAGCAAATCATATTACTTAATGCCAAAGAATGGAAGCTCTTCTCTAATTTCACCAATATCCTTTCTAGTCATCTGGCTGGAGGCTGAGGAGATGAGTATCTCTGCAAATCTCATTACAATAATTTTTACTAATCTTTGTAATTCTATAAACTATCTCCTGGCCACTGGTAGCTGTAAAATCTGTAACTTTTATGTTCATAAATTTATGTGTTTCACTGTATGTTTTATGTTAGTAGTTTTCAGTTATATTCCCTGCTTTCTTTCATGTTCTTTATGGATTTAAAAGAAATCATCTAGAGGTAGGACTTTAAATTAAAATTCAAACTAAAATCTCTCCGGTCATGTTGTGTGGCTATTTAAAATAAATGTATCTTTAAAATGGGCAAGTGGTAGAACTTTTGATTAGTAAGAGCATCAGTTATTTCACGTATATGACTTTAAAATATGCCCCTATGAGGTTTTATGTAACATGGCTAGCAGGATTAAATAGACTTTGGAAATAGGATTAATGCATTTTAAAATGGCTAATTTTTAAATTTTCAGGAATATGAATTAAACATTAAAATTTTCTGTGCATTTTAGTCTTATATTTTCATTACAGATTTGAAAAATAGGGACTATCTGTTATTTTAAAATACTCAGATTGATACCTACATAATGTTTTAATCATTTCGGTGTAAGTCATTAAAAACATTTTTTAAGAAACATTGTATTTGCTAAATGCTTTATTTTTTAAAAGGAACTTAAAAAAATAAAATCTATCTTCTCTGGTCGGCAGAACAGGACTGCAAGGCAGTGTTGTGCTTTAAAAATTTAATAAAACAAATATTAAGAGAAAACACAAAATTCTTTTTAAACATTCTGTTTTTCATTGATGTAAACTTTAGTAACAACAGTGTATTAGTTTTGTTTTTTTTTAACAACACAGTGTTTTCCTAAGCAGTGCAATGCTAAATTGATGCTAATTCCTCTTGCATTTGCCAGGATACCTTTTCAGCCAACTGTGTTAATTTGTGAGCATCCTGCATGCAGATGGTAGGCTGCAAGCACAGAACCAAGTGGCTGGAAAACCAAAGAACTTGCTTCCCAAGCCTGACTTCATTTGTACAGGCTGCTTAACAAACTAAGTTAATTAACCTTCCTTAAAACCAATACTTAAGTATAAGCCCTTACAACTAGACTTAATGAAAGAATGTTATAATCTGAGACCTCTGGGAAAGAAAATGAAATGCTGGTGACTTTTGGGCTCAAGATGTTGAGAATGATTGAAACCTTTGAGCCACATATGTGATTTAAAGATGGCTTATGTGGCTGGAGAAGACAGGGAGGGATAGTTCGGCTTGGGGAGGACAAGAGCAATAAGAAATTTTCACATAGGAAGTCAGGCACATGATAAAAATTTAAGGGGGAAATTCTTCCTGTGTTGCCAGAAGGAAGAGAAGGCTAGTCTGCACAGTGTCTGAGAGACTGGTTTTCTGGGTAAGACTGGACCAAGTCCATAACTGTAGAAAAGCAGGAACACACATTTCCTAGAAATAGCAGGGGTTGGTAATTGGCGGAATGTAGACAGGAACTGTGAGTGGGTAACAATGGAAAGGGAACTACATTGGAGGTGGTTTTAGCTTTCAGTGCTGGAAGGATAATGCTGCCATTGACTATGAAAGAAACCTGGGCAGCTAAGAAGTTTTATTGTTTTTTAGAAAACAACATCATAATTGCTTTATTATCTCTCCCAGTCTCACAGTCTTGGGGGTCTGCTGAGCTCAGCTGGGCAGTTNAAAAAAAAAAAATCTGCTTTTATTAAAAAAAGTAGAAGGGATTTTCAGATTCTTAAATAATTTATTATAAAGAATTATTTGCCAGAGAAAGTTAGTTTTTCATCATGCCTCTATAACTTTTGAGACCAAAAATTAGAGTTTTAGTTTACATTTATAAAATAAACTTCTTCATCCCCTCCTTCTTCCCCCATGATTGATCTTGAGTATGGAATGTTTCTTATAGGCTTATGTTAACAGGAAAATTCAAGAAAAAATATGAGCAGGGTGGTAACAATTTTGTATGTAAACATTTCTGTTCCTTTAGGTATTTAGATTTTTGTTTTTCAGTCCATTAGAAGGAGCTTAATTGCCTGTAAGAAATCAATCAACTCCATCTTGCTTCTCTCATGGTCCTCTAAAGCCTAAGATATTTCTTGGAAATAGTCTTTGTGCCATTATGCTGTTTGTGTTGATCATTACTGCTTTGATGACATCCATCAAGCAGAAGAATCTGTATGTTTGGAAATATTTTTATGATGTCATTCTTTCTCCTGCAGTACAAGTTTAAAAGGTCAGTACTGTAGCAAATCATATTACTTAATGCCAAAGAATGGAAGCTCTTCTCTAATTTCACCAATATCCTTTCTAGTCATCTGGCTGGAGGCTGAGGAGATGAGTATCTCTGCAAATCTCATTACAATAATTTTTACTAATCTTTGTAATTCTATAAACTATCTCCTGGCCACTGGTAGCTGTAAAATCTGTAACTTTTATGTTCATAAATTTATGTGTTTCACTGTATGTTTTATGTTAGTAGTTTTCAGTTATATTCCCTGCTTTCTTTCATGTTCTTTATGGATTTAAAAGAAATCATCTAGAGGTAGGACTTTAAATTAAAATTCAAACTAAAATCTCTCCGGTCATGTTGTGTGGCTATTTAAAATAAATGTATCTTTAAAATGGGCAAGTGGTAGAACTTTTGATTAGTAAGAGCATCAGTTATTTCACGTATATGACTTTAAAATATGCCCCTATGAGGTTTTATGTAACATGGCTAGCAGGATTAAATAGACTTTGGAAATAGGATTAATGCATTTTAAAATGGCTAATTTTTAAATTTTCAGGAATATGAATTAAACATTAAAATTTTCTGTGCATTTTAGTCTTATATTTTCATTACAGATTTGAAAAATAGGGACTATCTGTTATTTTAAAATACTCAGATTGATACCTACATAATGTTTTAATCATTTCGGTGTAAGTCATTAAAAACATTTTTTAAGAAACATTGTATTTGCTAAATGCTTTATTTTTTAAAAGGAACTTAAAAAAATAAAATCTATCTTCTCTGGTCGGCAGAACAGGACTGCAAGGCAGTGTTGTGCTTTAAAAATTTAATAAAACAAATATTAAGAGAAAACACAAAATTCTTTTTAAACATTCTGTTTTTCATTGATGTAAACTTTAGTAACAACAGTGTATTAGTTTTGTTTTTTTTTAACAACACAGTGTTTTCCTAAGCAGTGCAATGCTAAATTGATGCTAATTCCTCTTGCATTTGCCAGGATACCTTTTCAGCCAACTGTGTTAATTCGTGAGCATCCTGCATGCAGATGGTAGGCTGCAAGCACAGAACCAAGTGGCTGGAAAACCAAAGAACTTGCTTCCCAAGCCTGACTTCATTTGTACAGGCTGCTTAACAAACTAAGTTAATTAACCTTCCTTAAAACCAATACTTAAGTATAAGCCCTTACAACTAGACTTAATGAAAGAATGTTATAATCTGAGACCTCTGGGAAAGAAAATGAAATGCTGGTGACTTTTGGGCTCAAGATGTTGAGAATGATTGAAACCTTTGAGCCACATATGTGATTTAAAGATGGCTTATGTGGCTGGAGAAGACAGGGAGGGATAGTTCGGCTTGGGGAGGACAAGAGCAATAAGAAATTTTCACATAGGAAGTCAGGCACATGATAAAAATTTAAGGGGGAAATTCTTCCTGTGTTGCCAGAAGGAAGAGAAGGCTAGTCTGCACAGTGTCTGAGAGACTGGTTTTCTGGGTAAGACTGGACCAAGTCCATAACTGTAGAAAAGCAGGAACACACATTTCCTAGAAATAGCAGGGGTTGGTAATTGGCGGAATGTAGACAGGAACTGTGAGTGGGTAACAATGGAAAGGGAACTACATTGGAGGTGGTTTTAGCTTTCAGTGCTGGAAGGATAATGCTGCCATTGACTATGAAAGAAACCTGGGCAGCTAAGAAGTTTTATTGTTTTTTAGAAAACAACATCATAATTGCTTTATTATCTCTCCCAGTCTCACAGTCTTGGGGGTCTGCTGAGCTCAGCTGGGCAGTTATCTCTCAGGGTTCCTTGCATGGCTGCAGTCATACAGTGGCTGTAGGGTTGGGATCATCCAGGTTCTTTCATTCACGTCTCTATCTCCTGTGCTGGGAGGACTTAAAAGCCTGCTTAAAAGCTTAAAAGCTGCTGGAGCAGCTGGGGGTCCTTTGTTTAAGAGCAGTTTTGACAGTAGTAGACGAGTTAAGTTTATGTTTAGTTTCAGAGAAGCATTAAAAGGAGATGTCTTGCTACAGTGGAAAAATTTAAAAAAAAAACACCTTTCCTGAAGATATAGCTACAAATATGGGTTTCATCTGCTTACACAGACATTATCATTAAAGAGGCACACCCGTGAATACTTGTTTGAACTCAGGACTGATGTAGAAAGAAAGAAAGTGAAGTCGCTCAGTCGTGTCCGACTCTTTGTCATCCCATGGACTGTAGGCTACCAGGCTCCTCTGTCCATGAGTTTACAAGTTTCCTCAGAGTTTACAAGTTTCCATTCTCTTATCTACAAAGTGGAGAAGATAGAACTTGCATCCCAAGAGAGTTGTTGGAATTAAATGTAATAATTTCAATGAAATATTTACCTGTGACTGGCACACAAATAGTGACTGCTATTACTGTTTCTGTTGCTTCCAATCACACTATCTTCAGTTCCAGATTTTAAAAGACTAGAAAGAAAACAGACCTGACTCATGGCAAAATATTTTCAGCAGTCCATGGGATTGCAGACTCAGGCATGACTTAGTGACTGAACATAACAAACCTTCTCTTAGACTGTTGGCCCCAATTCTTAGTGCTTTCATGTTGCCTTACATCTTCTGTGATAGCATCTTTATCATGGCATCCGGGGAAGCTGTCTGTCCTATCCCCAAGTGTTTTTTTCCTATGCCATTTTTATTATTCACCATCTCCCTTGACTGACCTTTTCCAGAACGTATTCCCTCAGTGTAGCTGTGAGAAGCAATCAAGTCAAATCAAGCTGTAACATATGATTGTCCTAGTGTCTATTCCAGCAATATTGGTATTTTTGTAAAGAACCTTTTAACCCACGTGGGTCTCTAATGTTTAATGTTTGTTAATGCTGGGCTTCAGGATGTTACCATAGTGTGTCTCATACTCAGATCCATTTGAAACACTCTGGGTTAAACTGAGAAACAAGTGTCCTGACTGTAGGATTTCCTACCACTTAATAGACCAGGTAAATCTCTGAGAAAAGGGAAATACTGGGTAGCATTTTGTTTGACAAATTCTTTTTAATGGCTGGAGGAGCAATGTTCTAGGGAACGCTGGTAAGTATTGCAGAAGGCAGCCGTTTAGGATATAAGTCTAGCAGGTAAGTGGCAGGTACTTTTTGGTTCCCACTTTCCAAGAATTTCTTCTAGGCAGGTGGTATTTATGATAACATCATTCCTTTTGTACTTTGGAATGAAAGGGTTTCTTTGAAAACTCCAGGTAAAACTAATTTTACCATAATTAACATGGTGTGTTGACAGAAACACATTTGGGATCCTTTGCATACATCAGCCATTTATAAAGTAGGCAATTATAAATGGAGGCTGTCTGTATGTTAATGGATCTACTGTATAGTATTATAATTTACTATAAACAGTTACACACTTATAGTTTCAAAACATGAAACTATATTTTTAGTTCATTGAAAACAGGTAATTTTCCACATAACTAGAGCAATGCAATATTTGAAAATAGCCATAAATTTAAGTCAAAATAAAGGCATTATGGCATCATCTCCTAATTTTTTTTCTTTAGTTCTTTAAATCAAATCCTTGGTTGTGTCTGAAAATGTTTCTCAGGGATAATGAAAGTTTAACTTATGAATATTTATATATGTCACGTTAACAGTGCAATTCTGCCTAGACTATAAAAGAAAATTTAAATTTAAATGGTTTATGTCATTTTATATTTAATTTTATTGGCATTAAAGAGGACATTCATGCTTGTTAGAAACCATGAGTCAGAGACATCGTAGTAACATAGTATATAAATAATGAAAGCTCAGTGTCTCACACTGCCTAAGAAAGTAATTTTTGTGTTTTAATTTGCACATCCATTACTTTCTAGTAATGCATAAAACATGCTTCTTAGAGCCCTTATACAATGAGAATCCTGTTACCCTTTGGATCCTCACAGGTCTCAGCAGGCTCCACATTGCACCACTTTGCATGTAACCAACATGAAGGGGCGCCAGGAGTCGTTCTGTGACTGCCAATAGTGCATAGGCTGTAAAAATGCATTTTAAGAATTCATGTTGTATAAGGGAGCCTTCTTTGCAATTTAACTTGGTTCTTTTACTATATTTTTCTTCTCTTTTTATCCCTTTCATTTCTTTTGTTTTAAAACCTGCACCCAAGATGCCTTTGCAGCTTCTCCCGGGGAGGCCCCTACAGCATCCGAAGGGGCCACTGCGCCGGCCCCCCCAACCCCCGTAGCAGCGGCACTTGATGCTTGTTCAGGAAATGGTGGGTTTCCAACCCTGAGCCCGTCTGTTGTCGTTTTGTCCCGATGTGAAACCCCCGTAGCTAGACATGGCCCTCTGTGTTTCTAATTTTACTTTCTTCTGAGCGTAAAATATCACTCCTCCTAACAGAATGAAGAATGCTGACACTTAAAACATTAAGAAAACGAAGGGCATACTTACCAAAATTGACAATTTCTCAAGATTGACAATTTTTGTCACTGCAAGTATGCTGCCTTAATGTTTTTGTTCCCTCTAATGCTTACTGATGGACTTCCCTGTTGGCTTAGTGGTAAAGAATCTGCCTGAAATGCAGGAGACGTGGGTTTGATTCCTGGGTTGAGAAGATCCCTTGGAGAAGGAAATGGCAACCCACTCTAGTATTCTTGCCTGGGAAACCCCATGGACAGAGGAGCCTGATGGGCTATAATCCATGGGGTTGTAAAAGAGTCCGACACGATTTAGCAACTCAACAACCATAAGTGCTATCAATGTATTATACTCTTTTTGTAACGCTGAATTCCAATATATAGGCATGTTTTCATGAATCTTCCAGGCTACCAAATTGACCAGATTAAGTAAGCATTTAAAAAATAACAGTCTCCAATCCTAGACTGTAGTCTAATCTGACAAATACTTAAGTGTCTCAATTTCTGTTTTCTGAATTCGTGGTATCTGCTAGATTTTCTTTTCTCTTTAAAGGAACATGCTAATCACTGACCCCAGCTAGTAGGGTACTAGCTGAAAGCAAGCAGCCTAATGCCTAGCCAGCAGCTAATGCCTAGCAAGCAGCCTAAAGCCTAGCTAGCTTATGAATATCTGTGCCAGGTGTCTTGGTCCCTGTAGTTATAACGCTGCTCTCTTGCCTGTTTCCTTACTGATGCTGTGTGTGTGTCTCCACTTTCCTTTCCCCAAGACCCCTTTGCCCCGTCTGAAGGTAGTGCAGAGGCTGCACCTGAGCTGGACCTCTTTGCAATGAAGCCACCTGAGAGCAGTGTTCCTGTAGTTACCCCTACAGCTAGCACAGCCCCGCCGGTTCCCGCCACTGCTCCTTCTCCCGCTCCCGCCGTCGCAGCTGCCACCGCTGCCACTACCGCCGCCACCGCCGCCGCCGCCTCCACTGCCACCACCTCCGCCACCACCACCTCCGCTCCTCCTGCTCTAGATATCTTTGGTGGTAATTTTTTTGTCGTCATTGTCGATGTCATTGAACTCTTGCCACCCGGTGGATTGTATTCCAGTCCTTGCGGTGTCCTGCATACGCAACTCTTGAATGCATGATGTCTGTGTCATGAAATGGTTCTCCAGCAACCATTTTCAGAACTCTTCCAAAAGTGCTCACCCGCAACTGGAAAGAGGGGGTTTCTGGCGGGTCCGTCCTGTTGAGTAAAGGCGTGTGTGTTCTTGGTCTTAGATCTGTTTGAGTCTGCTCCTGAAGTCACCCCCGCGCCTAAGCCGGAGGCTGCTCCTAGCATAGACCTGTTTGGGACAGGTAAAGCCAAAGCCCCCTTTCTTTACATGAGTTTGCCTCGATGATTTCATGAAAAAGCCCTTTGTCCACCCCTGTGATAAT
This sequence comes from Oreotragus oreotragus, assembly GCA_006410675.1. Lineage (NCBI taxonomy): Eukaryota > Metazoa > Chordata > Mammalia > Artiodactyla > Bovidae > Oreotragus > Oreotragus oreotragus. The sequence goes on along the minus strand of SJYX01012702.1, from coordinate 167,255 downwards.
GCACTTGTTAGATTTCTGACTGTGATTTCAGCTCTCTACTCACTTCTGCTTGGTTTTGGTTTGTTTCACTCTGGGAAGATGCTTTCTCCTCTCCACCACAAGGGGCCTCTCCTGTGCCTGAGAGCTCTCTCACTGCTGACCTCCTATCCGGTGAGTGTTTCTGCCAAGGTCAAACCTTCCGAGATGTTTTAGTAGTGGGGGTGGGGGTGGGGGGTATGTGTGGAGAGACAGATGCAAAAATACGAGGGTTGTCTTGAGTTCTTTTACACTCAAATTTCACTTAAAAAAAAAAATCTCATTTTTGGTCCATCCCCAATTGATGACCCCCTATATTTCAAATCTGCTACCAACTGGAAAGAGAAAAACTGTTTTTCACACTACATCCTGTGACCTCAGGGAGTCAAGTTTAATTTTCTTTGGTGAAATATGTATTTTTAAATCTATTGGCTTTTACTTAACTGTTAAGCCTGTCTAACTTAAGAGGACAGATCTTCCTGCTATTCAACATGAAATCTCAGGAAGCTATTTATCAGGCTCAGGGTTTCATTTTCCTTTGGGTGACGTGCCCTTTGTCCTGTTATGTGCTTTGCTCCAGTGGATACGTTTGTAGCACCATCTCCTGCAACCACTGCCTCGCCAGCAAAAGTGGATTCTTCAGGTGTGATAGACCTTTTTGGGGGTGCGTATCTCTCCACCTTCAACACTCACAAAATCCTTCCCCTACCCCAGAATAGTTTTGAGATCTTGTACTTCATTTTTTTTTCTTTTGACTATGTGAAGTTATTTTCATCTTTTAAATGTGAACTTAGAACGTTTGTAGCACCATCTCCTGCAACCACTGCCTCGCCAGCAAAAGTGGATTCTTCAGGTGTGATAGACCTTTTTGGGGGTGCGTATCTCTCCACCTTCAACACTCACAAAATCCTTCCCCTACCCCAGAATAGTTTTGAGATCTTGTACTTCATTTTTTTTTCTTTTGACTATGTGAAGTTATTTTCATCTTTTAAATGTGAACTTAGGTTTTTAAGATCTTTCCATTTCTTTGTCATCATCATCTTCATCCTCATCGGCTCACCCTATTTTTTAATGCATGTCCTAACAAAACCAGATGATTTTTCTTTCGCAGTCTTGTGTTTTTAACTTTTCATTCATCCTCATGTAGAATCAACTGATTGGAATTTCCTGCTACTGCTCTTCCTTGGTGATCCTGATCTGTCAGCTAAATCAACGTTGCCAAGTTCTTTGAAGCAATATAAATATAGATAATTTGGAACTGAAAAAAGATAAGCCAGTCAAAATTGAAAGCATAAGCTCTAGATGTCATGCATTATTCCATAGTGTTTATTTATGTTGAGTTTAATGTTCCTAAATCCTCCCAGAGAACTAGAAGATGTTTCACTGACTTAAATGCATTTTTCTTTTCCTGTATGCTATTGGAAGAAAGGCAGATGTACTGAGTTAACTCTAGAACTACTCATTTGGATGATACATTCAGTGTCTTCTGTTAGCAGTAAATTTATTGGGGAAAATCCAAATTTGGAGTGATTTCTTTATGGATTTCCATAAATGTGTATGCTGTGGGCTAAAATACCATCCTTAGCAAGTGAAACCCACATTGAGTAGTTAGGATACATTGACGCATTATAGTGAGTGCCATGAAAGGAATATGAGAGGTACAAAGGTGTCATAGTTTGTGACATTCAGAGGCTCAAAGCCTGTGACAAAATCATTAAACTTTGATGCAAGTAGGGCAGCTGCTGTTTGAATTAAGTTTGTTAAATTTTGTTTAATAGAGTTCTAATGGGAGGGGATTCTTTGCTTTGAGCAAAAAGCTTTAAAACTTTGATCCTATTTTGACAGATTATAGGATTTAGCCCTTTAAAAAAGAAGAAAAAGAGTTTTCTTACTCTTATAAAGAGGTGTTAATTTTTAAGTATCCTAGAACTCTTCTGAGAGAATGAACTGGTCAGAGCATAATTCAATCCATTCAGTCATTTCACATATCCACAGGAGACAACCTTACCACAGAGTGTCATGTCTGTGCATTTCTCAGCAAATTACTTCCCTTACTTACTGTTTACACTCTTTTACTTTTTTGCTGCATATGGATAATGGGTAGATGCATTCGGAAGTAGTGCTTCTGAACCCCAACCTGCACCTCAGGCTGCTTCTAGCTCGTCAGCATCGGCAGACCTACTAGCTGGTAATTAATCGCATTAAAATAAAATAGTATTTTATGAAAGTTAAGTTTGGATATATTTTTATAAGTAACAGATAATATATAAATTTCAAGGTGCATGTCTTTTCCTTTTAGACATGAAATTGAAAAATAAGACATTGTATAATAGAAAGTTAATTATTTCCCAGGAGTTGATGAAATTGGTCTTAAAATCACAGTTGTATGCAAGCCACCCCTGCAGCTCATTAGATGCTCTTAATATGCCTTACTTTCAGTTAGCATGTTTTTTATTAAAGAAATAATATGCTTAATTCAGTAATTTTTATCTTGTATTGCCCCCCCTTTTTTAAAGGAATTTGTGGGGAAAGGTACCATGATATTTAACAGTTAGGTCTGTAATATGTGAATACTCTAAGAGCAGCTTTTCTACATTTCCACCATTAGTTAGATTTTCCCCCCTTTTTTTTTTTATTGAAATATAATTGCTTTACAATGCTTTCTGAGTGAATAAAATTATATGTAAATACAAAAAGAAATGCAATAAAGATGTAGCATAACTAAATGTTAAAAATGATTTTTCGAGATTTTAAACCAAAAATTAAGGAGCATCTCAAAGTTGGGGAAAAAGCGCTATCAAAAAATTAGTATATGAGTTCTCGTTCCTGGTGATGTTTCTGCCTCGCTGTGCAAGACCAGTGGCTTTGCTCGCGCCCATTGCATGTTGGGAACGGCAGTGTGTCAGACTGGCGACATCGCCATGAGATGCCGGCACTCATGTGGTAAGCTCAGGTCCGGTACGGCTTCGCACGAGCCGCTGCGTTCCAGGATGACAGGCGTGGCACACTCTGGTCACCATTAGGCACGCGCGACAGGCTTTCTAGTGACTAAGACAACAAGCCGAAACCCTACGACTTCTCACGGGCTTGCGCTCTCGTCGAGGCTCGTGCTGCTCACGGACCGGCTGTCTTCGCTCCTCTTCTCCCCACTCCAAAAGTTTGAGCTTCCTGTTGACAGGCCCCTGGGCAAACGGTGTGTGAGGTAGGACGGCCGTCAAAGGACAAGCGAGATGTCTACTACCGCCTAGCCAAGGAGAAAGGCTGGCTCGCCCGAAGTGCCTTCAAGCTGTTACAACTTGACGAGGAATTCCAGCTCTTCCAAGGCGTGAGGCGGGCGATTGACCTGTGTGCGGCCCCAGGCAGCTGGAGCCAAGTGCTGAGCCAGAAGATTGGGGGCCAGGGTTCTGGCCATGTGGTGGCTGTGGACCTGCAGACAATGGCTCCACTACCAGGCCTGTTACAGATCCAGGGGGATATCACCCAGCTGTCCACTGCCAAGGAGATCATCCAGCACTTTGAAGACTGCCCCGCGGACCTAGTGGCGTGTGACGGGGCTCCTGAGGTAACCGGCCTCCATAACGTTGATGAGTATATGCAGGCCCAGCTCCTCCTAGCTGCTCTGAACCTTGCTACCCACGTCTTGAAGCCAGGGGGCTGCTTTGTGGCCAAAATTGGGAGGCCGGGATGTGACACTGATATACAGCCAGCTGCATGTCGTCTTCTCCAGCATGCTGTGTGCCAAGCCCAGGAGCAGCCGCAATTCCAGCTCGAGGCCTTTGCTGTCTAAGGGTTACGACCCCCCTGAGGGCTTCCTGCCGGACCTGACCAAACCCTTGCCATTTGTGACCTCTGGGGACCTGAGCACCTATGATTCAGACTGCAGTTACCCACTGGACCTAGAGGACGGCTCAGAATACAAGTGCACTCCACCCAAGCAGCCCCCCATCTCGCCACCCTACCAGCAGGCCTGCACATTGAAGAAGGGCAGCTGACCAAGGACAAGGAGATCCGCCCCCAGGACTGCCCCCTGAGCACAGTGGACAGGATGCCCCAGTCCCTGGCTGCTCCACAGCGCCACACCCTGCAGCCTTCTGAGGTGGAAGACAGTGGAGTGAATTATTTGTCTTAACTGTTAAGTTAGCTGACAATCTGATAAGGACTGGGAAGCTGTTTGCTGTCAGGAAAACCAGAGCTTGAGTTGATGAACTTGTTTTCAAATATCTCCTCAGCCGGTCTAAACACACAAACTCCAAGTGGGAACCTCCAGCAACTGCCACAAATAGGAGGAAAGAAACATCCCAGCATGTCCATCTTCACCACAGAGGGGATTCTTGAGTGGGGTCTTGCTTCTCTAAATCTTTCCAGCCATGGGTCTTGAATATGTCCAGAACTCACCCGGGACAAGCAGGGTTCTTAACCCTGGGTAGAAATCAGGGGTATCTGTGAACTTGATGGAGGGAAACATTACATTTTTTTTTCACTAACTTAAATTTTAGCTTTACTCCAGAATCTGAATGCTGACAGCAAATCAGAATTGTAAAATTACTTTTGCAATAGTAAAAGCAGTGTCTGCAACTTTTCCACCAATAGAGGTCACAGTTACTTGTTTAATGTTATGTTATAGTTGTGGACATCTTGAAATACTGTTTACATTGGTCACTACTTTGAATAAGATCTTTTTTAAAAAATTTGTCTTTTTGATTAAAAGATAATTGCTTTGCAGAATTTTGTGACTTTCTGACGTATATCAACAGGGGTCAGCCATAGATGGGGTCAGCCATAGGTGCACCCAGGTCGCCTCCCTCCAGGCCTCCCTCCCAGCTCCCTCTACATCACACTTTGCGACAGGAATTGTCACAGTGCCCCTGTTTGAGTTCCCTGGGTCATACAGCAGGTTCCCGTCGGCTGTCTATTTTACCTGTGGTACTGTAGGTTTCCATATTGCTGTCTGCATAGCTCTCACCCTGTCCCTCCCCACCCCCACCCCCCATGTCCATGGGTCTGTTCTCTGTGTCTGTTTCTCCATTGCTTCCCTGAAAGTGAATTCATCAGTACCATCTTTTTGGATTCCAAATATGTTTGTATCCATATGATGTTTGTATTTCCCTTTCTGGCTTGCTTCACTCTGTGCTATGGGCTCTAGGTTCGTCCAACTTTTTGAAACTGACTCAAATGTGTTTCTTTTTATGGCTGATGGTATTCCATTGTATATAGGTACCACAGCCTCTTTTTCCGTTCATCTGTGAACAGACATCTAGCTTGCTTCCATGTTCTAGCTATTGTAAATAGTGCTGCAGTGAACATTGGGGTACACGTGTCTTTTTCAGTTTTAGTTTCCTCAGGGTAAATGCTTAGGAGTGGGATTGCTGAGTCATATGGTGGTTTTATTCCTAGCTTTTTAAGGGATCTCCATACCATCTTCCATAGTGGCTGTATCAGTTTACATTCCTACCAGTAGTGCATGAGGGTTCCCTTTTCTCCACATGCTCTCTGGCATGCATTGTTTGTAGACTTTTTGACGATGGCCATTCTGACTGGTATGAGGTGGTATCTCATTGTAGTTTTCATTTGCGTTTCTCTAATGGTGAGTAATGTTTTTCATATGTTTCTTCGTCATCTGTGTGTCTTCTTTGGAGAAATGCCTTTTTAGTTCTTTCTCCCACTCTTTGATTGAGCTGTGTTTTTCTGGTTTTGAGTTGTATGAGCTGCTTGTATATTTGGAAAATTAATTATTTGTCAGTTGTTTCATTTACTTTTATTCCTCCCATCTTGTTCAGTTCAGTTGCTCAGTTGTGTCCAACTCTTTGAGACCCCATGGAAGCATGCCAGGCTTCCCTGTCCATCACCAGCTCCTGGAGCTTGCTCAAACTCATGTCCATCAAGTCGGTGATGCCATCCAAACATCTCATCCTCTGTCGTCCCCTTCTCCTCCTGCTCTCAATCTTTTCCTAGTATCAGGTCTTTTCCAGTGAGTCAGTTCTTCACATCAGGTGGCCAAAGTATTGGAGTTTCAGCTTCAGCATTAGTCCTTCCAATGGATATTTAGTACTGATTTCCTTTAGGACTGACTGGTTTGATCTCCTTACAGTCCAAAGGATCCTCAAGAGTCTTCTCCAACATCACAGTTCAAAAGCATCAATTCTTCGGCCCTCAGCTTTCTTTATAGTCCAACCCTCACATTCATACATGACTACTGGAAAGATCATAGCTTTGACGAGATGGGCCTTTGTTGGCAAAGTAATGTCTCTGCTTTTTAATATGCTGTTTAGGTTGGCCATAGCTTTTATTCTCCCATCCTGAGGGTTGTCTTTTCACATTGTTTTTAGTGAATAAGATCTTAGAACTTGATGTACTAATAAAAAAGTTCACATATTGTAGCACCCCCCCCCAAATTTAAGTGTGTAATTTAAGACTCAAAAACAAAGACTAAATGCATAATGTCTTGAAAGGACACATATCCCAGAAAAACTAGTTATTCTTCATTTAATTTACTTCTAGAGCTATGATATAATTGCAATTCCAGAATTGAACTGTGAATGAAATATCACCTTAGTCTTCTCCTTGAGTAAAAATTTCAGGTTCTATTTGGTATACCTAGTGTGGTGAAACTAGAGAACATTCTAGAAGAGGCAACTTCTGTGTCCAAGGAGGACAGGTTAACAGAATAAATCTCTCCAAGTCGTTGAGGTTGCTGGTGGGATACAAGTATCACCCACATCTCAGACAGATTCTGGCTGGAAAGTTGAGAATTATTATAACAAATGAAATGTTATTTCACCCAGTGAAGAGTAAAACTGTCAAATTCCTCTCATGAGATACCAACTGAAGATACAGATGTTTGAAAGATGGAAACAGTTTCCTGGATGGCCGTGTGAAAATGGAGGTTAGGTATGTTGAGGGATATGCCTAACTTCTGAGGTTGACATCAAACAGGGAAAGCATTTTCTTCCATAAGAGACAATTCTGGGATGACGGCACCATAATCTGTACAAGCATAGGTCTGTGCCTGTTCCTAGTTTTAATTCCACAGGTTTGGGAGAATAACATCCTGCGGTAGGAGGGAGACCTTTCATAGTTTCACATTTTCTGTTAACTATATGGCACAGGTAGCTTTAGCAGGGCCACGGAAGTCCTTGAACTGATTTAAAATATAAAAACTTTCAGTGTGCAATTAATAACAGTTCCCACTAACTGGTATGGTCTATAGAGGACCAATCATTTGATCTCTGGGGGTCAGAAACAGAACAGACAGAAGGTTCTCAGGCTGTTATTCTTAGAAATACTGACTCTCTCAGATTGATTTTAGTAAATGGACTTAACACCTGTACCACTGAGAATAAAGGAAATGACAGCATCTTTAACATAACAGAGGACATGTGAGTGTGGGGAAATGTGTGTGGGAGTGTATTTATCTTCCAATAATTTTAACGTGGTGCTCCCTTGACCCAAGTGATGTGTGTAGATAACGACTGTCAGTTTTGATATGTCTCTATTAATAGAACTTCAGTAAGTGTGTAGGCCATTCCCCTGTAGAGAGGTACATTCATAAGACTGATCATCTTTGATAAAAGGCAGTATGTCTGCACCTGGTGATTCATGTAGGACAGCTTAAACATGTCTGTGGGACATCTGAGACATATATAGATATATACATACACACACACACACATATGTATATATATATATATATATATATATATATATATATATAGGCAGGAAGCCTAGTAGTTATTACTTTATTTTCAGTTGCACAGATTTTCTTAATATAATTCAGAACCAAAGAGAATGAAAAAGTCGTCATTAGTGTTCTCTTACTCCTTACCTCTACTCCAAGTCTCTGAAACTTTTCACTTAACAGGAGTTCTCCAAACTCGTTATTAATGCCTATCATTTTCCTGCTTAACTCTTCCTTTAGAGTAAAGCAACGTATTTTTCTTCCTTAACATAATAACCAGTTGGTTATTTTATATCACTTTATAGCTTTGTAATTAGTCTAGGTCTGTGAAGGTGCCTGCTTCATAAGAAGTGAGTATAATGGGGAAAAGCCATCTTTCCAGATCTCTATTGACTTTATAAACCTACCAGAAGGGGATAACTCTGGCCTCACTCCTGGCTGTAGGAAAGAGGCCAAGTAGTATTGTGGGGAAGAACCAGGGTTATGGAAGATTCCTTTCTGAAACCCTGGCTCTGCACTTGCCATCAGGTCACCTGAGTCAAATTATTTAACCTCTCTGGCCGCAGTTTCCTCATTCATGAAAATTTCTGGAGTGATTGTGAGGCTTAAATGAGCTAATATATGTCTTAGGTTGAATGATGGTACAAAATTGGTATTTTTGTAGGATCAAAATGGTCAAATATTGGCAATGTATGTGGCTCAGATAGTTCAACCTAAAAAAATTGCTCAGAATGTGCCTGTTTTTTAGTGAGCCTCATGCCAATTTTGGCTAAACCTTCACTTTCATAGAGAAAACTGATTTTTTTTCATTAAATAGTGTTATTTATTCATCTATGATAATAAACCCCTTACCTTATGAAACTCAGCAGCACTAAGCAGTTGAGCCCGGGGTAAATGCACATGCTTTTCTCTTTTTATTACTGAGTCACGGGTAGTGTATTAACTTCCCATTGCATCTTTTCTAGCTGTGAAAAGATAAGATTGAATCAGCTGATCTTAATGTCCTTTCCAACACTGATACGCTATGACCCTATTATAAATTGTCCTTTCTTGACCAAATTTTAAGAAACTGAGCATCAGGTACAGTTGTTTCCATGTTCACCTGTAACAAAGAGAACCACACCCTTTGCCTAGATTTCCAACTGCCATATTCCAACTTGTGGGAGATGTTTCCAAGAAGTCAGCCTTAATACAGCAACCAACTTCCCTAAAACCAAAATGGTCATATCCTCAAAAATAATTGCATTTATCCCATCTTCTAGTAAAGTAATGCTCAAAACTCTCCAAGCCAGGCTTCAGCAATACGTGAACCGTGAACTTCCAGATGTTCAAGCTGGTTTTAGAAAAGGCAGAGGAACCAGAGATCAAATTGCTAACATCTGCTGGATCATCGAAAAAGCAAGAGAGTTCCAGAAAAACATGTACTTCTGCTTTATTGACTATGCCAAAGCCTTTGACTGTGTGGATCACAATAAACTGTGGAAAATTCTGGAAGAGATGGGAATACCAGACCACCTGACCTGCCTCTTGAGAAACCTGTATACAGGTCAGGAAGCAACAGTTAGAACTGGACATGGAACAACAGACTGGTTCCAAATAGGAAAAGGAGTACGTCAAGGCTGTATATTGTCACCCTGCTTATTTAACTTATATGCAGAGCACATCATGAGAAACGCTGGGCTGGAAGAAGCACAAGCTGGAATCAAGATTGCCGGGAGAAATATCAATAACCTCAGATATGCAGCTGACACCACCCTTACAGCAGAAAGTGAAGAACTAAAAAGCCTCTTGATGAAAGTGAAAGAGGAGAGTGAAAAAGTTGGCTTAAANTGAGAAACGCTGGGCTGGAAGAAGCACAAGCTGGAATCAAGATTGCCGGGAGAAATATCAATAACCTCAGATATGCAGCTGACACCACCCTTACAGCAGAAAGTGAAGAACTAAAAAGCCTCTTGATGAAAGTGAAAGAGGAGAGTGAAAAAGTTGGCTTAAAGCTCAACATTCAGAAAACTAAGATCATGGCATCTGGTCCCATCATTTCATGGGAAATAGATGGGGAAACAGTGGCTAACTTTATTTTTCTGGGCTCCAAGATTGCTGCAGATTGTGATTACAGCCATGAAATTAAAAGACGCTTGCTCCATGGAAGGAAAGTTATGACCAACATAGATAACATATTGAAAAGCAGAGACATTGCCAACAAAGGTCCATCTAGGCAAGGCTATGGTTTTTCCAGTAGTCAAGTATGGATGTGAGAGTTGGACTATAAAGAAAGCTGAGTGCTGAAGAATTGATGCTTTTGAACTGTGGTGTTGGAGAAGACTCTTGAGAGTCCCTTGGACTGCAAAGAGATTCAACCAGTCCGTCCTAAACGAGATCAGTCCTGGGTGTTCACTGGAAGGACTGATCTTGAAGCTGAAACTCCAATACTTTGGCCACCTGATGCGGAGAGCTGACTCATTGGAAAAGACCCTGATGCTAGGAAAGATTGAGGGCAGGAGGAGAAAGGGATGACAGAGGATGAGATGGTTGGCTGGCATCAGCGATACAATGGACATGAGTTTGGTGGACTCTCAGAGTTGGTGATGGACGGGAGGCCTGGTGTGCTGCAGTTCATGGGTCTCAAAGAGTCAGATACGACTGAGCGACTGAACTGAACTGATCCCATCTTCGCTTCATTATGATATTTTTAAATATCTACAGGATGTCTTATCTTCATTTAGGAAGGTTACATGATTCTTAAATCAGTTGAATACTGCTAAAATCACTTCAGGTAGTCCCCATGAATTTTAGAGAGCATCTTCTAATAGGTAACAGTTCTCCAAGTTGCATTTTTTCATACATAAACAAGGAAACCTAAGCCAGTGTCGCTATCCATTTCCAGGGACAGCATGACTTTCTGGTTAGAAATAGTAACTGGAGAATTTCAGTGGAAGTCACTTCCAGAATTATAAATTGACTGTTACAAAGTGTAAGCTGAAGGTTTTTTGTAAGCATTCTTTATGTTTTTTGGCAAGTATTTTGTGAAGAAAAGCTATAGCTAGATGAGAAAAGAATACGTTTATATACATATTATATATATACCCAAACTGAGTATAAAAAAGACTTCTTTAATTTTGATACATGTTTGATAATAGGACATCATCTAATGTCTTCTTGAGGAGTCACTTTTCTTCATGAAAGTGAAAGTGAAGTCACTCAGTCATGTCCGACTCTCTGCGACCCCATGGACTGTAGCCCACCATCCATGGGATTTTCTAGGCAAGAATATTGGAGTGGGTTGTGATTTCCTTCTCCAGGGCCTCTTCCTGACCCAGGGGTCAAACCCGGGTCTCCCTCATTGCAGGCAGATCCTTTACCATCTAAGCCACCAGGGAATCCTTGCATCTTTTTGTACAGAAGCAATATAGTGAGCTCTACTTCTGTCTGTTGATTGAGAGCAGTGATTTACTTCCAGGCTTCAAAAGAGAAACACTTAATTTGAAGTCTTTGCTTTCTCCTCACCTTCTAAATTCAAAAGTACCCTTCTTTCAATAAGTGTTAATTCAGTGTTTTAGACATTTGACTGAGTATTCATGGAAAAGATGAAAAAAGACAATAGCCATCCCCAGGGTGGGGACTTGGGGTGAAAATAAAGTATGGTGTACAGGTAGGGTGGGGAGATGTACCAGTGCTGAGAGCACAGAGGCAGGACACATCACCCATGAATACCAGGTGTGGGAGGGGTAGGGTTGTTGTGGCTGGTAGCTGTGGGTGGCAATAGAAGGCAAAGAAGCCCTCCTAGGGCTGGTATTTGACTCATTGTGATGTATTATGGCTGCAGCTGAGTTTGCAGGGAGGGGAGATAGGGGTCCAGAGACAGATGCGCTTGTTTGCCATATAAAGGAACCCACATTATATGAATCTGAAAGTTCTAGGGGGCCCATGAAGGATATTAGAGAAGTAACTTTGTCAGCATTTTCTACTCAGAAAGATCACTCTGGCTGCACTGTAAAGGCTAGGTTGGAGGAGCTACAGATTAGAAGCAGAAAGCCGCTTCGTGTTGTATTGGGTGAGCCTAAATTTGTCAGTGGTAGCAATGGGACTGGAACATATAAGAAATATATTAAGGAGGAGTGGATGGCAGGATACATGCATATTTTTCTGATTTGCATTTTATTATTATACTGAGCCAATGTGTAAACTAAGTCTTTTCGAGGAACCTGGTATTGTGATTTGAAGAAATAAAATTTAAATACAAAAGTAACTATCTGAAGTTTAACCATAGTGAAATCATCTCAGCTTTATGTACTCCATCATAATGGTAGATTGGATTGCTGCAGGTTCTCTTAACAGGGACATAAAGTCTTATGTGATCTCTGATTTCCAGTTAAATTAAATCTCTCATTATTACATGTCAGATTTTGAGATACTTGAAAAACTATTCCAAAAGCACGTGCGTTTCATTGCCTTCTCATCCATATGCACTCAGTACCTTTTTGGTCTTCTGTTACTTCTGCTGACTCTGTTTTATTGGCCTTTACCTACCTTTAGTTATTGCTGCTTATATTTTTCTGGAACTATTTTTTCCCAGGATTTGGGGGTTCATTCATGGCTCCTTCTCCATCGCCAGTGACTCCAGCTCAGAATAACCTGCTACAGCCCAATTTTGAGGCAGCTTTTGGAACAACGCCTTCAACTTCTAGCAGCAGCTCCTTTGATCCTTCAGGTGAGGCAGTGATTTTTCAAATATTCTTTTTATTTGTTCTGTTTCTAAAATACACCACCTCAGGTTCATGTGATATCTGGAAATTTATAAGCAAATATTGAATGAAGACCTGGTTTTAAAACTGTTCAATAAACCTCTCATTCTGTAACCTAAGTAAATATTTTCCATACATTTTGGTGGCTTTAAGAAAAACCTGCAGTCCCTTTCTGTTTTTGCTTTTATTTTTTAGCATAAATTTAACTTAACATGCACACCATCTGTTTGCATGAGCTTATATGCACATGGTTTGGAGAAAGTTCAGGGAAAACAAATACTTTGTGCTAAATCTTTGTGCAGTATCTCAATGTGTAGACACTCCTACTGCTGTTGCTTACACTCTGAAGTTTCCCTGGCCCTCTGTTTGATGAAGTTGACACGAATAGTATTCTTTGCCTGCCTTTAACCTTTCATCCTGCTGTCATTTTGTTTGTATTTTCTTCCATTCTACTCTTCTCATGCTGGGTCCCTACTACAAATTTTCAATTGGTGAGTTTTTGGTAATTGTGTTTCAGAAACACCCTAACTATATCCTCTGCCTGACAATTTGGTTGCCTCCATTGCCAGTGCTGAGTTGAATGCTGTCCTTTTTTTAATTTAGAATTATTGTAGAATGGTGTGTGTATGGTAAATATGCATTGTTTTTTTAATATATATATAAAAATTAGCAACCATAAAACTTTTGAAGTAGATATCAGCAGAAGCTTTTATACAAATCCTGTGAGCCAGCATTTTTGAATAGTCTTTCTGTATTCCAGGAACTAAACAAATGGTCATTTGTTACATGCTGATCAGGAACCATCAATAATAGCATGATTCTTAATACTGAAAATAGCATATATTGTAGCTATGCCCTTAAAGTTAGAACCAGAAGTTACTACTACAATAAAAGAAACAAAAATCAAAATTCTTACTTCTACAGTATGTTTTTCAGATATTTATTAATAGGTACTAATCATCAGATCAAATTTTATTCCAGCACTGATTTCATAGGAATTAGGAGATTCGGACTTTCTTTCTTATTTAAGAATTTTTATAAAAGTAGGCATTGTAACTACCACATATTGAATGCCTATTTTGGGTGAGCATTATAGTAAAGGCACAATGTATATCATCTAGTTTAATCTTCACAACAAATCCATGTTGTAGTTGTACTCTTCCCACTTACAGGTAATAAAAACTCAGACAGTCACTTCCTCAAAGTCACACACTAGTGAGGCAGGCAGCTGACATGAACCCAATTCTGATTCCCAAGTCTATGCTATTTGCTGAACGTTACACAGTTTTGTTTTTTTCTCCACTTTCATGTTCACTAGCATTTCCATACTTTATGAGTAGCCATATGTAGAGATGTCTTTTGGTGTTATAGTCATTGAAAGTATGGATTAAATACCTTCTTTGGTAAGATTGTAAATGTACTTGTTTCATTCTTTTTCAAGAGAGTTTCCCTTTGATTTTGCATATTTCTTTTGCAATTATTCTGAACCTGTTCTATTTGATTTCCAGTGTTTGATGGTCTAGGTGATCTTCTGATGCCAACCATGGCACCAACTGGGCAGCCTGCACCCATCTCACTGGTATCACCAAGTCCTGCAATGGCGGCAAGCAAAGCCCTTGGGAGTGACCTTGACTCATCTCTTGCCAGCTTAGTTGGCAGTGAGTAATAGAATAGTTTTCTTTAGCAGAATCATATGTGAATTTTTTTCTCTATGTATTTTTTTATATGTTTAGTTTCTGGATTCACTTACAGGTGAGTATGTAAAGGAGCAGACAGAAATTCTTAGTGTTTTACCCAGTACAATTCCTTGGAAGATATACAGTCTCTGTGCCATTGTCTCACAAGCAACATGGAGGCCACTTTTAATCTGAATTACCAAAGGTGTAATTGGAGAGCATGTAGAGTGAAATCTAAGTGTTATCTTAAATAAAGTACTTAATTTTTTATTTCATTTGGAAATAACGTATTTACCAATTGAGTATCGATCAAGTTAGTTTCAGTTATTCATTGAACAAATATTTATTGAGCACCAGGCAGTCTTCCAGGGTCTAGAGATAAATCAGTGAACAAAGCAGAGAGAAATTTCTTTTCTTACAGTGCTTAGCAGGGCAGAGACAACATTAAATATTTTCAAGTAAATAAATTTTCTAATATGTTAAGTTGTAAGTGCCATGAAGAAAAAACAGGACAGCCAAAGAGGGTTTGTAAGTGCTGCAGAGTAGCCCTCACTGAGAAGGTAAAACTTGTGCAAAGATTTAAAGGTAAAGGAATGAATCGTATGGATATCTGAAGGAAAAAAATTGCAGGCAAAGGAGAGGGCCAATGCAAAGGCACTGGGACAGATGATTGCCTGGCATACTCAAGGAGTTCCATGGACATTAGTGACTGGAGCTGGGTAAGTGAAGGAGAGGATCCTAGGAGATGAGGGAGCTATTACAAAGATTGGCCTTGTTTTAACTCTGAGTTCAATTCTTTTGTTAAGATGAATGGGCTTACCATCACCGAAACCTTTTGTTTCACTCAAGGCTATATCAAAAGTTTATCAGATCCCTGAGACAACCTTTTTCCTATGTAGTATTCCTGCAGACATATTTTTGTTTCCTATTCCCATGATTTAAGGAAGACATTTCTCCAAAGAATATATACATATGGCCAATATACACGTGAAAAGGGGTTCAACATCAGTCATCTGTGAAATGCCTATCTAAACCGCAGTGAAGTATTACTTCACAACCATTTTTTGCCATTTAGTTGCTATATCATGTCCAACTCTTTTGTGACCCCATGTACTGTAACCTGCCAGGTTTCTCTGCTGTGAAGTTCTCCAGGCCAGAATACTGGAGTGGGTTGCCATTTCCTTCTCTGGGGGATCTTCTCAACCCAGGGATCAAACCCAAGTCTACACTGCAGGTGGATTCTTTACCGTTGAGCCACCAAGGAAGCTAGTTCACACCCATTAGGATGGCTGTAATATAAAAGAGAGATCATTACTAGTCTTGATGAGGACGTGGAAAAATTAAAACCCTCTAACATTGCTGGGGAGAATGTATTGATAACATTGAGCAGCTGCCATGAAAAGTAATTTGGCAGTTTCTGGAAATGTTAAACATACAGTTACCATTCCCCAGAGAGGGTACCAGGTGACTCGCCTAGAAAGCTCTTCCCCAGATCTCTGTGCAGCTTTGCACAAGCTTCACCCCATGAGGCTTCCTTGAGCACCCTATTTAATCCTGCCTGCCCCCACTCTGAACCTAACCCACCAGCTCTCTCTTACCCTGTTCTTCATATTCATTTCTCCATAGTCTCACTGTATCGCCTCTAGTAGCGTATATACTCTTCTATTATTTTGTTGTTTTATCATCCATCTCACCCCAAGAGAATGCAAATTCCTCTGGGACTGGGATCTTTATTTGCATCACTGGCTTATCTCATGTGCTTAGAACAGTGCCTGGCATATGGGGGCTCAATAAATATTTGCTGTAGTAGTAAATGAATTGAGATTAGAGCAGAATGATTTAACCCATTGGGTCAGGAGTTGCCAAGACAACTCACATAATTCGTAGATTCACTAGAAGGACCCAAGGGAGTCAGCACATGGCTGTACTCCAAGCTGAGATTACAGCAGAATCATAAGGATACACAGCTGGATCATCAAGGGAAAAGTTCAGAAGAATCCACACATGGACTTCCTTATGCTCTCTCCTCCCTAAGAGAGGAAGAACACACAAACATGCAACAACACACAAAGTTTTCTGCCCAGGAAAGCCCTTTATAAAGATTCGGCATCCAAGGTTTTTATTGGATCCTCATCCTGTAGGCACTCTGCCTAACATGTCAAAATACCAGCTAGTCTCCTGAAAGGAAAGCAGATTTTCAGAATAAACCTAGTTGCTTGTACAGTTCGGACAATTGAGCCACGCTTATCATTAGGAAAGTATTATCTCAGTGTAGAGAACAGTTTGGCTTCCCAGGTAGCTCAGTGATAAAGAACCTGCCGGCCAATCATCCCTAGGTCAGGAAGATCCCCTGGAGAAGGAAATGGCAATCCATTCCAGTATTGTTGCCTGGGAAATCTCATGGACTCTCAAAAGAGTAGGACACGACCTAGCCACTGAGCACAGAGAACAGTTTATATTAGCCAAGTTCCCAGCCACACAGGCCTAAGATAGCAATCTCAAGCCTCCTAAGTTCACACATTTCTGAATACTGATTGACTTGAAAGTTTGATCCTTGAGAATAACGTGAAGTGAAAAATGTTGGACTTGTGAATATGTTTCCTAAAGTGGTTTCTCTTCTGTAAAACTAAATGCAGTCATTTGTATGCAAAGTATGGGCTTTTTTTAGACCTCTGATTCTTTGATCTTTTAAATGTCATATCATTTAAGCTGAGTATAGAGATTTAAATTCTTTTTTCTCTTATCCATTTATAGATCTTGGAATTTCTGGTACCACATCCAAAAAGTAAGTATTTTTGAAACTGTCTGGTTTTCTTATGACAGTGTATTTGTACTTGTTTGAGACTATCAAACTTTGTACTTAATGGAGTATTATACATTCTCAGGCTAGGTAACTTCTAAATTGGTTTTTATTTCATTGCCAGTTTTTGTTTTTGTTGTTATTCTACTGGAATCTATTCCACTATTGACTCTGCAGTGAAAAGGAATAATGTGTTTCAGTCTCCAGATTCACACTAAATTATATCTAGAAATACTTGGGAATTGTGGTTTGAATACTTTAATAGCTTTAAATTCTAGATTCATTGTAATATTCCTTGCTAACATTGATTTTTAAAAGTGTCTCATGGAGTCAATTCTAAGGAAGAATAGTTAAAATGACAATGTACACTTTTTCTAGATGCATATTTCAACATCTCTGAAATTGGGATGCATATAACAATAGATATAATCTTATAATCACTGGAAGGCCGGTGGTAGTCATGATTAAACTGTGTGAAACCTTCTGTTGAAGCCACTAAGATCCAGAAAGTGTCATCATAGATTCATTATCAGTTCAGTGAAGGATACACAGACAGTATTTATGACTTACTTCAAAGTTTTTGTAACCAGTGAT
This sequence comes from Oreotragus oreotragus, assembly GCA_006410675.1. Taxonomy (NCBI): domain Eukaryota; kingdom Metazoa; phylum Chordata; class Mammalia; order Artiodactyla; family Bovidae; genus Oreotragus; species Oreotragus oreotragus. The sequence continues at coordinate 149,753 of SJYX01012702.1, read as the reverse complement.
GAATTCAGTTGAATTTTGTGGCACATTTTTCCATGAGCATTGACAGGAAATTCCTGTTATCACTGAGGTCAAAACTCTATTGATTTTTTTGTCAGATATTCTTAAGCTCTCTTAGATACAATATGGTAAGACTCTTCCGTCTGTTTTATCCCATTCTCTTTGTTACTTCTTGACCCCAAATAAAAATAAACATTTAAGGAGCCACATACTATTCTTTTCTGATTGTGTGTGTGTGTGTGCTGCATGGTTGATTTTAGGGGAGATCTTCAGTGGAATGCTGGAGAGAAGAAGTTGACTGGGGGAGCCAACTGGCAGCCGAAAGTAGCCCCTGCCACCTGGTCAGCAGGCGTTCCACCCAGCGCACCCTTGGTACGTAGCTCTCAAAGGCCAGAGTGGTGCAGGCACTGTGCCAGTTTCCAGGTGTATGGAGCAGGGAGCATGTTGTTGAGTTTTGCTACTGATGTTGTACTTCATGATCTGTGTTGAAGAAATGGAGCAAGATGCAATATTTACCAAAAGGCAAATTTCATTGACTTTATATTTACTAAAGATTATGACCTAGCTATTTATTTTAAGTATTTCAAAATAGTATTTATACTTCTTCAGATATTAGTTTTTTATTTCTACAATTACAGAAATGATATTTCGTTATTTTGAAACATGTAATACCGTTGATCTTTATCTATGTTTTTATCACATCTCTTGCCCACATTTCCTGATGGTCATAAGTAATGAAAACTTTTATTCTTAGCAGAAAGAGTGAGCTGTTTTCTATTGTGTGCCTGAACTTTCATTTTAAAACTCTATGAAGTCTTCTCACTGTTTTTTGAATTTGAAACTACTATCACCACCTTTCCTATGAAATTTAGATAGGTCTCATTTCTGTATCCCCTGGGGTAGAAAATAGCAACCCATTCCAGTATTCTTCTCTGGAGAATCCCATGGACAAAGGAGCCTGGCAGGGGTTAGACCCGATTGTGAAATAACACTTTCGTTTTCAATACTAATATTATTAATTGAACTACAACTTAAGTGGTAGTTTCTATAGGAAAATATCTTCTCAGACTTGGTTTCCAAAACCCACTTCCTCTGGTCTCCCCATTCCACCCCCTGGTGTTTGTAAGAGAGCAGGAAACTCAAGGACTAATACTCTCTGCCTTTGGTGAGTTCAAAGTCTGAAAGAACTTAATTTTAAGAAGTGATTTCTAAAAGATAACAATGAGAAGACTGCCTATTATATCTGGATGTTTACCTTATAAAATCTATCTTTGCATAAAACAATGCTTGAAGTGAAGTGAAGTCGCTAAGTCGTGTCCGACTATTTGTGACCCCATGGGCTGTAGACTAACAGGCTCCTCTGTCCATGGGATTTTCTAGGCAGTAGTCCTGGAGTGGATTGCCATTTCCTTCTCCAGGGGATCTTCCCAAGCCAGGGATTGAACCCAGGTGTCCCGCATTGTAGACAGACGCTTTACCGTCTGAGCCACCAGGGAAGTCCAAAACAATGCTTAAGAGGGCCATTTTTATATTTATCTATAAATAAAGTTCCATTTTAAATAATTTAATAATTAAAGTTTCATTTCAAAGGATACTTTGTAGAAAACTACCCATCTCTTTTAAACTGACCTATGGGTCAGGAAACGAAGATCATGGCATCCGGTCCCATCACTTCATGGGAAATAGATGGGGAAACAGTGGAAACAGTGTCAGACTTTATTTTTGGGGGCGCCAAAATCACTGCAGATGGTGACTGCAGCCATGAAACTAAAAGATGCTTACTCCTTGAAAAAAAAGTTATGACCAACCTAGATAGCATATTCAAAAGCAGAGACATTACTTTGCCGACTAAGGTCCGTCTAGTCGAGGCTATGGTTTTTCCTGTGGTCATGTATGGATGTGAGAGTTGGACTGTAAAGAAGGCTGAGCACCGAAGAATTGATGCTTTTGAACTGTGGTGTTGGAGAAGACTCTTGAGAGTCCCTTGGGCTGCAAGGAGATCCAACCAGTCCATTCTGAAGATCAGCCCTGGGATTTCTTTGGAAGGAATGATGCTAAAGCTGAAACTCCAGTACTTTGGTCACCTCATGCGAAGAGTTGACTCATTGGAAAAGACTTTGATGCTGGCAGGGATTGGGGGCAGGAGGAGAAGGGGACGACAGAGGATGAGATGGCTGGATGGCATCACTGACTCGATGGACATGAATCTGAGTGAAATCCTAGAGTTGGTGATGGACAGGGAGGCCTGGCATGCTGCGATTCATGGGGTCGCAAGGAGTCAGACACGACTGAGAGACTGAACTAACTAACTAATGGGTCAGGAAGATCCCCTAGAGAAGGAAATGGCAACCCACTCCAGTGTTTTTGCCTGGAGAATCCCATGGACAGAGGAGCCTGGCAGGCTACAGTCCATGGTGTCACAAGAGTCAGATCTGACTTAGCGACTAAACCACCACCACCATGCGCAGGATAACCATATAATTTATTGTGCAAACCAGTGCTCTTTGAGGGTGAAAGGAAGCATAATTGTTACTCTGTGACCCCAAGCATGTGTCTGGTGGCCCACATAGATGCTGAGACCATAAGCAGGTAGCACTCTGGGCCTAGGCAGCTGCATTCCATTCTTTATTTTCTTAGTCTCTTTTTTTGAAGTATAGTTCGTTTACAATGTTGTGTTAATTTCTGCTGTACAGCAAAGTCAGCTATACATATATATGTATGTATTCTTTTTCATACTCTTTTCCATTATGGTTTATCACAGGATGTTGAATATAGTCCCCTGTACTGTACAGTAGGACTTTGTTGTTTATCCATTCTCTATATAAGAGTTTACTTCTGCTAACCCCAAACTCCCATTCCATCCCTCAACTGCACTACATTCTTAAATACAAAAGCAGTTTTGGGGGTAGAGGCAGAGAGACTCAATAACTCTGAATAAAATCCCTAAAGAAAGAAAAAGCTTCTTCAGAACGCATCTTATACATCTGTTAATACTGCATATTGTCAAGAAATCTCATAATTTATATTATCATCACCAAATTAAAAGAACTCATTTTTCTATTCTCTTCTATACAAAATTCAGTTCAGTTCAGTCGCTCAGTCGTGTCCGACTCTTTGCGACCCCAGAATCGCAGCATGCCAGGCCTCCCTATCCATCACCATCTCCCGGAGTTCACTCAGACTCACGTCCATTGAGTCCTTGATGCCATCTAGCCATCTCATCCTCGGTCGTCCCCTTCTCCTCCTGCCCCCAATCCCTCCCAGCATCACAGTCTTTTCCAGTGAGTCAACTCTTCGCATGAGGTGGCCAAAGTACTGGAGTTTCAGCTTTAGCATCATTCCTTCCAAAGAAATCCCAGGGTTGATCTCCTTCAGAATGGACTGGTTGGATCTCCTTGCAGTCCAAGGGACTCTCAAGAGTCTTNCACATGACTTTGCCAACAAAGGTCCACATAGTCAAAGCTATGGTTTTTCCAGTAGTCATGTATGACTGTGAGAGTTGGACCATAAAGAAGGCTGAGCACTGAAGAACTGAGAGTCCCTTGGACTGCAAGGAGACCCAACCAGTCCATTCTGGAGATCAACCCTGGGATTTCTTTGGAAGGAATGATGCTAAAGCTGAAACTCCAGTACTTTGGCCACCTCATGAGAAGAGTTGACTCATTGGAAAAGACTCTGATGCTGGGAGGGACTGGAGGCAGGAGGAGAAGGGGACAACAGAGGATGAGATGGCTGGATGGCATCACGGACTCGATGAACGTGAGTCTGAGTGAACTCTGGGAGTTGGTGATGGACAGGGAGGCCTGGCGTGCTGCGATTCATGGGGTCACAGAGTCAGACACGACTGAGTGACTGAACTGAAGCCAAAAAAAAAAAAAGGATACTTCTAGACAAAAAGGGACATTTAATTCCATTGTGTGGACCAACAAAATCAACTAGCACCAGGACAGAAACACCTGGTCCTTTAGAGAAAAATGCAGTTTCTGGAGTTTAGAGAGGTTACTTTTATGGTAGAGGGCAGAGATTGCAGCCACATGATGTTATTACCAGGGATAATAGTGAGAACTCCGGGCACGGCTGAGCGACTTCACTTTCACTCTTCACTTTCATGCATTGGAGAAGGAAATGGCAACCCACTCCATATGCTGCGATTCATGGGGTCGCAAAGAGTCAGACACGACTGAGCGACTGAACTGAACTGAACTGATGCCATTCAGTGTGACTAAGATTAACAGAGAGTGACCGATTTAGTCTGGGGAAATGACATGATGAGGCTGAAGTACCTGGGAGATATCTAGGTAAAACCATGGGCAGTTGAATACATGGCTGAGTTCAGCCTCAGTGGGTATCCTCTATATAATCTTCCATAGTCACTTTAAGGGAAAGTCATGTCTAAATTCTGAATGCCTTTTCACAGCTAAGATTTGAGGAGTTATCTTGATTTATCTCACGGTGTCTCAATGTATAGTTTAACAAAAATATTACCTAATTTCTTCAGTTACATGTAGTCTAAAAACTCAGATTTATAAAGTAGATTTAAAAGTAATGATTTGTTCTGAATTCATAGGATATTTGAGTTTTATCCTTTAGTTCCACTTCAGGCAGATATTATACTCATAGGCACAGATCCAATCTGTAAGAGGAGATGGCAACCTACTCCAGTATTCTTGCCTGGGAAATCCCATGGACAGAGGAGCCTTGTGAGCTTCAGCCCACAGGGCCATAAAGAGTTGCACTCAGCTGAGCAACTGACCTTGCGTGCATGCACAGACCCAACATTCTTCCTGAATTTCAGTATTCTCTTCGTATTATGAAATAAGACTTCTGTTTCTGTAAACAGCAGTCTTTTGACTGGGGAGATGATTCCTATACTTTTAAGACCTTTTAAGACCTTTTTATCCAGACCTTGATGAATGATGTACTTTTCAGATATGAATTTATAATCTGTTAGTCATTCATTTCACAGGCACTATCCTAGGTGCTTTGATTTGTCTGTTTGATAATTCTTCCTTTGGAGACATTATAATCAATGGCGACAACAGTAAAGATATATAGAAAAGATTTAGAATAACGTATGTGAGTATGTTAGTTGCTCAGTTATGTCCGACTCTTTGTGACCCCATGGACTGTAGCCCACCAGGCTCTTCTGTCCATGGGATTCTCCAGGCANCAATGGCGACAACAGTAAAGATATATAGAAAAGATTTAGAATAACGTATGTGAGTATGTTAGTTGCTCAGTTATGTCCGACTCTTTGTGACCCCATGGACTGTAGCCCACCAGGCTCTTCTGTCCATGGGATTCTCCAGGCAAGAATACTGGAGTAGATTGCCATTTCTTTCTACAAGTATAACATATAGTATAGTATTAATAAGTGTTTCTGAGTTATCTGGAGAAAAATTAAATCTGTGAAGGTGAAAAGGAAACACTTGAGGAGGACAGTTTTCAGTTTTCAGTGAGTCAGTCAGAGGAAGTTTGGTAGGAAGATGACGTTTGAGACTAGACCTGAAGGAGATGGAGGAGGAAGTCAAGTCACTTTAAGGGGGAGGAATGTGCTATTGGAGAGGGGATAGAAAATGCAAGTGCTCTGCATAGTCATGACCTCCATAGTAAAGACATCAAAGTGGTTAGAGTGAAGTAAACAATAGGGAAAGTTGTAGTAGATGAAGCTGGAAAGGAAAGGAAGTTGGGGTTCCAGACTGTCTGTGCCTTTTAGACCATGATAGGAAGGAATTCATGGAGAGTTTTAGGCCGATGGGTGACATGCTCTGACATATTCTTAAAGGACCATTGGTTGTTGTGCTAAAAAAAAAAAAAAAAAAAAGGAAGTCAAGTGTCAAGATAGAAGTAGGGAAAATTAGAATGATTCAGGAGAAAATTAATGGGGGTTGTACTGTGGATGGTTAATTCCAGCAGTCCTGGAATTGGCCTCAACTGTTTGGCTGAAGAGATGTATCTGTGTAAGTGCTGCTCACTAACTGATTGTGCCACTGTTAAAAAAAAAAAGTGTTTCTAGATGGTTAAAAAAAAAAAAGGTTGTATCTAGATGGCACTAACCTTTAATCAAACAACATGGGAGTAAATAACAATGTAGCACTCAATTCTATTATAGGGCTTATAAACGATGCCATTCTATCTCTAGGATACTTTTGTTCCAAAATGATACTTCACTTAAATAAATGTGTAATAATATCATAAGTTGAAAAACAGGGAAAATGTGGAATATTGACTCAGTTTAAGCCAAATACTATTCCTTGTGATTCTGAACCCAATATTAATCCTGGAATTATGTGGATTTAATATGAGCTTAAGAAAAGAACATCATTTCTAATCTAAAATGAATTAAAGTTGCCATTAGTTTGCTATCAGCCTTTAATATTCTGCTCTGTGTTTTTACATTTCTTTTGCAGAAAATCTGGGATGACTTTAGCTTAGTTACAAAGTGAGAAACTTTGGAAAGTTTCTAACCTCTATGTAGTAGGTGCTGAATAAATGTTTGTTAAATAGATGAATGCATACATGAGTGAAGAATCACACGAATGGTTTATGAATAAATATATGAATTTATAGTAGTATGTATAATGTAAAAAACATGTTATGGAAAGAGAGAGGCAGTCAGGAATCCTTTGTAATTCCTTTTGTTAATAGGAACAATATTGAGAGATCCTTGCAGAGTTAGGGCAGCGGGAAAAAACATCCTTCCTAGAGCAGACTGGGGGACAGAATGCAAGGGTGGATGAGGGGCAAGGTTCACAGCTAACTCAGGTGATTTCAATGAACAATGAGTCTGTGTTTAGGTGCATCCTAGGCTCCAACAGTGGGGACTGAGGTTCGAGTTAGAGCGAAAAAATGTTGCCCAAGACAGAATGTATCCCTGCTGGGTAGAACTGTCTCATCAGAGAAAAGGGTGGAAGTTATTTCTTTCCTTTCTTGAGTCATGAACTCGACCTCGCTCACTCCCCACATACCCTCCAAGGCATCAGTGAACTGAAAGATTTATATGAACTCTCACAAAGAATGTGACTGTTCTCACAGGTGTTTTCAGGCAAGCGGTTTCTCCACCCACTCTTCTCCCAAGGTGGTTCCTCAAGCAGGTAGCAAACTGAGGCGTGGGATAGAGACACATGCTGAAAAGTCATTTTAGAGAAGCTAACCTCAGAGTTCAGGCTGGTTTTAGAAAAGGCAGAGGAATCAGAGATCAAACTGCCAACATCTGCTGGATCATGGAAAAAGGAAGAGAGTTCCAGAAAAACATCTATTTCTGCTTTATTGGCTATGCCAAAGCCTTTGACTGTGTGGATCACAATAAACTGTGGGAAATTCTGAAAGAGATGGGAATACCAGACCACCTAACCTGCCTCTTGAGAAACCTATATGCAGGTCAGAAAGCCACATTTAGAACTGGACATGGAACAACAGACTGGTTCCAAATAGGAAAAGGAGTACATCAAGGCTGTATATTGTCACCCTGCTTGTTTAACTTATATGCAGAGTACATCATGTGAAATGCTGGACTGGAAGAAACACAAGCTGGAATCAAGATTGCTGGGAGAAATATCAATCACCTCAGATATGCAGATTATACCACCCTTATGGCAGAAAGTGAGGAGGAGCTAAAAAGCCTCTTAATGAAGGTGAAAGAGGAGAGTGAAAAAGTTGACTTAAAACTCAACATTCAGAAAACGAAGATCATGGCATCCGGTCCCATCACTTCATTGGAAATAGATGGGGAAACGGTGGAAACAGTGTCAGACTTTATTTTTTGGGCTCCAAAATCACTGCAGATGGTGACTGAAGCCATGAAATTAAAAGACGCTTACTCCTTGGAAGAAAAGTTATGACCAACCTAGACAGTATATTCAAAAGCAGAGACATTACTTTGCTGACTAAGGTCCGTCTAGTCAAGGCTATGGTTTTTCCTGTGGTCATGTATGGATGTGAGAGTTGGACTGTGAAGAAGGCTCAGCACTGAAGAATTGATGCTTTTGAACTGTGGTGTTGGAGAAGATTCTTGAGAGTCCCTTGGACTGCAAGGAGATCCACCCAGTCCATTCTGAAGGAGATCAACCTTGGGATTTCTTTGGAAGGAATGATGCTAAAGCTGAAACTCTAGTACTTTGGCCACCTCATGCGAAGAGTTGACTCATTGGAAAAGACTCTGATACTGGNCCAGTCCATTCTGAAGGAGATCAACCTTGGGATTTCTTTGGAAGGAATGATGCTAAAGCTGAAACTCTAGTACTTTGGCCACCTCATGCGAAGAGTTGACTCATTGGAAAAGACTCTGATACTGGGAGGGATTGGGAGCAGGAGGAGAAGGGGACGACAGAGGATGAGATGGCTGGATGGCATCACGGACTCGATGGACGTGAGTCTGAGTGAACTCCGGGAGATGGTGGTGAACAGGGAGGCCTGGCGTGCTGCGATTCATGGGGTCGCAAAGAGTCAGACACGACTGAGCAACTGAACTGAACTGAACTGAACCTCAGAGTGATTTAGGAAATAAAAAGAAAATAATCCTAAAATCCTGTATCCTAATATATACACCTAGATAGGTAGGTAGATAGATAGGTGGATGGATGGATAGACAGACAGACTAAACAAACTATATAGAAAAGGCTTCCAACACTGGTTCTTTTTTCCTTCTATTTAAAAAATTCTTTCTACTTCCTTTTTTCTCATCTTAGTAAATACATGCCAATTCTCACCGAATTTTGCTTGAAAAAAGAAGTGTATATATTAGCATAGTTTGGTAGAAATTAATCAAAGAAACCAAGCAGCCCCACCACCCACTATCCCACTAAGCAATGTGAAGAAGTGGGAATTTCTGTTTAAACAGTAGTTGCAAAATATTCTTTGATATTCCAGACTATTGATGGTAGGGCTTGTCTCTTCAGGAAAATAGAATGTTTCTGTCATTCCAATGAAAAGAAAAGTAAATTCAGTTTGAAAAGACCGCAGTTTGCTGTTTGTCTTTAGACAATAGACACTAAACACCCAAGAGTGATGAAATAAATGCAAAGAGAAAATATGTAGATCAGAAGTTCCTACAGATCTCTAGTCCAACCAGATGCTCTGAGGAAAGTGTATTCTGTGGCAGAGCACATTCCATATGCTGCAGGGTTCCATATGCTATCTTCTCTAGGGGATACACAAGACTCATTACGGTAGGAAAGACCCCAAATCCTGCAATAAAGAAATCGATTTAGCTTCCCTTAATGCGATTCTTCTAAAATATATGAGTCCATACAGGCTTCTTGAATGTAATACCCCTCCAGATCCTGCAGAGCTAGCATGACTATAGCAGACAATGCAAACATACTCAAGTATACGCAGAACTGGGCCCAAGGGAAATGGAATCACTCAGAGGTAATCAAAGCATTTGTAGAAAAACATAACCTTTTGAGGCTCAGAGTATGGAAAAAGAAATGATATAAGCTGGGAACTATGCATCACATCATTCCAGGATAGCTGGGATTCGAAAGAATTAAAAAGAAACCAAGAAAGAGGAAACAAAAGCCTAATAATTAAATCCACTAAATTGAATTTTTAATTAATCCTTCTGGTAGTTGTGGACCAAACTTTTCTCAGATGAGAAATATTAAGAGCACAATATTTTTCACTAAACCAGTGCCTTTGAAACTCTGAGATCCACTTGCCTTTGGAAAACCCCACTTCATTGGGCTTCTAATGGGTCTTGGAAGAGGAGAGCAGAGGTTTTCAAATGCTCATAAAAAGACTACAAGGCTTCTTGGACATCAAATTCCTCTAACAAAACAATAATTTGTTGAGTTAAGTGCCAGTGGAGCAGATGGATTGTATTTCCCTCACGATGTGCACAAATTAAAAAATTAAAGAGAAAGGCACTTGGTAAAACCAGCTTTGTATTTTGCTGGACCTGATACTTTTAGAAAAATGGTTTGAGATGTTTGGCTAAAGCCCAGTGCCACCGGGCCTGCCTGGCTCTAGACACCAGGCCCATTGACTGAAATATTCTATTAAACAAATAGATGGGTGGTGGTTTGTTACTGACTTTTCCACAAAAGTGAACTATGAAATGTAATGTTTCTAGGAGGATAAAGTACCTGTGCTTCATACTTTTACAAAGGTGGATTAACCATTTTAAGGAAACCTCAGAAGTAATATAAACTGAAGAATTTTTTTTTAAGGCTAATTGTATCAGTATGAGATAATTGAGAAAGGGAAAAAGAATTATCTAAAGAAAACAAGTAACCTGAAAAATTGAGACTGTTAAGTTTTGTGAATAGCTTAAATTTCTGCCACTATGAATATAATTATTGAGAGGCTTTTTTAAAAATAGTAATGTAATCATTGGAAAAGACTCTGATGCTGGTAGGGAATGGGGGCAGGAGGTAAAGGGGATGACAGAGGATGAGATGGCTGGATGGCATCACTGACTCGATGGACGTAGTTTGAGTGAACTCCGGGAGGTGGTGATGGACAGGGAGGCCTAGCATGCTACAGTTCATGGGGTCGCAGAGTCGGACACGACTGAGCGACTGAACTGAACTGAACTGGATCTATGACAAACCTAGACAGTGTGTTAAAAAGCAGAGATATCACTTTGATGACAAAGGTCTGTATAGTCAAATCCATGTTTCTCCCAGTAGTCATGTACAGATGTGAGTGTTGGACCATAAAGAAGGCTGAGCGCCAAACCATTGATGCCTTTGAAATGTGGTGCTGGAGAGGATTCAAGGATTCCCTGACAGTGAGATCAAACCAGCCAATCCTAAAGGAAATCAACCCTGAGTATTCACTGGAAAGACTGATGCTGAAGCTGAAGCTACAATACTTAGACCACCTGATGTGAAGAGCCGAATCACTGGAAAAGACCCTGATGCTGGGAAAGATTGCAGGCAGGAGGAGAAGGCGCTGACAAAAGATGAGAGGGTTGGATGGCATCACTGACTCAATGGACATGAATCTGAATAAACTCTGGGAGATAACGGACAGGGAAGCCTGGCGTGCTGTAGTCCGTGGGGTCACAAAGAGTCGATCAAGACTGAGCAACGGAACAACTACAAGTTTCTTATTTATTTGTATGCTTTTCTTATTAGTAAACTTCAATATTTAGATCAGTTTTAGATTCACAGCAAAACTGAGTGGAAAGTACAGAGAGTTTCCATACATCCTCTGTTCTCTTCACATACACACACACATACACACGTCCCATACCATCAACATCCCATAACAGAGTGGTACACTTGTTATAATCAATGAACCTACATTGACATATCACTGACACCCAAAATCCATAGTTTACATTAGAGCTCACTCTCTGTATGCTTTTAGCAAGGAGATATCTTGATATCGTGGATTATCCACTTGTTAAACAACCAACAATGCTACTTAAAATATATTATCAGTGCATATTTGAGGATTAGGGATACTCAAGGCTTTTGCTTGTTCTGAAAGAAACAATTTATAATCACACATTAATTCATTTGATTTCAAAAAGAAATAAAATATAAGAGAATGTAAGTTTTACCTATTCAACTTATCACAAGAAGCAGACAAGCCTCATAGATTATCAAATGCTATTTATATTTTGCAATGCAGCAATGATATGTTTTTCTTGGTATAATCTATTCTTTCTTAAGACTGCCACCTTTGGAAAGACAAGAGAAAATCAGCTTTATGACAATGCTTTACATAGGAAATTATTGTAATAGCAAAACTAAACCCATATTCATTTCTAATAAACCTATTTCTAGTGTTTCCTTTTCAATATCACTTAGTAATCTTGCATGCATCAACTATGTGCCTCTTTTCCTTTTACAAGGACTGAGAGATATATTCTGCCTCCAAAGATGGAGTTTCTGTTTCCTGACCTAAATTGTACCCCATAATCCATTCACTGAGCAGATTAAAATTCCCAAAGAAGAGATTAGAAACATCAAGATCAACTTAGACTCTCAGAGTGTTCTTGGCTAAGGCCTGATGTACACATTTCTGGCATTAACTATGGTCCAGATATATTCCTGAAGAGGGTGACTAGTGCATGAACTTGCCTGGAACCCAAAGAATCACTTTTGTACTCAGCAATGCCCAGAACCCCTAGATGTACATGGCTTTTAATGAATTAATTGAGCTAGGAATGCATTCATATGGAGCGTCTTATCTAGAGTCCAAGCTTTCTATATAAAATAGCATTCATGCACATGTGTTCAGTGGCTTCAGTAGTGGTCGACTCTGCCACCCTGTGGACTGTAGCCCACTGGGCTCTTCTGTCCATGGGATTTCCCAGGCGAGGATACTGGATTGGGTTGCCATGCCTTCCTCCAGGGGATCTTCCTGACCCAGGGTGAATTCATGTTTCCTGCAGCTCCTACACTGAGGGCAAATCTTTTACCACATATAATAGCACTTTGAGGACTATTGTTTGCTTAATAGCTCAGTCATGTCTAACTCTTTGTGACCCCGTGGACTGTAGGCTGTCAGGCTCCTCTGTTCATGGAATCTCCAGGCAAGAATATTGCTGGCCATTCCCTTCTCCAGGGGATCTTCCCATCCCAGGGATGGAACTCAGAGCTCTTGCATTGCAGATTCTTTACAGTCTGAGTCAGCAGAGGATTACTACATTAATTTTATATTTCCTTTGCACTTCACAGTAAGAATAACTGCTAATAGCTTAGTTTTCACATCAGAGAACATAAATCTACAAAAAGAAAAAAATGAAATTCAGATGCAATCTCTGATTCAATAAAAACTGACCTTCTGTTTTCTTATTTTTCTTTTTTTCTTTAATTTGTGCATTCCCAAATTCATTTTCCCTTATCCTTAAAGCAAACTTCATTCTCCAACTTTGACTCAGATATTCACATTCCTTTTTCTTTGGCCTGGGGTTCCAAGTTTAGAGCACTTGGTCCAGACCTAGATAATCAAACACCTTAAGGTCTCCCTTCACCTGTCCATCCCCCCTTATAACCATCCATTCATAGTGATAATTTGGGACATGTGACCAAAACTTGTTTAAACTGGATTTTCTGTTGTGCAAACCAATATACATTCGTTCCCAGTTAATTTGAGTTGAATTGGCTTTCTTTTCATTTGAAACAAACCAAAATAGCCTTGACATACCCTTTCAGATATTTTACTGAGGCTACTCATACACAGATTTTTATAATGGAGCTATTTCTGTGACTTTAAGTTTTCCAACAACTAAGTCTGAGAGCTTTAGCTTGGTGGTTATAATTCAAAGATTCAAAATGAACTTTAATTAGCACTGTAATAGGAACTCAAGATTAACTTAAAAACTTTCTTAGTTTAATTGATTTTTCTAGAGCACCTGTAATTTTGGGGTGCTTTCAATAGGTTTGCCGCTTTGAAGTACAACATTGCAATGCAAAGAACATTCTTTGCGTTTTTATTTAAAACTGTTTTTATTTTCCTCTGTCTTCTTAATTGCTTCTAACATTTGATTGGCATTTATTTAGGATATAACTCACCAATATTAGACTCAATTTCTCATTAAAATAATCTTGGCTTAATTGGCAGGACAAACACACATGAATTGCAGAAAAACAGATGACCTGTTTTAAAAGGTTTTGGACTATAAATTCACAATTTTTCCTTGATTCTGTATGAGAAGCATAGTTTCCTACTTTCTGCTTCAACTAGAGGGGTGCACAAGAATTTCTAATCAAGCTATCGTAGGTGTGAAATATGATAATACTCAGAGAGTAGCTTTCTAGAGATTAAGGTTTAAGTAAGCATGAACTTGAAGGATTTCTAAACTCTCCCCTTACTCTTCTCCTTTTACACACCTCACCCATGCTGGAGGGGTAAGATTAGTTACAGGGCCTGGGAAAAAGAGTGAGATATCATTTTCTGGCTTCTTCTTTTTTTAAATTTGATATTCATGTTACTGTACTGAACATTTATGGTTTGGAAACTTTAACCTTTAACAGAGATAAAGCCAGGTCTTGTTCACTTTCAGGAAATAAGAATGACTTGAGATGGTAATGAGGACCCTGTATGCAGGACAGCAAAAGAGACACAGATGTGTAGAGTGGACTTTTGGACTCTGAGGGAGAGGGAGAGGGAGAGGGTGGGATGATTTGGGAGAATAGCATTGAAATATGTATACTATCATGTAAGAAACGAATCGCCAGTCTATGTTTGATGCAGGGTGCAGGATGCTTAGGGCTGGTGTATGGGGATGATCTGGAGGGATGATGGGGGGTAGGAGATAGGAGGGGGGTTCATGTTTGGGAGTTCGTGTACACCCATGGCAGATTCATGTCAATGTATGCCAAAACTAATACAGTGCTGCTGCTGCTGCTAAGTCACTTCAGTCGTGTCCGACTCTGTGTGACCCCATAGATGGCAGCCCACCAGGCTCCCCCATCCCTGGGATTCTCCAGGCAAGAATACTGGAGTGGGTTGCCATTTCCTTCTCCAATGCATGAAAGAGAAAAGTGAAAGTGAAGTCGCTCAGTCTGTCCGACTGTTAGCGACCCTATGGACTGCAGCCCACCAGGCTACTCCGTCCATTGGATTTTCCAGGCAAGAGTACTGGGGTGGGGTGCCATTGCCTTCCCC
>SJYX01012702.1:83701-131323 GCA_006410675.1 Oreotragus oreotragus | reverse complement strand
TTGGAAAAAAAAAAAAAAAAAAATTAAAAAAAAAAAAAAAAAAAAAAAAAAAAAGACTTGATCAAGTCAATCCACATAGTAATAGTGAAAGGAAGCTTAACAAAAACTAGAGTCTTTCATAAGAATTTTATCTTGACTGAAATCCAAAGATGATTATTTTAAAATTTACTTTAACATAAAACTAACCTTGATTACAACATGAGAATAGGTATGAATAAGTGTTAATTGTATGTGGGTAGGTGAAGAAAATTAGTGATACATACATTCTACTGTTGTATTAGTTTTAATATTACAGTCTTGAGAGAGAAAAACTGCCTTCACCATCTAGCATTTATAAACAGAGTTTATAATATAATATTTAAGCTTGCTTTGGGCAGACTCTAGGGCTACATAGTTGGCTGGTGGACTGGGTCAAATGTTTTAGAATACAAAATGGTATTTCCCTAAATCTCTTAGTGACTGGAAAATAAAGCCTCACTGAAGGGGAGGGACAGAAAATGCCACTGACAGAGGAGCCTGGTGGGCTGCAGTCCATGGGGTCGCTGAGGGTCGGACACAACTGAGCGACTTCACTTTCACTTTTCACTTTCATGCATTGGAGAAAGAAATGGCAACCCACTCCAGTAATCTTGCCTGGAAACTCCCATGGACGGACCTGGTAGGCTGCAGTCCATGGGGTCTCAAAGAGTCGGACATGACTGAACAACTTCACTTTCACGCATTGGAGAAGGAAATAGCAACCCACTCCAGTGTTCTTGCCTGGAGAATCCCAGGGATGGGGGAGCCTGGTGGGCTGCTGTCTATGGGGTCACACAGAGTCGGACACGACTGAAGTGACTTAGCAGCAGCAGCAGCAGCAGCAAAGGGGAGGGACATGCCTCAAATGCATGGTCAGTCTCTCTTATAAGCCTTTTCCCAGAGTTTCAAACTCACTTGGAGTGGAAGCTTAAATATTGTTCAGTTATTTATTTTGTATCTACATAATGGAAGTTTGTCCAATATCAGATAAAAACAAAATTTCAACCCAAACTACTAAAATGTATTCCTACTTGTCGTTGAAGAGTTCCTTGATTTTCTTCCTTTCTTTGCCTCAACACTGTTGGTTGACATGCCATGATTAAGTATACATGAATCCAGTTTTCCTTAATATTTATAGAGTTTATAGTGAAATAGACTAAAATCTGAGAGAATATAAGAACTGTAATATCTTTACCGTGTGTTGGTCAGCTGAAGTGTGTGTTAGTCGCTCAGCCGTGTCTGACTCTTTGGCACCCATGGACTGTAGCCCTCTAGGCTCTTCTGTCTATAGAATTCTCCAGGCAAGAACACTGGAGTGGGTAGTCATTCTCTTCTCCAGAGTATCTTCCCTACCCAGAGATCAGATCTGAGTATCCTGCATGGCAGGCAGAGTCTTTACCATCTGAGCCACCAGGAAGCTCCAGATCATCTGAAGACAAAGTATTAAATCCACATTAAGCAAGGTAATAAGTTTGTTAATTTTGTAGTTTATATATTTACATGTACTTCTTTATATTTGTCGTATATCAATTTAAAACTGCCTGACTCAAATAACATAGCCAGACATTATTAACCTGAATAATTGAATCAGTCATTCATATATTTGCATTTTTTCTCTTTAAGTGTGTGACCCCTAATTTTTTTTTCCTACTTAATGCCAGGTGGCCAAAAGAGTTTATTGAGTCTTTAAAGTAGATTATTATTGTAATTAAATACTTGCAGATAATAAGAAAGGGGTTCCCAGGTGGTTCAGTGGTAAAGAATCTGCCTGCAATGTAGGAGACCTGGATTTCATCCCTGGGTTGGGAAAATCCCCTGGAGAAGGAAAGGGCAACCACTCCAGTATTCTTGCCTGGGAAATCCCATGGACAGAGGAGCCTGGTGGATTACAGTCTATGGGGTCTCAAAGAGATGGACATGACTTAGCGACTAAACACCAACAGTAAGAAAAATTGCTATTAACAATTTAGTCACTATTATGAATGGAATCTTTTTATCATAGTTTCTAAATAGTTTTTTCTGGCACTTAAGAAATTCATACATATTTTAAATTCTTTTTCTATTTTTTCCATTGACCATTACAAAATGCTTTCATTGGTTACAACAACTTCTTAGTTGTTTTTCTTGGAATTCTTTTGAAATAATAAAAAATCATTATTTGCCTTAGACACGGATTTAACCACATGTATAAAATGCCTATTGGGTGTTTGGCTCTATGCTGAGTGCAACCAGAAAGGGCCTAAAATACATTAAACATGGTTATTACCCACAGCCAAGGAGGACTGAATATCATTCTGTAGTAAATAATCAAGTGGCATTTCCAAAATAGCATATTTGGAAGATAGGCACACATCTTCATAGTATATGTAATGATGGGATTCAGAAGTACGAATATGAGGAAAACAGTTCCTGGCAAGTATAAATCAGATGAAGTTAATTACAGATTACACATAAAAGGAGATCATGTTCTGGTAATAGTCATAGACTAACAAGAGAACAAACAGTAGGGTCAGAAGGATTCTAGAAAGATAGTAGCAGCATAATTTTTTAATTTCTCTGAATCCTCATAAAAATAGAGAAACTAAATACAAAAACCTGTGGGCAATATTAATAATGAAATCAATTTACAAGATACCGATAAGAACTACGAAATATAAGCTGCAGAGAACAAATTTATCTCAGCTTAAAGACTTGGAGAAAAAAAAAAAAAGAGCTTCTTGATAAAAGTGAAAGAGGAGAGTGAAAAAGTTGGCTTAAAACTCAACATTCAAAACTTAAGATCATGACATCCAGTCCCACCACTTCATAGCAGATAGATTGGGAAACAGTGAGAGACTTTATTTTTTGGGGTTCCAAAATCACTGCAGATGTTGACTGCAGCCATGAAATTTAAAGATGCTTGCTCCTTGGAAGAAAAGCTATGACCAACCTAGACAGCATATTAAAAAGAAGATGTTACTTTGCCAACAAAGGTCTGTCTAGTCAAAGCTTTGGTTTTTCCAGTAGTCATGTATGGATGTGAGAGTTGTACTATAAAGAAAGCTGAGCACTGAAGAACTGATGCTTTTGAACTGTGGTGTTGGAGCAGACTCTTGAGAGTGCTTTGGACTGCAAGGAGATCCAACCAGTCCATCCTAAAGGAAATCAGTCCTGGATATTCAGTGTAAGGACTGATGCTGAAGCTGAAACTCCAATCATTTGGCCACCTGATGAGAAGAACTGACTCATTGGAAAAGTCCTTGATGCTAGGAAAGATTGAAGGCAGGAGGAGAAGGGGATGACAGAGGATGAGATGGTTCAGTGGCATCACTGACTTGATGGACATGAGTTTGAATAGGCTCTGGGAGTTAGTGATGGACAGGGAAGACTGGTGTGCTGCAGTCCATGGGGTCGCAAAGAATCAGACGCAACTGAGCAACTGAACTAAAATATAGTAGCTTAAATAGCTACTAAAATATAGTAGCTTAAATTTGTTGTTATACCCTTGTAGGTCAGAATTCTTATAGGCTCAGACAATTTCTCTGCTCCAGCTCCCACATAGCTTAAATCAAGTGTTATTGGTTATTCTGCAAAATAATCACTGCCAATAACATTTTAGTAAAATAATGAACTGGGAAGAAAATGAGAAAATGATGAAATATAGGCAAAAGTAACATCACTAAAAAAAATCATCATTAAAATCACCAGATTTTTAACAGCAATTCTTAGTATCATAAGAAAATAGAACAACATATTTAAAGAAATGAAGGAAAGCAAATGTATCTTTAAATAAATATTTACTTGGAGAACTAAAATTAAATGTGAGTTTAAAAAGAGAGCATTTGTAGTGGCTAGATTCTCTGACTATGATAAGTATGGTAGAACAATTTTTATTTACTGACTATGTAAGTATGGTAGAACAATTAAAAAAAATAGGAAATGACTGGGGAGAGCATATGTAAAACAATTACCTATTCTTAGTAATCGTGAGGAGCATTGTTATTCTGAGGATGTTGTGTGTGTGATGCAAAAAACAAACAAAAAAACCCAGTTTACTCATTATTGGATATCCTAATTCTATTATTTCCTGTGTCCTTGAGAACAAGAACATTTGGTGTGGAATATGAAGAAATGAGACTACTTAGATGAGGTTAAGTAAAAACTCATTAGTACTAAATATGAATTAAAAGTATCAGTATTGTCATGACATATTTTACATACATACATTTGAGTATGTGTGTAAATGTATAAACATATATTTTCCAGTTCTGTTCACTGAAAAGACCTAGAAAATACATCACAACCTTTTGGCACCCAGATTATTCTTTTGAAATATCGTTTCCCACTTAAAGAAACCAGGATTTCAAAGAGAAGTGGATAATTACAGGTTTGAAGAAGGAAATGTAGAGGACAAATCTGGAAATATCAAAGACTAATAGTATCATGCCAAAAACATTTAGAAAACAATCAGTCAAGTTTCCATGAATCATTTGGAGCTTCAACAGGGGTAATACTTGCAATTCATTATCTTGAAAAGTGGTACATAAAAGGAAAACAATCAAGCCTTATTTGTATAAACTATACTACTGGGTGGGCAAATAGTGTATGAGGGGAAGCATGACATTTTAAAAATGTTTAAACTTACACGTGAAAATAAAATGATAGAATCTGAATAAATGTCATTTTATAACGTGAGTTAATAGATCTAGGTGTTGAGCATCAATGACTGGATAACATCCAGAAAGAGAGACAAACAGACACTGATGAACACACCCAATATTAACCATAGTCTTGCCAAAAGGGTGAACATTCTGATCAAGCATCTGGATCCAGCTGCCAATTTTCAGGAAACTCAGAGGACAGGGGAATCTATTGGCTGTACCGTGAGGGTCCAATCAATGAAATTCACACTGTGGTAAATTTCCAGTTTGAATTACTGGATTTTTCAACAGAAAGAGAAAGGAATAGAGGAAGGTACTAGTAGATTAATAGAGGTTTAAAATATATATTGCTAGATCCATATAATGCTTTAAAAATGGATAAGATACAATTATAAGATCTAGAGATGGACACTTGGGTAATAAAACTGTAAAGAAATCCAAGCAAGTGGTCACCATAGAAATTGGAGTGGTGGTTACTTTCAGGGGGGGCATAAGACATTATCATTGAGACGGGCACATAGATGAGCTTTTGGAGTATCTGGTAAAGCTCTATTTCTTGATCTAGTGTTGCTTATAAGGGTGTTTATGATGACATGTAAAGTTATACACTGATTTTGTGAGGTTTTGTTTGTGCTTCATTTTATAATAAAAAAGGTTAAGGTAAAATGGTGGGCATTTGCTTTATTTTTTATTTGATTTTTACTTTGTATTGGAATATAGTTGATTTACAATGTTGTTAGTTTTAGATGTATAGCAAAGTGATTTAATTATGCATACACATATATCTATTGTTTTTCAGAGTCTTTTCTGAAGTAGGTTATTACACAGTATTGAGTAGAGTTCTCTGTGCTAGACAGTAGATCCTTGTTGACTCCCTATTTTATATATAGTAGTGTGTATATGCATATGGGCTTCCCAGGTGGCCTAGTGGTAAAGAATCTGCCTGCTAATGCAGGAGATAGCAGGCGATGTGGGTCTGATCCCTGGATTGGGAAGATCCCCTGAAGGAGGAAATGGCAACCCACTCCAGTATTCTTGGCCTGGGAAATACCATGCTCAGAGGAGCCTGGTGGCCTACAGTCCATAGGGTCGCAGAGCTGGACACAGCTGACAACTGAACACGTGTGTGCATATGTATGTGTACATGCATATGCATATGTATATGTTAATCCAAACCTCCTGATTGACCCCTCTCCCCATCTTTCCCCTTTGGTGACCATAAGTTTGTTTTCAAAGTCTGTGAGTTTGTTCCTCTTTTGTAAGTTCATTTGTATCAGTTTTTAGATTCCACATATAAGTGGTACCATATGATATCTGTCCTTCTCTCACTTAGTATGATGGTCTCTAGGTCTATGCATGTTGCTGCAATGCCATTATTTCATTCTTCTTCGTGGCTGAGTAATCTTTGTATATATGTACCACATCTAAGTTATCCGTTTGTCTGTTGATGAACATTTAGGTTACTTCCTTGACTTGGCTATTGTAAATAGTGCTTTAATGAATATTGGGGTGCATATATCTTATCAAATTATGGTTTTCTCTGGATATGCCCTGAAGTGGGATTGTCGGATCATATGATAGCTCTAGTTTTAGTTTTTAAGGACCCTCCATAGTATTCTCCATAGTTGCTGTACCAATTTGCATTCCCACCAACAGGGTAGGAGGCTTCCCTTTTCTCCACACTCCCTCCAGCATTTATTGTTTCTAGACATTTTGATGATGGCAATTCTGACCAGGATGAGGCGTTTCTCTAATATGTAGTGATGCTGAGCATCTTTTCATGTGCTTTTTGTTCATCTGTATATTGAAAGCATTTGCTTTTTAAAGCATATATGTACACTTTGGTTTACAAGCCACTTGCATATACTTAAGTGAGTTTTATAATAATCTGGTGATTTTTAGAGAGAAGTTATCATTACACTCTTTTAAAAATGAGGAAATCGTGATTAAGAGCTTAGATCACAGAACACACAAGTGTCAGGTTGAGTCCTAAACTCTAGCAATTCACTTACACATCTACATCTTCATGCACGTACACCACACACACCACTCACACATACACTTACAAATTGGTAAATAGAAGCAGATAGAAGATTCAGCAACCATACCCGTCCCCTCTCCCATCCTAGTGGTTGTAGCCATAGTAAAGGAAATAGCATCTGCCATTTTGCCTACGTTACAGACACTACAAGTTATCCTAGGTAAGTGAGTTACTGTTTCTAAAGGATGTTTTCATGAATCTTTCATGACACAAGTACATTTTTATTGCTGCTCTAATCCTGTTGCTCAGTTTTTTACAAAGCAGCCTCATTTTAGATAGTTTGACTTAAAGACCTAAAATAACTGGTTTATTTGACCTCTGTCCTTAGCCCTATGTTATACGTGAAAACACTGTATCTACAGAAGTTTAAGAAATTTGTCCTCAACAGTTTATTCAGAAATAGAATTTCAACCTGGGATTGTGTGATAACAAGTCTCCACTTCTTCCCTGATGACTCTTCTGGAGCCTTTAATCTTTGGTGAAACTGGAAGTCACTCAGTTGTGTCCGACTCTGGACTCCATGGACTGTCGCCTACCAGGCTCCTCTGTCCATGGAATTTTCCAGCCAGAGTACTGGAGTGGGTAGACATTTCCTTCTCCAGGGGATCTTCCCAACCCAGGGATCAAACCCAGGTCTCCCACATTGCAGGCAGATTCTTTACTATCTGAACCACAAAAGAAAGGTTGTGCCATGACTGCTAAGAGTGTAAGAACACTACTGCCATCTTTTAATGATAGAACAGCATTCTGGCAGAGTGTTGCACAGAGGTGATGGCTATCAAAAATATAACTCTAGGAAGTATATTCCAGGAAGTAATGGGAATTATTTTCCAGGAACTCTAAACTTGAGTCTTATTTGAACCTTAAAATCAAAATTTATTTTGTAGTTATGTTGTGAAAGGATACAGAGAACTGTGAGGAGTCGTGTTTTCCTTGACTCTCTGGTTTCAGCAAGTGCACCTTATGTAACATATCTGCAAGAGCCTTGCTAAACCAAGTACTGAAGAAACCTTCGCTTATAAGCCTCGGCCACAAAACAAAAGATGAAGAGGAGCACTGCCATTGCACCAGCTATTTTATAATTCATCACAAGCAAGCAGACACAGATTTAAGCAAAGATTGACTGCAATACACACGATGTCATACCACTGGAAAATCTTTTTCTCGATAATAGTCAATGAGTCACAATGTAATGAAGAACAACCTCTTTAACATGTCACCTATTATATCAAGGCGGTTTTTCTTTTAAACAACTATTTCCTCAACAATCCTCTTGAAGAAAATATTTTATTGAAACTGAACACTACTTTGCTAGCTTTTTATTTCACAAAGTATTCTAAGTTAACTTGAACAAAAGATCATCTTATGTTTAACAATATTGATTAAGCCTATAAAATTTTATGTTTCAATAAATTAAAGCAATAATAACAGAAGTTTTCCAAGATCACATGGTATTGTTGTTGGAGAGACAAGCGGTAGATATTCTCTCACTAAAGCTATATTTGCATGAGGCAAGTGTTTTTCAACCACACTGTATTATTTGGCCCCAAATATCTTTTCTGCACCTCATTGAGACTTGTTTTGGCAAACAAGGAGGTAAAACAGGGAGGCCAAATGGAACATCAGGATACCCTCAAAAGTATAAAATACCAAGAATTAAGAAGGACAGTGCCTGCAGTATTTGGTACTGCGATTTTCCCCAGTAAATCCAGATGGCAATCCTATTTTTCATCATTATCCTGAATTTTTAAACTCCAAATTAAGTCCTCTTAGTTGAAAAATTAATGATAATCTTATCTTTAAAAAAAATCAGATGATGGTATGCAAGCAGGCCTTGCTAGGGGGCGCAGTGGTAAAGAATCCGCCTGCCAACGGAGACAAGAAACGCGGGTTCCATTCCTGGCTCGGGAAGATTCCCCTGGAGAAGGAAATGGCAACCCACTTCAGTATTCTTGCCTGGAGAATCCCAGGGACAGAGAAGCCTGGTGGGCTTTGGTCCATGGGGTCAGAGAGGCAGACATGATTATTCACGCATACATGCACATACAAGTAGGCCTAAATGTACATAGAATCGCACATAGAACAACAGATAAGTATGAAAGAAATTGAACCCATTTTTTATGATGAAAAGATTTCTGATGTGCAAATTTTCTTTAATGTCCACATATATTCAAAATTATGAGCTGTCTTAGTAGGATCTATTCATGACTGATACATAAAGTCTTCAGTAGAATTTAAATTATTTCAAGGCTAAAAGGAAAAGCCAGAATACCTCTAAGTGAATTTTACAATACCAAGTTTATTTTGAAACAAATAAAGGATACTATATAATATAATATCCTTGTTCCCTTTGATTTTTGGCCAGTAATTTTATCTAGGAATTGTGCTGAAAATTAGAGAGGAACAAAACATGGATTTGGACATTCAAATTCAGATTTGACTTTGCTCTAAAAGGAGCATATGCTATTATTCACTATCTTTGGGAAACTTTTTTAAAGATAGTGACTTTGAAAATTCTTGTTAGAAATCCAAAAAGCAAAATGTCCCTTATCTTTTCTGTTTTAATATTCTATTAAAATGTAAGTGTATATTATATTCAATACGTTATTTGTGGTAGTTAAAAAAGGAAACAGAAAACTTAAAACAATTAAAGAAAGCAATAAAATCACACTTACTAATATTATCTACAACACTCAGTGTTTTGAGGAAATCAAGGTGAAGACATTGGGGAATGTGCATGCTGACTTTTTAGAAAATTTAAAATTGGAGAAACAAATGAGCTGGAAAAGCAGACATAGTCATGACACAGAGATATCTCAGGAAGCCAGGTAAGACAGACAATGCCCATGTCGTCTAAGACACAAGGGGAAAAGTCCACGTAAACTCAGCCACCTACACTGAATATAATAACTCCGGATTATCAGAATTGACATTCCTTAACCTTCTAACTAGGAAAATTATATTTTGCTATATTGAAAGCAGGAAAGTATATTTTTAGAATCTGTGTTACTTTGAACCACCAGTTTGTGAAATAAATGCTTATTTACATTTCTCATTTTTACTGAAGTCTAAGAGTGTCACCATGGTGGGGGAGGGGGCAGTTATGTCAATTACGCTACTTTTGCAAAGAGAAATTTCCTAACTTTTATTAACATCAGTGCATATTTTTATTCTCTTTCAAGCTCTATACTTTAAATGTGACTTTTTAGAAAGAAAAAAAAAATCTCTGGGTACCTCATAACTATAGTGTAATTTCCAAATATTTAGTTAAATTAGAATCATATGTATAAAGAAATTCACCATTTGAAGTTATTTTCTCCTTGGCAATCAAGAAAGGTCACTGATTTCGTAAGGTAACAACTCAATCAGTTTGGATGAATTAGCGCTTTATTATAGCTAGGTGTATTCACTTGTGATTTCCACTCTCATTACAAAATGGTTTACAAAATATTGGAAAATACTACAGTAATGCAAACTTGGAATACAGTATGACAAAGCCTGATACTGAGTCTTTCCTTGCTTTTCTTTTTAGAAATAAATATAGCCCTCCCCATGTAAATAGAAGTTAAAACATGGTGTATAGTGTAAAATCCTTGAAGAATTTCTGAATTTCTTTGGACTTGGAGAGGTATGGAAGGATTTCCACAATTTTTATCACTGAAGCTCTCTCTTCCTAATTTTTTTATTGTGTGCCCCATTTCACTCAATGAAGGGGGGCTTCCCTGGTGGCACAGATGGGAAAGAATTTGCCTGCAATTGCAGGAAGCCTGGGTTCAATTCCTGGGTCAGGAATATCCCTTGGAGAAGGGAATGGCTACCCATTTGCCTGGAAAACTCCATGGACAGAAGAGCGTGCCTGGCTACAGTGAATGAGGTTGCAGAGTCGCACGTGATTGAGCTACTAACACTTTCACTTTTTCACTTAATGAAAGATAACATTTTTCCTATAGTACTTGTCCCAGGTACTGAATGGTACATAAATTTATATATTTAAAATATAATGTTTTGCAAAAGTAAAAAAAAATTTATTATAACATATAAGTGACAAATGGGGATCAATTTAAGCGGGGCTATTTTAAAGATGGCTCAATTTAAGTAATAAATAAAAGTATTCACAATAAAAACAATCTTATTTTGGATTGTGCTGTAAGTTTTACACAGTGTCTCAATTAGCAAGGAACTCCTATCAGATACAATTTTAAATAGTTTGAAGTAAAATGTAAGCAAGTTTAATTCAACTGAATACCTGTACTCTCTTACAAAAAGCAGAACAAGATCAAAACCAAAATCAAAAAGAAGCAAGAAGTTAGTGAAAAATAGTACAAAGAGAATCATAAAATATTCTTTGAAATCTATTCATTATTTTCTAAAATTTTAGTGACTAATTAATATGTCAACAACATGGGGATTTAGTTTTAAATTTCATAATCAATAGACTAAGTGCTGCAAATAGCCTCTAATTTTCTGTTCTTGTAACTGGTTCCACTAACAAAATATCTCAACAAAAGTTATATATTTACACCTAAAGATAAAGTAACAAAACGAAAAGATTTAATTTTCACAAAGATGTACATAATAAAAGTTTGGATTATAAAAAGTAGAGAAGGATGAATGATAGATCAGTCAGTAAAAAGTTAAGAAGAGTATTTGAACTTAATCTTATGGTGGCAATTACTGTAATTCCCATATGCATACTGACGTCACAGTCAGAAATGGAATTGTCTGTACAGCACAAATCTGAGCTAATCTCAGCACTGAATATAGTATACTTTGCTCTTTACCTTCTTAGTGTAATTAAAGGCAATTAAAAACATTTTTTATTTCATGAAATAAACCTAGATTTATCAAGGACAAATATTGCTGCCTTGGGCTCTGGGTAGTATATTCAGACACATCTCATCTAGTGACAGACAAATTAGCAAAAACTGAAGTTCAGCAATTAGTCTTCATAGGAAAAAATTATTTTCAGGGTGGGTTATTACTCAGTGACATGTGGTTTAGAGGCTTCCCTGATGGTTCAGAGGATAAAGAGTCCACCTGCAATGCAGGAGACACAGGTTGGGAAGAGCCTCTGGTGTAGGGAATGGCAACCTACTCAAGCTTTCTTGTCTGGAAAATTCCATGGACAGAGGAGCCTGGCAGATCATAGTCAACGGAGTCACAAAGTCGGACACAACTGAGCATATGGTACATGTGTAGTTTGACTATTTCTAGAGTTATTCTCTTACAATTTATACCTATAAAAGCCTATAAATAAGCTATGTATTATTTTCTTTAATTCTAATAAGATATAACTTCATATGCCAAATAGATGAATTGAATTTAGCCCTAGCCCCAAATCCAGTTTTCTTAGCAGGTGTCTAGATCTTCTTCTTACATGTCTTACATATTTCAACTCAAATATAAATTGAAAATGAGAAGACTCCAAATCTTTTCCCATAAATAAAGATTTGGAGAAAACAACTAAACCAGCTACTAGGAAAAATATATTATCTTGGGTTCACTGACATTTTCTTACATGATTTATTGAAATTATGGTTATTAGGCTAAATGTAAAGTATGCTTGCTATACTGACTCTTTTCAGAATTCAAGGTAAATGGGAATATTCAGATTTTGACATTTTCACTCATATTTTTGAATGGTTTGACTAGATGGAAAGATTCAGCACTAGAGAAAACTCACCTGTTCATACAGACTGTGCAAAAGCCATGAACTAACAAATAAGTAACTTATATTTATTTCACTTATACACCAGCCTTATGGCATAAAGTGAAGAGGAACTAAAAAGCCTCTTGATGAAAGTGAAAGAGGAGAGTGAAAAAATTGGCTTAAAGCTCAACATTCAGAAAACAAAGATCATGGCATCTGGTCCCATCACTTCATGGGAAATAGATGGGGAAAAAGTGGAAACAGTGTCAGACTTTATTTTTGGGGGCTCCAAAATCACTGCAGATGGTGACTGCAGCCATGAAATTAAAAGATGCTTACTCCTTGGAAGGAAAGTTATGACCCACCCAAATAGCATTTTAAAAAGCAGAGACATTACTTTGCCAACTAAGGTCCGTCTACTCAAGGCTATGGTTTTTCCAGTGGTCATGTATGGATATGAGAGTTGGACTGTGAAGAAGGCTGAGCACCGAAGAATTGATGCTTTGGAACTGTGGTGTTGGAGAAGACTCTTGAGAGTCCCTTGGACTGCAAGGAGATCCAACCAGTCCATTCTAAAGGAGATCAGTCCTGGGTGTTCATTGGAAGGACTGATGCTAAAGCTGAAACTTCAATACTTTGGCCACCTCATGCGAAGAGTTGACTCATTGGAAAAAACTCTGATGCTGGGAGGGATTGGGGCCAGGAGGAGAAGGGGACGACAGAGGATGAGATGGCTCGATGGCATCACCGACTCGATGGACGTGAGTCTCAGTGAACTCCGGGAGTTGGTGATGGACAGGGAGGCCTGGCATGTTGCGATTCACGGGGTCACAAAGAGTCAGACATCTGAGCAACTGAACTGAAATAAACTGAACTGAACTGATACACATTTAAAATGATTCTTCTTAGACCAGCATTGTTGATACAATAGAAAAAAAAGAAAATCTTTATTATGTGGTCCTATTGGAGAAGGAAATGGCAACTTACTCCTGTACTCTTGCCTGGAGAATCCCATGGTGGGAGGAGCCTGGTAGGCTACAGTCCATGGGGTCGCAAAGAGTCGGACACAACTGAGCGACTTCACTTCACTTTACTTCATGGGGATAAAAGAGCTAGTATAAATTTAAAATGTGGTCCATCTTCTCTGGAATCTACCATTTTGAGTGCTGACAAAGACAATTTCAGCATTGTAAGGTTGTACATGGTGCTTAAGTTATATGCTATCAATAAATAGTTAGCAATCCTCTCAAAAGAGATCACTGATTATTTTACACTGGGTATTGATTTGGGTATTCTTTCTGGAAGCTCTAGAGGAGAATCAATTTCCTTGACTTTTCCCTTTGAGCAGCTGCTTACATTCTCTGGCTTATGGTCCCTTTTCCTTATCTTTGAAGCAAGTAATGATGGGTCAAGTCCCTCTCACATTGCATCTCTCTAATCTGTCTTCCATTATTGCATTTCTTTGACCCAGCTGGAGAAAATTCTCTGCTTTTAAGGACTCTTGTGATTAGATTGGGCTCATCCAGATAAACCAGGGTAATCTCTCCATGTAGAGGTCTTATTCACATGAGCAAAGTCACTTTTGCTCTGTAAGGTAACACATTCATGGGCTCCAGGGATTGGGGTGTGGACATCTTTGAGAGGTTTTTATTCTTCTTATAATGCTGTTTATATAACATTTGTAGAAAAAGTAAAATGTAGAGACAGAAAGAGAGACAGGATGAGATGGTGGGCTGTCATCACTGACTCGATGAACATAAGTCTGAGCAAGCTCTGGGACTTGGTGATGGATAGGGAAGCCTGGCCTACTGCAGTCCATGGGGTCGCAAAGAATTGGACATGACTGAGAGACTACATCAGTGTTTGCCTGGGTCAGAGGGAGACAGCAAATTTCACTAAAAACGGACATGAGAGATTGTCTTCGAGCAAGGGAAGTTATCTAAAACTAAACTATGATGATACTTGCACAATTATAAATACGAAAAATCATCAGGCTGCATACTTTCAATGGGTGAATTTTTAGGACTGTAAATTTTAGTCCAATAAAGCTGTTAAGTATTTTAAAAAGTAACATAACAAAGCAAAGGAAAACAGTGTATTAGTTTATTAAAGTAGTTAATATGATTAAAATAAGCATTTTGTGGAGGCCTTTTTGGGGATTTTGAACCCATATGAATTTCTATTTTCCCCCAGTCACTCGAACAGTATTTTGGCTTCTGTCAATAAACATTGTATTTACATTTAATATCTCAGCTGCTGATCTCAAACATATTCTTAACATTATATCACCTTATGGGAATACAAAATGTTATTGTGCACAGTGTGAACTTCTGAACTCAAAGAAAAGGCAAAACAAAGGCCTTTCTTTGAATATCTTCTTTGGATAAATTATGAACATGTAGACAGAAACACTGGGATTACATCTCCAACTGCTTCATCCTACCACACACATAAAACTGTGATTATTATTAAGAATCACAAAAATGTCTGTCAATTAATTTTTTCTGCATACAGTATATGGAAAAAAATTTTTTTTTTACAGTTTTGGGCAAGTAATAACCCAAAACTCCGAAAATTGTGTCTTTCTTAAGTAAGCAAATTGTTATTGATGGCCTTAGTAATTCAGAGGACTAGATAGTTGACATACAAAATATATTTATTCTAGAGGTACTCAGGAGGGTTCTTTTACCCCAGTGAGGAATACAGGGACATATTTTTCCCCTTTGTTAACGATGACTCACTCATTTATTCTGATGAGCCTTAAGGTTTTGAATGAGTCAACTGGCTGAATTGTGTAAAATTGTGGGTGCTACCACAGGAAGTCTGATGCTGACATATTTAGCTGTGGATGTTAATGCCTCACTGTGGATATTCCCATGATCATATCCCTTCTGCTTTTACTTTGTGCCTCAAGGTCTCCTAGAACTGGAGGTGTAATGTTTATATATCGCTTTGAGATGAAAAGCATATCCAAAGAGAAGATATTACTGTATCACAGAAGCATCTGCCTGAAGCTTATCAAACAATGTGGGCAAGACTGAGGGAAGGCCCTAAATGTTTATGCCAACATCATCTCACCTTGAAGTAGGAGCTTATAAGAATCCACACACCTAATCCCCTAAACACTTCCTTCAATTAATTAGAAAAGCTTGACAGTTTAGCTAATTTATTTCCTTTTACTGTTTCTTTTTACTCTGTATTTCTGTATAAGCTTTCCCAGTTGGCACAGGGGTCAAGAATCTGCCTACAATTGCAGGAGACACAAGAGGTTCCATCCTTGGATCAGGAAGATCCCCTGCAGTAGGAAATAGCAACCCACTTCAGTATTCTCGCGTGGGAAATCCCATGGACAGAGGAGCCTGTCGGGCTACATGAAGTCACAAAGAGTTGGAGGCAACTGAGCACATATATAGACGAATACACATTTTTACTATGTTGGATTTTTCAAAAATCCTTTAACATTATTGGTTAACATTTCAGTTCGTTTTAATCTGAAAGCCCTGATACATTTTCCTTCGTATCGATTATGTTCACAAAAAACTATCAGGAGCTAAATGGATAATTCCCTAAGAAATGCAATTTTAGTGATATATCTCAACATTTATATCACACTAGTTTTTCGTCAAGTACATGTAGAGGTAGAAAAATTTTCCCTTCTTTTGGGCTTCCCAGGTGGTTCAGTGGTAAAGAATTGCCTGCTAATGAGGAGACATGGGTTCGATTCCTAGGTGGGGAAGATCCCCTGGAGTAGGCAGCTCACTCCAGTATTCTTGCCTGGGAAATTCCATGGACAGAGGAGCCTGGCAGGTTACAGTCTATGGGGTCCCAAAGAGTCAGACATGACTGAGCACACACACACCATCCATAACTATAAAAGATTAAAGATATACTCACTTAGAATCAAGATGCAATAATGCTTGAATCATGAATACAGATACGGATCCTTCATTTTACTAGGTTTTGTTGGACTGTTTCGTTAGTAGATTTTTGATTTTTAAAGTTAACTTACTAAAGCAATTTTTATCCTTTGAAAAACAGACACTGAGTTTAATGGTGGGTTAGAGCCATTTCTGTTTCCAAAATGACGTTGGTGTTCCACATAAGGGGGATCAGACAAACTGTATGCTCTTTAACTGCAGGGATGCTATTAAAATACACCATGGCAGCATCAAGATTTTACTCTCAACCTGTTTCTCAGAGTTTTTCTATTCACGGTCCAGCATTTGAAATAATTCCACACAGATGCTCTGGTCTTCAGAAAAAACAAGCCTACATAGAGGAGAGTTTTTTTCTTGAGAAGTTACTGAGATCAAGAGAGACTGAGAAGACTCTTTGTTTTCTTTCTCTCATTGTTTCCATTTGTTAGAGGTTATGTCTCCTCACAGTTTACCAGCTGAGTTCCAGTGTTTCCCTTTGCAGAAATATTTATTAAAAAAAACCCTGAGCTATTATTTATGTATGATATTGCATCTTGAAAACCTGAATAAGAAGATGTCATAATGGAAAAGAATCTGAAAAAGAATATATATATAAAACACTAAATCACTTTGCTGTACACCTGAAATACTTTTAATCCACTATACATCAATTTAAAAATAAGCAAAAAAAAAAGAAGGAAGAAGTGAAGGTAACTTTTTTTTAAAAGATGTGGCAAAAAAGGTTAATAGGAGTCTGGAAACCTGGGTTCACATTTGGTTTCCACTGAAAGAAACTGTGTGATTCAGAGAAGATCCTCATATACTTAGTATAAATTAATGGAATTGACTAGATAAACTCCAATGAAACCAAGCTCTAAAACCCTATTCCAGAACTTAAAAGTTAATCATGAATCAATAATCAAATGTGTTGAAAAGTCATCCTTGAAATTTAGAAACGGAATTTCAACTTACAGGACTGTTCTTGGAAACACAGATATACTGGATGGTTGAAGAAACAAGGAAAGGACATGTAAAATTTTCTCAAGGGTAAAACCTGACAGAAATGTGCTTAATTCTTGCATTTCCCACATCTAAACTTTTTGATCAGTTAAAAAAAAAACAAACTATGGTCAAAAAGGGCATGTAGCTCATTAAATTAAAGAGAGAAACAGGGGAAAAAATGAATTCTGAAAATGGGGCAAATACTTGAACTCACTTTTCCCTTGCTCCATCAACCCCAGTGATGCACACCAAACATTTTTAAAAATGTTATTAGAAGTAAATAGTTCTATTTGTTAGGCAGATATCCCTGAGGAAGATTTCATGGAGCAATCTCAGTGGACAAAAGCCTAGAGGACTTTGCTAGTATTTTATTCTAATCAGTCTTAATGGTCTCTTAGCCTTCTCTCAATGGCCTTAGTTCAAAAGCCAAATATCTAAGTGGCAAAACCATAAGGAATTAGTGAAATCATCACTGGATGAAAACTAAAGGAAAAAAAATTTTTTTAAAGGAGCTGTTTTAGGCCAGTGGCTTTGAAATGAGTATTCGTTCCTGCTAGTGGCTGTCTTGGTAGTCATTGCCAGATCCCATACCTGGCACAGTGTTTGGGGCATGGGGAAGACCTAGGAAATGTTTGACTGATGAATCGTTAGACTAAATAGGCTTTATTTGGGTCAATTCATTCCCTGCTTTCTGGGCAAGTGTCATTAATGTAAATGACAAACAGGGGTTTGGGGAATAGTTTATTTAATCTCTTGCTATATGTCTTTTTCCAACCTCTCAAGTAGCTCTGATGCAAATATTGCGTTCTGCACCTTCCCTGACCATACATTCCTGGAATCTCTGTATCACCAGTATTACTTAGGAGATAAAACATCTAAAATAATAAGTCCCCTGACCAGAGTATCTCTCATCCAACCCACAACTTGAGCTAAATAATCAAACCTCAAAGTCCACAGTATTTTAAAATTTAGGGTTGCTGGTGCTGAATATTTTGCAATTTTCCCCCTCTTTCTCACACTTAAAAAATCATATGCATAAGTACAAATAAATATTCCATAGATACTTGTTGGATAATTGCTTTTACAGTACATTCTGAAAGCTGTCAGAGGAAAGATTTTATAAAATTTGGTTGACTTCCACAAACTCTGAGTATTTTGTGATCCAACTTTTCCTTTGTGCCATATCAGATAAAGTTTGATGAATTTATCGACAGAAGGAAGAGCTGCTTGTCAAAAACAAAAATAGAGAGCAGAGAGAAAGAGGTGGAGTTTCCTTACTGAAATCAGACGTCAACATGCTGTGTTCATTATGAACCCTCACATTCAACAAAGTTGAGAATGCCAGGGTACTGGAGCAAACAGTTTTATTGAAGATCAAAGCAAAACAACCTGCTTTAACAGACTTTGTGTTCTGTCTTTTCATTTCCTGTAGGTGGTGAGCTCCTGAACTGTGCTAAATATCAAAGTCTCTGATTAGAGGTAATTGGTTTCCTTCCTGACACTGAAAATGTCAAAAAGTAGACTGCCTCTGGATGGTCCTAATTTTGAAGCTTACTTGTGAAGATTCCAATTAGTTCTAAGGTGGTAAGAATTAGAATATATTTTGTTTTACAGATTCTTTGAAGTTTCTTGCTGGAGCTTATTTTTCAATATCCTCAGTCATTTGTTTTATATTTATAAGCAAATTGATTTCCTCACTTCTAATTCTATCTTACCAATTTTTAATTAATTATAGTTACCAGTTACAATTAACAAGAAAATTGTACCTGATTGAGTTATATTTTTAATGGAAAACTTTATTTCATAATTCTGTGGTCTCCTGGCTGAATTGAAAAATTTTAATTGGGCATAAAATGTTTTTTATGTTGAAGTTTAAAAAGAGGTGGAAGTGTGTATGAAGAAGCTACTGATACTTTTTTATTTTCAGACAGAATGATCATGTTTATATAATTTTTATCCTGCACAATTTCAAGGATAAAATTTTTAGGATTGATATGGAGTTGGGAATAGTGGATAAGACTTAACAATTATTTGGAATTTAATTAAGTCAGGCTTTCCCTGGTGGCTCAGATGGTAAAGAATCTGCCTGCAATGTAGGGGACTTGGGTTTGGTCCCTGGGTCTGGAAGATCCTCTGGGGAAGGAAATGGCAACCCACTCTAGTATTCTTGCCTGTGAAATCCCATAGACAGAGGAGCCTGGAGAGCTACAGTCCATGGGGTCATAAAAAACTCAGACACAACTGAGTGGACTTTCACAAATAAGTATAAAACCAGTGATTAATATTATTATTATTAGCATGCAAAATGGTGCCTGAATAGAGGGGGTAAACATCAGATAGGGTTTGTATAAAGAACTATAAGCTCAGTGTCACAGAACTGATAGGAAATTTACCTTAAGAACCTTCTAGTCCAATTTCTGAGCTTTACGTGTGAGAAAATTCAGTTTCAGGGGAAGAAACCATTTCAGGTTAAACAATCATTATGGCTTAGTTTAGGCAGCATTCCATGTTTTCTAATTCACTACATTTATTCCTTGTTTTTTCTAGAGATACCAACTAAAAATGGAGAACGAAATGGCAACCCACTCCAGTATTCTTGCCTGGAGAATCCCACGGACAGAGGAATCTGGTGGGCTATGAGGTGGCAAAGAGTCGGACGTGACTGAGTGACTAACACACACACACACCAACTAAAAAATTAAAGTGAATATGTTGAGCTATCCATAGAATCATTAATTTAAATAGAAACAAGGTAAATCTTGATCTGCAAAGTTATTCCTGAACATATTTTGAATACTGTTGTGAATTGTGTAGACCATATTTAATTATTTTTTGCTTACTCAATACTTGTTTCTGTTGCACAAGCCTAATTATGACAGTATAAAAAATAGAAAAAGAAATGAAGAACATCCATAGTTTCCCTCATCACAGTACACAATTTGCAGTTTTTACTCCTAGTACTTTCATGCTTACATATTTTCTGAAGTTGTAATGATGAGGTAATATGACCTTTACTCTGTTTTATTTAATTAACATTATTTCATGACATTTTCATGTTATTACCTAATGTTCATAATGACTACTTTAGCAACTACATAATGTTTCATTGACTTGCTTTGATATTTATTCAGCCATTTCCCTCTTGTTAAACAATTAAGTCACTTCCAATATGACTATAAATAACACTGCAGTGATTTCTTCATTTACATTACCTTTGTATGTTGTTTTTCTTTGAACTATTTTCCAGGGGATAAATGATCAGTTATGGTATTTTAACTGGATACGAGTGTTTAGATATCTGCAAGGCTTATAGCACATTTTCCTAAATAGTTTCCCCAAAAGATTATATTGTATAACCAAAGAATAAAGTCATCTAGGCTGTTGATTAAATAGTACAGCCCCACCTTTACCCAAGGTAGACCATGGAAACAACAGGGAAGCCACAGTGAAGACTGGCTGGGTGTGCAGAAAGATGTCTAGAAGTCTGCGTGGATAATGTACATGACAGGCCCGAAAAATGATGCCCAGTAGTTTTCCTGAAATGTCCCAAAGTGTAATGTCTGAATTAGTGCCTTCTTAAGGTGAAGTCGCTCAGTCGTGTCCAACTCTTTGTGACCCCGTGGACTGTAGCCTACCAGGCTCCTCTGTCCATGGAATTCTCCAGGCAAGAATACTGGAGTGGGTTGCCATTTCCTTCTCCAGGGGATCTTCCAGACCCAGGGATTGAACCCAGGTCTCCTGCATTGGAGGCAGACGCTTTAACCTCTGAGCCACCAGGGAAGTCAGTGCCTTCTTAGGAAGCTAGTTTTAATAAAGTCAAGACATTTCTAGATCCAAGAAAGGTAAAGAATTAGCTAACTCATGTGAAGCATCTAGTTTACATTATTAAATCCCATTACCAATCCTGCACACTTAGAAAAATAGACTTAATGCTTCAAATAAGCACTAAGAACTACCAGTCAANGTACACCTGAAATACTTTTAATCCACTATACATCAATTAAAAAATAAGCAAAAAAAAAGAAGGAAGAAGTGAAGGTAACTTTTTTTTAAAAGATGTGGCAAAAAAGGTTAATAGGAGTCTGGAAACCTGGGTTCACATTTGGTTTCCACTGAAAGAAACTGTGTGATTCAGAGAAGATCCTCATATACTTAGTATAAATTAATGGAATTGACTAGATAAACTCCAATGAAACCAAGCTCTAAAACCCTATTCCAGAACTTAAAAGTTAATCATGAATCAATAATCAAATGTGTTGAAAAGTCATCCTTGAAATTTAGAAACGGAATTTCAACTTACAGGACTGTTCTTGGAAACACAGATATACTGGATGGTTGAAGAAACAAGGAAAGGACATGTAAAATTTTCTCAAGGGTAAAACCTGACAGAAATGTGCTTAATTCTTGCATTTCCCACATCTAAACTTTTTGATCAGTTAAAAAAAAAACAAACTATGGTCAAAAAGGGCATGTAGCTCATTAAATTAAAGAGAGAAACAGGGGAAAAAATGAATTCTGAAAATGGGGCAAATACTTGAACTCACTTTTCCCTTGCTCCATCAACCCCAGTGATGCACACCAAACATTTTTAAAAATGTTATTAGAAGTAAATAGTTCTATTTGTTAGGCAGATATCCCTGAGGAAGATTTCATGGAGCAATCTCAGTGGACAAAAGCCTAGAGGACTTTGCTAGTATTTTATTCTAATCAGTCTTAATGGTCTCTTAGCCTTCTCTCAATGGCCTTAGTTCAAAAGCCAAATATCTAAGTGGCAAAACCATAAGGAATTAGTGAAATCATCACTGGATGAAAACTAAAGGAAAAAAAATTTTTTTAAAGGAGCTGTTTTAGGCCAGTGGCTTTGAAATGAGTATTCGTTCCTGCTAGTGGCTGTCTTGGTAGTCATTGCCAGATCCCATACCTGGCACAGTGTTTGGGGCATGGGGAAGACCTAGGAAATGTTTGACTGATGAATCGTTAGACTAAATAGGCTTTATTTGGGTCAATTCATTCCCTGCTTTCTGGGCAAGTGTCATTAATGTAAATGACAAACAGGGGTTTGGGGAATAGTTTATTTAATCTCTTGCTATATGTCTTTTTCCAACCTCTCAAGTAGCTCTGATGCAAATATTGCGTTCTGCACCTTCCCTGACCATACATTCCTGGAATCTCTGTATCACCAGTATTACTTAGGAGATAAAACATCTAAAATAATAAGTCCCCTGACCAGAGTATCTCTCATCCAACCCACAACTTGAGCTAAATAATCAAACCTCAAAGTCCACAGTATTTTAAAATTTAGGGTTGCTGGTGCTGAATATTTTGCAATTTTCCCCCTCTTTCTCACACTTAAAAAATCATATGCATAAGTACAAATAAATATTCCATAGATACTTGTTGGATAATTGCTTTTACAGTACATTCTGAAAGCTGTCAGAGGAAAGATTTTATAAAATTTGGTTGACTTCCACAAACTCTGAGTATTTTGTGATCCCAACTTTTCCTTTGTGCCATATCAGATAAAGTTTGATGAATTTATCGACAGAAGGAAGAGCTGCTTGTCAAAAACAAAAATAGAGAGCAGAGAGAAAGAGGTGGAGTTTCCTTACTGAAATCAGACGTCAACATGCTGTGTTCATTATGAACCCTCACATTCAACAAAGTTGAGAATGCCAGGGTACTGGAGCAAACAGTTTTATTGAAGATCAAAGCAAAACAACCTGCTTTAACAGACTTTGTGTTCTGTCTTTTCATTTCCTGTAGGTGGTGAGCTCCTGAACTGTGCTAAATATCAAAGTCTCTGATTAGAGGTAATTGGTTTCCTTCCTGACACTGAAAATGTCAAAAAGTAGACTGCCTCTGGATGGTCCTAATTTTGAAGCTTACTTGTGAAGATTCCAATTAGTTCTAAGGTGGTAAGAATTAGAATATATTTTGTTTTACAGATTCTTTGAAGTTTCTTGCTGGAGCTTATTTTTCAATATCCTCAGTCATTTGTTTTATATTTATAAGCAAATTGATTTCCTCACTTCTAATTCTATCTTACCAATTTTTAATTAATTATAGTTACCAGTTACAATTAACAAGAAAATTGTACCTGATTGAGTTATATTTTTAATGGAAAACTTTATTTCATAATTCTGTGGTCTCCTGGCTGAATTGAAAAATTTTAATTGGGCATAAAATGTTTTTTATGTTGAAGTTTAAAAAGAGGTGGAAGTGTGTATGAAGAAGCTACTGATACTTTTTTATTTTCAGACAGAATGATCATGTTTATATAATTTTTATCCTGTACAATTTCAAGGATAAAATTTTTAGGATTGATATGGAGTTGGGAATAGTGGATAAGACTTAACAATTATTTGGAATTTAATTAAGTCAGGCTTTCCCTGGTGGCTCAGATGGTAAAGAATCTGCCTGCAATGTAGGGGACTTGGGTTTGGTCCCTGGGTCTGGAAGATCCTCTGGGGAAGGAAATGGCAACCCACTCTAGTATTCTTGCCTGTGAAATCCCATAGACAGAGGAGCCTGGAGAGCTACAGTCCATGGGGTCATAAAAAACTCAGACACAACTGAGTGGACTTTCACAAATAAGTATAAAACCAGTGATTAATATTATTATTATTAGCATGCAAGATGGTGCCTGAATAGAGGGGGTAAACATCAGATAGGGTTTGTATAAAGAACTATAAGCTCAGTGTCACAGAACTGATAGGAAATTTACCTTAAGAACCTTCTAGTCCAATTTCTGAGCTTTACGTGTGAGAAAATTCAGTTTCAGGGGAAGAAACCATTTCAGGTTAAACAATCATTATGGCTTAGTTTAGGCAGCATTCCATGTTTTCTAATTCACTACATTTATTCCTTGTTTTTTCTAGAGATACCAACTAAAAATGGAGAACGAAATGGCAACCCACTCCAGTATTCTTGCCTGGAGAATCCCACGGACAGAGGAATCTGGTGGGCTATGAGGTGGCAAAGAGTCGGACGTGACTGAGTGACTAACACACACACACACCAACTAAAAAATTAAAGTGAATATGTTGAGCTATCCATAGAATCATTAATTTAAATAGAAACAAGGTAAATCTTGATCTGCAAAGTTATTCCTGAACATATTTTGAATACTGTTGTGAATTGTGTAGACCATATTTAATTATTTTTTGCTTACTCAATACTTGTTTCTGTTGCACAAGCCTAATTATGACAGTATAAAAAATAGAAAAAGAAATGAAGAACATCCATAGTTTCCCTCATCACAGTACACAATTTGCAGTTTTTACTCCTAGTACTTTCATGCTTACATATTTTCTGAAGTTGTAATGATGAGGTAATATGACCTTTACTCTGTTTTATTTAATTAACATTATTTCATGACATTTTCATGTTATTACCTAATGTTCATAATGACTACTTTAGCAACTACATAATGTTTCATTGACTTGCTTTGATATTTATTCAGCCATTTCCCTCTTGTTAAACAATTAAGTCACTTCCAATATGACTATAAATAACACTGCAGTGATTTCTTCATTTACATTACCTTTGTATGTTGTTTTTCTTTGAACTATTTTCCAGGGGATAAATGATCAGTTATGGTATTTTAACTGGATACGAGTGTTTAGATATCTGCAAGGCTTATAGCACATTTTCCTAAATAGTTTCCCCAAAAGATTATATTGTATAACCAAAGAATAAAGTCATCTAGGCTGTTGATTAAATAGTACAGCCCCACCTTTACCCAAGGTAGACCATGGAAACAACAGGGAAGCCACAGTGAAGATTGGCTGGGTGTGCAGAAAGATATCTAGAAGTCTGCGTGGATAATGTACATGACAGGCCCGAAAAATGATGCCCAGTAGTTTTCCTGAAATGTCCCAAAGTGTAATGTCTGAATTAGTGCCTTCTTAAGGTGAAGTCGCTCAGTCGTGTCCAACTCTTTGTGACCCCGTGGACTGTAGCCTACCAGGCTCCTCTGTCCATGGAATTCTCCAGGCAAGAATACTGGAGTGGGTTGCCATTTCCTTCTCCAGGGGATCTTCCAGACCCAGGGATTGAACCCAGGTCTCCTGCATTGGAGGCAGACGCTTTAACCTCTGAGCCACCAGGGAAGTCAGTGCCTTCTTAGGAAGCTAGTTTTAATAAAGTCAAGACATTTCTAGATCCAAGAAAGGTAAAGAATTAGCTAACTCATGTGAAGCATCTAGTTTACATTATTAAATCCCATTACCAATCCTGCACACTTAGAAAAATAGACTTAATGCTTCAAATAAGCACTAAGAACTACCAGTCAAGCCTAAAGGAAATCGACCCTAAATCTTCACTGGAAGGACTGATGCTGAAGCTGAAGCTGTAATACTTTGGCCACCTGATGTGAAGAGCTGACTCACTGGAGAAGGCTCTGATGTTGAGAAAGATTGAAGGCAAAAGGAGAAGAGGGCAGCCAAGGATGAGATGGTAAGATAGTGTCCACCAACTCAATGGACATGAATTTGAGCAAACTTGGGGAGATAGTGAAAGACAGAGGAGCTTGGTGTGCTACAATCCATGGGGTCGCAAAGAGTAAGACATGACTTAGTGACTCAGCAACAACAAAGAACTAAGAAGCAAGAAGTTGAGTACATGAAACCCTTGCCTGTTGAGTGAAAGAAAAATGGAAAACAACTTAATTTTCTCATCCATCGTAAACTGTGTTCCCTACACACACATTCCACTCTCCCCCCAACTCTCTCTCTCTCTCTCACACACACACACACACACACACACACACACTAACTAAACACATACTAGTCACTGAAAAGGCCATGTTTTTTAAATTTCACAGGTTCTTTAGGACTCAGACCCTGGACTCACAGAGCTGTGGTGATTGACTTGCCATTACTACAGAGCATTTCCTTTCCTGATATATGGAGCTACCCAGCTACCATTTGCTTCCCAGGTTGTGCTAGTGGTAAAGAATCTACCTCCCAATGCAGGAAACATAAGAGGCGGAGGTTTGGTCCCTGAGTCAGGAAGATCCCCTGGAGGAGGGCACATCAACCCACTCTAGTATTGTTGCCTAGAGAATCCCATGAATAGAGAGGCCTGGTGGGCTACAGTCCATAAGGTCACAAAGAGTCAGACACAATTGGGTGTCTGAACACATATGGTGCTGGTGGTGGTTTAGTTGCTAAGTTGTGTCCAATTCTTGCAGCCCCATGGACAGAGGACCCTGGCAGGCTACAGTCCATGGGATTCTCCAGGCAAGAATATTGGAATGGGTAGGCATTTTCTTCTCCATTCAACACATATAGCTACCATTTATTGAAAAGCTACTATCTCCATGCCATTTTCTTGGGTTCTTTTTGTTCAGGATCTCATTTAATTCTCACAGCAGCACTATACGGTACCCTATATTTCTCCCTATTACATATGCGGAAATCAAGGTTCAGAATCTTTAAGTAATTTGCATGAAACCACAAGTTCTGAGTTATGAGCAGGCAGAGCAAGATTCGCCCTTCTCTGATCAATGCTGTCCTGTGAAGTACTTCTCGGTGCAGCACAGAGTGAGGGGGCATTTCTACTTTTCTATGTTAATATTTCTGGGATATTTTGATTCTCTTAAGATTTTTCTATTCATACAATGTGAAAAATCTCTCAGTTGCTTCTTTTTCTCATAACGTCTGTGGTACTGGTCATTTACTCTGCTATTAAATGTGTGTCCAGAAGAATATAAATGGGAACCACAATAGCAGCCCCAAATGAACTCTGTAATGTTTTATGAAATGTTAAAATATTTTGCACTCAATCTTCATGACTTAAGTCACAACAGATGTTTCAAATTAGCAGTTGTGTTGCTGGTGAAATCTCAACAATATCAATTCAGATTGCACAACCACACTTGATTTATCTCTTTAGATTAAGGTCCCATAAAAACTAAAGATGAAGTCTCATGACTGACAAGTCTCTAAATTTAGTTTCTAAAAGGCAATTGAATCTAATAAAGTGTTACCATCAGAGACATTTTGGAGAAGGAAAAGAACATAACAGGAATATACCTATGTCATAACACTGCTACCTTATTAATGATTCTTCTCCTCAAGTAGTTAAGCTGATTTCTCAGCAAATCAATTAAAATTACTCACAAGAATTTAAATATGTACTGCACTATTAGTTGAAATGATCTCAGTACAGAATTGGAAAAAAAAAACCATTCTTTTTACTGCTTTGAAAATTTCACCCAAAGAGGGATTAGATGAATTCTAAGTTTTTTAATTGCAGAAGAATTCTATTACAAATTTAAACTCAAGAGGAAAACACTCAAATGTATGATTACTATATTATTAGTGAGTATTTGGGATAAAAATCTCATACTTGGAAATGCCAAAGAAAACTTTCTGGATTATAGGCGGAAAGATACTGGCCATAAATATATCTAGAACTTTTAACTATGACAAAAGTAATTTTGCTACATATTCTGCCTGCCTTTACTTAGGTAGTTAAAGTTAGAAACACAGTTATATAACAAGTTAAGTCCTGGGAAAGGGGGGAAAAATAATGATTCCATGTAGATACAGCCCTCAAAATTTACTTGTAAATGGTTTTGCTTTTAAACATAATTTCTCATAGAAAATATTTCAAATTATAGCCTCTCTCTACCTGAAACCCACTGAATGTATAATTAAGTTGAACTGTGGTTATATTTGAGACAGAGTTCTGAGTTCAGGGAGCAAGGAGTCAGAGAACACACTGAGTTCTTTCCTTTAGGACTGGACATGAATAAAATATTGTCATAGGCAATGTATATATAGGAACCTTTTCACTTTACATTCTTTCCTCTCTCCCGAATGCTGCCTGCTGCTCAGTTTTGGGGGTGTGGCATACTCATTTCCTGCTTTAAACTACGTTTATTGGCATACTACCCAGAACCAGCCTGTCTCCCAAAGGACTCCATGCCTCAAAATCGTCTCCCTCCACTCTTGTCCCTACTGTGTCCCTTCCATGGGGAACATACTCAATAATTACTCACTGAAGGAATGAATGAAATAAGAAATACAAAAAGTAAAACAGAAAAGATGTGGATTTGATTTTTTATAGCCTCTTCACTTTTCCTATATTTGCACGTTTCTTATATTTGTTTTCCAAATTTCATCTGGTTGTTGTTCAGCACAGTGACTCCTTTGGAGGCAAGAGCTTGAGTTGCAACAAATGTGGTAAGGGTGGAAGATAGCAGGGCAGATGTTTACTGTAGATTTTTAGATTCAGTGTTGATGGAAGGCTCACCTTAATTTTAAATGATGAGGGTATTTCAAATAGTGAGGCTACAAAGCTCAAGAGACCATTGTGACTCAGGATGACATAAGGTAAACACACAGTGGTTGTGTGGTATAGAGATTTCAAACTTGATACACCCGTTCCAAGCAGTGATGGGATCGTAAAGCCACATTTCTGTCCTATCCAACACAGAGAGGCAGGATGGAACAATGCAGCTACAGTGCCTCTGCTTTGCAACAATGGTTCATAGCCAGCGACGCCTGATGCTCAGTGTGGCTCCCATGGTAACTCGTGGGCGAGGTGCCTCCTTAGGCCCTTCCTGTGCTGCATACCTATCTTATTACTAAGCTGCTTCTGGTTGAACTCCCATGCACATGCTCTTGTATGGTCAAAAGGAGACTTCCTCTGTTCAGAACTCATTCAAGGCCTCATATGCGCACATGGCAGGCTGCTGGCCAAAATGTGCCCACTAAGCCCCTAACAAATGAATCATGAATCTGGGTGACTAGAGAGACAAATGTTTACCATGGAATGGTAACAAAAAGTCTGGGCTTTTTGCCATTTAGGAAGGAAAAAAAAAAACCACAAAACATATAAACTTTCTTATCCTTTCCTGGATAGGTCTAAGAAGGTACAGTGTGCTCAATTCAGTCTTTAGGCAGCACGTATATTGACAAAAAATGAGACTTTTTTTTTTATAAATTCATAATGAAATATATATACATAACTTTATATTTTATACATATATATATACATATATGTATCATTTTATTTTTTGTGATGACTTATGTGCTTTACCATAAAATAGCACAGGATGTTATTATTACAATTTCTTTCCTATTCTATCCCTTCATTGTGTAAGGCTATAGAGCAAGCAGGCTATGCTATTTCTCACTGAACAGAAAGAATGAAGGCAGAATAAGATAATGTTTATAACTATAGGCTTTGTAGTCAGGCAGAATGGGTTTAAGGGCTTCCCAGGTGGCTCAGTAAAGGATCCGTCTGCCAAGCAGGAGATGCAGGTTTGATCCCCGGGTCAGGAAGATCCCTTGGAAGGGGAAATAGAAACCTATTG
This sequence comes from Oreotragus oreotragus, assembly GCA_006410675.1. Classification (NCBI taxonomy): domain Eukaryota; kingdom Metazoa; phylum Chordata; class Mammalia; order Artiodactyla; family Bovidae; genus Oreotragus; species Oreotragus oreotragus. The sequence continues at coordinate 101,727 of SJYX01012702.1, read as the reverse complement.
CAGTATTCTTGCCTGGGAAATCCCAGGGACAGAGGAGCCTGGCGGGCTACAGTCCATGGGGTCGCAAAGAGTTGGACATGACTTAGTGACGAAACAGTAGCAGGAGAGTGGATTTAAATTCCAGCTGTGCCACTTCTGTGTTAACCATTTAGAACAGTGCCTGAAACAAATTATGTGCTCAATAAATGTTATTTGAAGATTATTTGCCTACTGATATTATTCCTAAAATTAGTGTTAGGAAAAAATTCCACCAAAAGCATTATGGCCAAAGAGCCAAAAATAAACACCAGTAACGTTATGCCCCACTAGACTAAATTTGCTAATTCCTCTAAGGAAAGCTACTTGAGTAGAAGTACTTTAAGTTAATTATTTGTTGTTTACTAACTGTTATTTACTTTTCCTTTTCTGTGTTTTATCAGTCCTTATCACTGTGCTCGATAAATAAATTAGTACAGAAATAGAGATAGAACAAAAAAGAGATCTAAGACAATGGAATATCTAGTATGTTAACATAGTCTATTCCAGAAGGAGAAAGTTAAGAAAAACAATTTCTAGCATATTTATAAATAATTTATTATTGCTATTTGATGGTACATGCATACATATATCTGGGCTCAGTCTTTGGAACTGGAAAGTGTAATCCAAATGTGCTCATCTTTCCATTTGGCCAGCAGAATATTTCTCCTTCAACTGCAGTTTGCTTCTCTTTGGCTCTCTGGCAAGCTGACAAAACTGTTTGATGATCCCATGTTCAGCACACAGAGACTTTGCAGTTTATCCAATATCTTCATTCAAATATTCAGGGAGAAGCTGAGAACATCAAACTATTTTTAGTTATTCTGGAAATGCATCAGGAAGTTTCCTACTGTGTAGCAGAGTGGAAGTGATTTATTAAATGAGAAAGTAACCCATTGATCAATGCAAAGTTGACAGCTAGTAAAAAAAATCTTGCAGCTGGGACTCATCTCTCCATGCAAAAGATTTCTGAAAAAGAGGCCAGGGGAATTGAGGTGATTTGGACTACTTGTGGCATGAAGTTCTGACACTCTTTCTGTAAGACTATTAATATGAAATATGGTTTTCCAACTTTAATGCTGAGTGATGAAGGAAAGAAAAGATGTAGAAACTTACTTTATAGGAGAATTATTTCAGATACTCTAAAAATATTTATAGAATCTCCTGTAAAATATCTTTGTAAGGTACCCTTCAAAGAGAACTCCTCTTTGCAATCCAAATCTCAAGTTCAATTACAATGTGAGCTAGAGAACAGGAAGGTAGGAAAGGAAGGCTGGGAGTTGGCTCTATCAAAAACACTCTTAATAACATACCTGTATGCTCTAATAACTGCTTTACATTTTAGAGGACTTTTCCTATTATTTATAGAATTAATCATGCTTTGAATGGAAACATCAGCAAGATGGCAGAATAGGAAGCCTCAAACCCTCCTCTCACCATTGAGATATCAATTCAAGAATGATACACAGACCAATTCCCTTTGTGAGAAATCCAGACACCAATTAAGAGGCTACTTCACCTCCAGACAAGCCTGAAGTCAGCTACTTCAAAGCTGGTAGGAAAGTTCATAGCACTCACTACCAGAATCCCTCCCACCAGCACAAAGCAGCACACCGCAGCATGATTCAAAGGAAATTCCCAATTTCCAGTATCTCTGGGGTTGGGGGAACAAAGACAGAATATCCAATAACATTTTGACTTTTGGTGGTGGGGGGAGCTAACAGTAACTGGTTTCTTTCTTGCTTGAATATAAACACTGTAGGAAAGGACACCAGACTTTGGGGGGGGGGGTGTGGTGATAAGAACAAAGATAAATGTTTGAACTAGAATTTCCACTCTCCCATCTCAGAATAGAGCAACATCAGAGTACTCAAGTATAGGAAGCAAATAATGACTACCCCCAACTACCACCCCACCCCTGTTCCTGGCATCTCCCTGGAGAGCAAAGATTTGAATCATGTGTTCAATGTCTGGCTTCTTTTGCGGGGTGGGGGGTATGCCAGTGGATTGAATTTCCACCTCATTTGACTTGGAGTGCTGATGGAACCTGAGATATTCTAGATGCCTGGGGGGAGAGGGGTGTGGTTCTTTGAGAACAACAAAGAACTGGGTGGTTTATGGCAGCTCCAGAAAACCTGCAGTACCACAAAGAGACAATAGAGGGAAAGAGAGATTGTGAACTCTTGAAGAAAGAGCCTTCAAAACATCTCTAATTGGACATTTATATTCACAAGCCCAGAGAAGACACGTCTGCAGGAAAGGTTTAAGAGGCCCCAAGGATCTCTGTTCAGGCTAGTGGGTAAAGGCCTTCCCTGCATGAAGCTAGTCCAAAAAGACAGGAAGAAGTAGATGCTTTTTGAATGTGCAGATTACAACACAAAGTAACTAATCACACGAAGAAACAGAAAAAACATGGCCCAACCAAGGGAACAAAATACATTTCCAGGTACTGACCTTAAAGAATTGAACATTATAAATTAACTGATAATTTAAGATAATCATCATAAAGATGTTAAATGAGCTCAGTAAAATCATGCTTGGAAAAAATAGTAATAACCACAAAGAGATTAAAAAAAAAAAAGATTTCAAGTCAGAAACTGTGACAGGAAACAAAGAACATTACATAGTTATAAAAGGATCAGTTCACCAAGGAGATAGCAATTACAAATATCCACACATCCAACATCAGAGTACTCAAGTATAGGAAGCAAACAATGACAGAACTGAAGGTAGAAACAAACAGCAACAAAATAATAGTAGGAGATTTCAGTATCCCATTTTCAGTAATGAATAGAATACCCAGCTGGAGATCAATATGGAAAGGAAAAAAAACTTGAACAATGGTACAAATCAATTGAGCTAAAGGACATATACAAAACACCCCATCCAACAACAGCAGAATACTTATTCTTCTCCAAAAACATTATCCAAAGATAGATCACTTGTCAGGTCACAAAACAAGTTTTTACAAACTTAAAAAGCTTGAAATCATTCCAGGTATTTTTTCCAACCACAAGAGAATGTAACTGGAAATCAATAGAAGAAAAACTGGAAAATTCACAAATATGTGGAAATTAAATAGCACACTCCTGACAATTAGTGAGTTAAGGAAGCAATCAAAAGAGAAGTTAAAAAATATCTTAAGACAACCAAAAATATAACATAATAGAACTTAAGAGATGCAGCAAAAGCAGTACTAAGAGGGAAGTTTGTGGTGGGAAATACCTGTATTAAAAAAAAGAGAATAACCCAAAGATACCTCAAGGAACAAGAAAAAGAAGAATAAACAAACTCCAAACTTAGTTGTCTAATTCCCTAGTGACTTGTGGTAAAAATTCTGCCTGCCAATGCAGGAAATCCAAAAGAGACACATTCAATCCCTGGGTCAGGAAGATTCCCAGGAGGAGGAAATGGCAACCTATTCCAGTATCTTTGCCTGGAAAATTCCATGGAGAGAGGAGCCTGACGGGCCGTGGTCCATGGGGTCACGAAGAGTCAGACATGACTGAGCACACACACAGAGTTAGAAGAAGGAAACAATAAAGATTCAAGAATAAGTGAATGAAATAGAGATTAGAAAAACAATAGGAGAAATAAGTAAACTGAATTAGCTGTTTGTAAAGATCAATGAAATTGACAAATCATTAGATTAATTAGAAAGAAGACTCAAAAAATAAAACCAGAAATGAGGGAAAAGACATTATAATTGATGAAATAGAAATTTAATGTTAGATACTACTCTGAACAATGATATGACAACAAATTGCATAAGTTAGAAGAAATGGATTAATTTCTAGAAACATGCAACTTATCAAGAACAATTCATGAGGAAATAGAAAATCGAAACAGACATAACCTGAAAGGAAATTGAATTAGCAATAAAATGTCTCCAAACAATAAAAGTCCAGGACCAGATCTTCATTAGGGAAATCTACAAAACATTAGAGACAAATTATTGTCAATTATTCTCAAATTCTTCCAAATAATTGAGGAGAGAACACCTCCAAGCTTATTTTAATAAGGACAGCATTACTCTGATACCAAAGCCAAAGACACTTCAAGAAAATTAAATTATAGACCAATATCCATGACCATAACAGGTATACAAATCCTCAGTAAAATACTAGCAAACAAAACTCAATAGCACATTAAAAGGATCATAAACCACTATCAAGTGAGACTCCTTTTTCAATGAGATGCAAGGATGGTTCAATATAGAAAAACAAGTCACTGTAAGGAGCCACATTAACAGTGTGAAGGATAAAAATCACACGATCATCACAATAGATCCAGAAAAGAAGTTTGACAAAATTCAACACTTTTCATTATAAATCACTCAACAAACTAGGAATAGAAGGGAATTACCTCTACATAACAGTGGAGGTGATGGAAATTCAGTTGAGCTATTTGAAATCCTTAAGGGGATGCTGTGAAAGTGCTGCACTCAATATGCCAGCACATTTGAAAAACTCAGCAGTGGCCAAGGGCTGGAAAAGGTCAGTTTTCATTCCAATCCCAAAGAAAGACAATGCCAAAGAATGTTCAAGCTGTCGCACAATTGCACTCATCTCACACGCTAGGAAAGTAATGCTCAACATTCTTGAAGCCAGGCTTCAGCAATACATGAACCGAGAAGTTCCAGATGTTCAAGCTGGTTTTAGAAAAGGCAGAGAAACAGAGATCAAATTGCCAACATCCAATGGATCATCGAAAATGCAAGAGTTCCAGAAAAATATCTATTTCTGTTTTATTGAATATGGCAAAGCCTTTCACTGTGTGGATCACACTACAGTGTTGGAAAATTTTCAAGAGATGGGAAAATCAGACCACCGACCTGCCTCTTGAGAAACCAACATGCAGGTCAGGAAACAACAGTTAGAACTGGACATGGAACAACAGACTGGTTTCAAACGGAAAGGAGTACGTCAAGGCTGTATATTCTCACCCTGCTTATTTAACTTATATGCAGAGTACACCATGAGAAAAGCTGGGCTGGAAGAAGCACAGGCTGGAATCAAGATTGCCTGTAGAAACATCAGTAACTTCAGATATGCAGATGACAACATCCTTATGGGATAAAGTGAAGAGGAACTAAAAAGAACCTCTTGATGAGAGTGAAAGAGGAGAGTGAAAACGTTGGCATAAAGCTCAACATTCAGAAAATGAAGATCATGGCATCTGGTCCCATTACGTCAGACAAATAGATGGGGGGATTGGGAAAACAGTGTCAGATTTTATGTTGACGGTTCAAAAATCACTGCAGATGGTGATTGCAGCCATGAAATTAAAAGACGCTTACTCCTTGGAAGGAAAGTTNTTGGGGACAGGAAGAGAAGGGGACGAGAGGATGAGATGGCTGGATGGCATCACTGACTTGATGGACATGAGTTTGGGTGAACTCTGCGCATTGGTGATGGACAGGGAGGCCTGGTGTGCTGCAGTTCATGCAGTTGCAGAGTCAGACACGACTGAACGACTGAACTGAAGAATGAGGTTTCAAATTAAGCTTGGAAACTTGGAAGAACTTCTTGTAAGACTAGTTTGTACCGTGTACAATTGTTTCATGTACAGTTGTACCATGTATAATGTATTACCATACATTCCTTGTCTTTTGTGATTATATGTATGACCAGGCTAGAGGACGTAGTGTGGTCTGGTGGGCTGAGAGAGGAACCTGACTTTGGCTTGGAGGGAACACACATCCATAGAAGAATAGGCAGCTGCGTTGGGAGATCTGGGGAATTTAGCAGGGGCCATTCTGAACGAGGTCAGCAATCGTCTGGACATGGCTGTGGCGCCTGCAAGCATTGTTCAGTAACATGTTGAAATTTTTTAGAACGCGAAGTTCAAGAGAACAGACTTCATCCAGACTTTATTTTTTGAAAGGTGGAAACCCTNTGGACATGAGTTTGGGTGAACTCTGCGCATTGGTGATGGACAGGGAGGCCTGGTGTGCTGCAGTTCATGCGGTTGCAGAGTCAGACACGACTGAACAACTGAACTGAAGAATGAGGTTTCAAATTAAGCTTGGAAACTTGGAAGAACTTCTTGTAAGACTAATTTGTACCGTGTACAATTGTTTCATGTACAGTTGTACCATATATAATGTATTACCATACATTCCTTGTCTTTTGTGATTATATGTATGACCAGGCTAGAGGACGTAGTGTGGTCTGGTGGGCTGAGAGAGGAACCTGACTTTGGCTTGGAGGGAACACACATCCATAGAAGAATAGGCAGCTGAGTTGGGGGATCTGGGGAATTTAGCAGGGGCCATTCTGAACGAGGTCAGCAATCGTCTGGACATGGCTGTGGAGCCTGCAAGCATTGTTCAGTAACATGTTGAAATTTTTTAGAACGCGAAGTTCAACAGAACAGACTTCATTCAGACTTTATTTTTTGAAAGGTGGAAACCCTGAGACTGCTTGGAAATGAAAGTGTTTATCTTTATAGTCAGAAGGCTACTGAAATTTGGGCACAAATTCTTTATATGCAATATTCTAAATTTAGTACTACTCTTAAGAGCAATGTGGGAATACTTACAAGTTTACAGTCATTGATAGAAATAGGCTACAATGAGAAGTGTTTATTTAAATGGGAGAGTAAAGAAATTAGAGTGTTCTATCAGTGCATCTTTAATCTCTACCCTTGAGTCTATTTCTTGAACAATTATATCCCAAATGAAATGCTACTAGGCTCAATTTGCAGCCCTCTTGATTAAGCTAAGCTATAACTCAGTAAGACACATGGATTGAATTCTTTTATACCATTTGAGCTGAATAGCTTCAATTGGTCTCTTAGAGACCTATCAGCTGAATGAACTGCCTGAGAGTGTTTGCCAGGGGACAACAGAGCCTAAAGTTTAAATGTGAACTTCTGCATCAGATGTACATAAAATCTTAAAGAATTGTAATAATTTTGCTTTTAGATATTTGAGAATTTTGATTTGATTGTCTTAATTTGGTATGTGATTTGTGATTAAATTCTCTGCAGAAAAATATTACTTTTTAACAAAAATAAAACATCACAGGCCAGGTACACAGGAACCAGATGCAAATTAGCTCAGGGGAAGGGCCCTCGGCCTGCCCTGGGGGTGAGTGTGTTGATGGCATCCACGGGAAGCAGACAGGGATGGAGGCTGCAGAGCCAACCGCTGCCCAGGACGAGGGGCTTCCGGGAAGGGCTCTGGGTCTCTGTCCCGAGCGGGGGCCGGTTCTCCCTGCAGGGCAGGGTCAGTCATGTTGGGCATCTGGTTGTTGGCCAGGAGCCAAGGCAGGCTCTCCCTGCAGAGGTGGTGACGCATCCCCTGACTCGGGTTCTCCTGCCAAAGCCCGAGCAGGTGCAGGTGGATGTTCTGGCTCAGGGGGTGGGACATCGGTGCCTGTGGCTGGGTGTCCTGCAGGCACACAGGTCCCATATGCCCAGTGGGCTGGCCGGTACCCAGCTGGCCCGGTGTCTTGGGGAAGGGAAGTCTCGGGTCTCCATCTCCCCTCCGTGGATCCCTGGGTCCGGCGCCCATGGCCACCACTGCTGAAGGGACAGCACGTAGAAGTGGAGTCTGGATGTAATGACAGGCCAGTGCTAGAACTGTGAGAGAAGAGAAGGTTATCCATAGCCAGCATTTTGATCTGTGTATACGGGGACAGTAAGTTTCCCAGAAAATCCCAAAGAATACCCAGCATAGGATGCACTCGGACTGCAGTGGGAAAGTTGGATTGTGTGAGTCCAGCCTTTGTTCCAGGCCAAGACCCAGTTCTGTGGGACTCCTCCCTGTGTAGCTCAGCAACCTCTCTGCACACACTCACATGCACAGCCCCAGGATCCTCACATCTGGGCTCTGCTGTGCCGGGCTCCAGGTCCTCCTGCTGCCTCAGAGGCAGGGCTTCTCGGGACTGCGGGTCAGAGGCGGGTGTGCTGAGATCCGTGTCAGCCTGAGACTGGGTCCTGCCGTGTGTCCTGGGTGGTTTCTGTGGAGCAGGCCTTCCCCGCTTCCTCTTCGTTCCCAGCTGGGCTGAGCCCTCCACGGGCACGCTCACCTGGAGCCTGCCCTGGGCCTCACGGGCAGGGGGGTGGTGGTCCGACCCCTCCCTCGGGGAGGTGGATGGGGTGCCCCCCTCATCGGCCACATCCACGGGCACACTCTGAAAGGACACTGACCGTCAGCCAGCCCTGCTTGGAGTTGACTGAGCTGGCCCTGAGCAGTATGGCAGCTGCTTCTGCCCACCACAACTTCTGCTGCCAGCAGAAACGTGTGTCTGCTCGGGTACCATCCCTGGACCATGGAGACCCCCTTGAGGCCGTGGGGTCTTCCTGGGCAGCTGGTGCTGCCTGGACTCTCCCCATCCCACCCAGCCTGCTCTCCCCTGGGGTGTGGACACTGCCAGCCACCCAGCCCACAGACTTCTAACCCACATCCGCGTGGGCTTGCTAGAGGCAGACATACCCCCAAGAAGGCCTCTTCCACACACACAGGGAAACGACTCGGGGTTACCCGGGGGGAACGGGAGAGGGGACCTGGTCCGGCCCGGGGCTCCCGTGTTACCTTCCTGTTCCTTCGGGCAAAGGGCTACAGGCCTATCCGGGGGTTCCTCAACCAGCATCAACCACGTTCACATACGTTCAGCCGCTGAGCTCTGCCGAGGCCCCGGCCTCTGGGAAGGGGCAAACAGCAAAACATCTCGAGAGCCTGCCAACTGGCTGGCTGTGGGATCCTCTCTGCTGTGAAGCCTGGAGACTCGGGTTCCGGGTTCTGTTGGGCTCTGTTGCCAGGAAGTGATGTCATTTCCTGGGGTCGTCGCCGAGGTCCCTTGCACAGAGCTCCCCAAGCGAACCTCTGGGTTTCTGTCTGTTCACCGACCCCCTTAGGCCATGTACAGGCACAGTGACACCCACACCGCCCACCCCACGGCTTTGGCAGGCCTGGGTGCAGCCAGGGCCTCAGCTCCAAGGACACAGCTCTTTCAGACAGGCTCCTCCTTCTCATCTGTGATGTGGCCCTGGACAAGCCATATGCCCCTCAGGGTTTCCCCAGTCTCTCCATCTGCAGAGTGGGGGGGTCAATGTCCCATCTCCTGCCTAGGTCTGTCAGCCTACAACACCTACCTGCCTTTCTACCTGGGGCTGGTATCACATGGAGCTTGTGCACTGGGACTTCCCAAAGGCAGGAATCAATCCAGCGCTGACCTAGCACAGAATGGTGCAGAAACAGGCCTGGATAGGCTCTGGGACCTAGGAAAAGGCACTAACAACTAACACCTCAAAAAGGTGTCCTTTTCATTCTCGGGGACTGGAATGCAAAAGTAGGAAGTCAAAAAACACCCTGAGAAACAGGCCAATTTTGCCTCAGATTACGGAATGAAGCAGGGCAAATAATAGTGTTTTGCCAAAAGAACGCCCTGGTCATAGCAAACACCCTCTTCCAACAACACAAGAGAAGACTCTACACGTGGATATCACCAGATGTTCAACACTGCAATGAGAGTGATTATGCTCTTTGCAGCCAAAGATGGAGAAGCTCTATACTGTCAGCAAAAACAAGATGAGAAGCTGACTGTTTCTCAGATCATGAGCTCCTTACTGCAAAATTTAGACTTAAATTGAAGAAAGTAGGGAAAACCTTTAGATCATTCAGGTATGATCTAAATTAAATCCCTGATGATTATACAGGGGATGTGAGTAATAGATTGAAGGGAATAGATCTGATAGAGTGCCTGATGAACTGTGGACGGAGGTTCGTGACATTGTACAGGAACAGGGATCAAGAACATCCCCAACAAAAAGAAATGCCCAAAAAAAAAAATGGCTGTATGAGGAGGCCTCACAAATAGCTGTGAAGAGAAGAGAAGAGAAAAACAAAGGAGAAATGGGAAGATATAAGTATCTGAACGCATATTTCCGCAGAAGAGCAAGGAGAGATAAGAAATCCTTCAGGAGCGAACAATGCAAAGAAATATAGGAAAACAACAGAGTGAGAAAGAGTAGAGATCTCTTCAAGAAAATCGGAGATCCCAAGGGATCATTTCATGCAAAGATGGGCTCGATAAAGACAGAAATGGTATGGAACTAAGAGAAGCAGATGATATTAAGAAGAATTGGCAAGAATTCACAGAAGAACTGTACCAGAAAGATCTTCACGACCCAGATAATCACGATGGTGTGATCAGTCACCTCGGATCAGACATCCTGGAATGTGAAGTCAAGTGGGCCTTAGAATCACTACAAAGAAACTAACTAGTGGAGTTGATGGAATTCCAGTGGAGCTATTTCAAATCCTGAAAGGTGATGCTGTGAAAGTGCTGCACTCAATATGCCAGCACATCTGGAAAACACAGCAGTGGCCACAGGACTGGAAAAGGTCATTTTTCATTCCAATCCCAAAGAAAGACAATGCCAAATAATGCTCAAACTACCACTCAATTGCACTCATCTCACACGCTAGTAAAGTAATGCTGAAAAATCTCCAAGCCAGGCTTCAGGAATACGTGAACCGTGAACTTCCAAATGTTCAAGCTGGTTTTAGAAAAGGTAGAGCAACCAGAGATCAAATTGCCAACATCTGCTGGATCATCGAAAAAGCAAGAGAGTTCCAGAAAACATCTATTTCTGCTTTATTGAAAATGCCAAAGTCTTTGACCGTGTGGATCACAGTAAACTGTTGCAAAATGTTCAAGAGGTCTGGATACTAGACCCCCTGACCTGTCTCTTGAGAAACCTATATGCAGGTCAGGAAGCAACTGTTAGCACTGGACATGGAACAACGGAATGGTTCCAAATAGGGAAAGGAGTACGTCAAGGCTGTATATTGTCCCCCTGCTTGTTGACCTTATGTGCAGAGTACATCATGAGAAAGGCTGGGCTGGAAGAAGCACAAGCTGGAATCAAGATTGCCAGGAGAAATATCAGTAACCTCAGATATGTAGATGACACCACCCTTAGGGCAGAAAGTGAAGAGGAACTGAAAAGAACCTCTTGATGAGAGTGAAAGAGGAGAGTGAATGCGTTGGCTTAAAGCTCAACATTCAGAAAATGAAGATGATGGCATCGGGTCTCATGACGTCATGGCAAATAGGTGGGGGGATTGTGAAAACAGTGTCAGACTTTGTTTGGGGGGGCTCCAAAATCACTGCAGATGGTGACTGCAACCATGAAATTAAAAGACGCTTACTCCTTGGAAGGAAAGTTATGACCAACCTAGACAGCATATTCAAAAGCAGAGACATGAATTACTTTGTGAACCAAGGTCCGTCTAGTCAAGGCTATGGTTTTTCCGCGGTCATGTATCGATGTGTGAGCTGGGCCGTGAAGAAAGCTGAGTGCCGAAGAATCGATGCTTTTGAACTGTGGTGTTGGAGGACTCTTGAGAGTCCCTCGGACTGCAAGGAGTTCTAATCAGTCCATTCTGAAGGAGATCAGCCCTGGGATTTCTTTGGAAGGAATGATGTTAAAGCTGAAACTCCAGTACTTTGCCACCTCATGCGAAGAGTTGACTCATTGGAAAAGACTCTGATGCTGGGAGGGACTGGGTAAGGGAGGAGAAGGGGACGACAGAGGATGAGATGGCTGGATAGCATCATTGACTTGATGGATCTGAATCTGTGTGAACTCTGGGAGTTGGTGATGGACAGGGAGGCCTGGTGTGCTGCGATTCATGGGATTGCAGAGAGTTGGTCTAGACTGAACGACTGAACTGAGTGGAACTGAATATGAAAATGAAGAGAGGAGGACCATTGAGGCAATTTTTCACCCATTGGGAAAGTAATTGGATCCCTGCTTCACAAAACACCACCAAAGCAATTAAGACACATACTAAGAACCAACACTTGAAAGGATAATTCCATGGACTGTCAAAACCATGGGACTGAAAGAGTCTACCAAGACTAAGCGACTATAACTTTCACTTTCGGTCAAGAAAAAAAAATCCATTTTTCTGTCATTTCAGTGGTTAGCACTGATTGCGGACACCCAAAGATTGGGAAGAAATGGAGAAAGAAGAAGACTAAATGTTGTCAGGTGGGGGAGGGAGGAATGGGGAGTGCTCGACATGGATCCAGGCTTTGCTGGGCAGTGGAGGGATAGAATGAGAGGGTCCGAATATAGACAGTGGTGCTGGTAACACATCGTGAAGGCCTGAATGTTCCCAAACTGCATCAATTAAAGTAAAATTTATTAACAAAAACTTAACCCAAAAAAATACATAAAGCCATAACAAAAATAAAACATCACAGGCCAGGTACACAGGAACCAGAGGCAAATTAGCTCAGGGGAAGGGCCCTCAGCCTGCCCTGGGTGGGTAGTGTGTTGATGGCATCCACGGGAAGCAGACAGGGATGGAGGCTGCAGAGCCAACCGCTCCCCCGGACGAGGGGCATCCGGGAAGGGTTTAGGGTCTCTGTCCCCGGCGGGGGCCGGTTCTCCCTGCAGACCTGGGTCAGTCATGGTGGGCATCTGGTTGTTGGCCAGGAGCCATTGCAGGCTCTCCCTGCAGAGGTGGTGACGCATCCCATGACTCGGGTTCTCCTGCCAAAGCCAGAGCAGGTGCAGGTGCAGGTGTAGGTGCAGGTGGATGTTCTGGCTGAGGGAGTGGGACATCGGTGCCTGTGGCTGGGGGTCCTGCAGGCACACAGGACCCATATGCCCAGTGGGCTGGCCGGTACCCAGCTGGCCCGGTGTCTTGGAGAAGGGAAGTCTCGGGTCTCCATCTCACCTCCGTGGATCCCTGGGTCCGGCGCCCGTGGCCACCACTGCTGGAGGGACAGCATGTAGAAGTGGAGTCTGGATGTAATGAGAGGCCAGAGCTAGAGTTGTGTGAAAAGAGAAGGTTACCCATCACCAGCATTTTGATATGTGTATACGGGGAAAGAAATCTTCCCAGAGAATCCCAAAGAATACCCAGCTTAGGATGCACTTGGACTGCAGTGGGAAAGTTGGGTGGTGTGAGGCCAGCCTTTGTTCCAGGCCCAGACCCAGCTCTGTGGGACTCCTCCCTGTGTAGCTCAGCACCCCCTCTGCACACACTCATATGCACAGCCCCAGCCTCCTCACCTCTGGGCTCTGCCGTGCCGGGCTCCAGGTCCTCCTGCTGCCTCAGAGGCAGGGCTTCTCGGGGCTGCGGGTCAGAGCCGGGTGTGCTGAGCTCCGTGGCAGCCTGAGACTGGGCCCTGCCGTGTGTCCTGGGTGGTTTCTGTGGAGCAGGCCTTCCCCGCTTCCTCTTCGTTCCCAGCTGGGCTGAGCCCTCCACGGGCACGCTCACCTGGAGCCTGCCCTGGGCCTCACGGGCAGGGGGGTGGTGGTCCGACCCCTCCCTCGGGGAGGTGGATGGGGTGCCCCCCTCATCGGCCACATCCACGGGCACACTCTGAAAGGACACTGACCGTCAGCCAGCCCTGCTTGGAGTTGACTGAGCTGGCCCTGAGCAGTATGGCAGCTGCTTCTGCCCACCACAACTTCTGCTGCCAGCAGAAACGTGTGTCTGCTCGGGTACCATCCCTGGACCATGGAGACCCCCTTGAGGCCGTGGGGTCTTCCTGGGCAGCTGGTGCTGCCTGGACTCTCCCCATCCCACCCAGCCTGCTCTCCCCTGGGGTGTGGACACTGCCAGCCACCCAGCCCACAGACTTCTAACCCACATCCGCGTGGGCTTGCTAGAGGCAGACATACCCCCAAGAAGGCCTCTTCCACACACACAGGGAAACGACTCGGGGTTACCCGGGGGGAACGGGAGAGGGGACCTGGTCCGGCCCGGGGCTCCCGTGTTACCTTCCTGTTCCTTCGGGCAAAGGGCTACAGGCCTATCCGGGGGTTCCTCAACCAGCATCAACCACGTTCACATACGTTCAGCCGCTGAGCTCTGCCGAGGCCCCGGCCTCTGGGAAGGGGCAAACAGCAAAACATCTCGAGAGCCTGCCAACTGGCTGGCTGTGGGATCCTCTCTGCTGTGAAGCCTGGAGACTCGGGTTCCGGGTTCTGTTGGGCTCTGTTGCCAGGAAGTGATGTCATTTCCTGGGGTCGTCGCCGAGGTCCCTTGCACAGAGCTCCCCAAGCGAACCTCTGGGTTTCTGTCTGTTCACCGACCCCCTTAGGCCATGTACAGGCACAGTGACACCCACACCGCCCACCCCACGGCTTTGGCAGGCCTGGGTGCAGCCAGGGCCTCAGCTCCGAGGACACAGCTCTTTCAGACAGGCTCCTCCTTCTCATCTGTGATGTGGCCCTGGACAAGCCATATGCCCCTCAGGGTTTCCCCAGTCTCTCCATCTGCAGAGTGGGGGGGTCAATGTCCCATCTCCTGCCTAGGTCTGTCAGCCTACAACACCTACCTGCCTTTCTACCTGGGGCTGGTATGACATGGAGCTTGTGCACTGGGACTTCCCAAAGGCAGGAATCAATCCAGCACTGACCTAGCACAGAATGGGGCAGAAACAGACCTGGATAGGCTCTGGGACCTAAGAAGAGGCACTCCCCTTCCTTCCTGTTTTGGGACCCCACTCATCACCACCACAGCCCGCCTCCCCCGCCACCCCTCACCACCCCCCAATGGAGGACTGAAAGGAAGACTCCAAGGTCACTTTCTCTTCTTTCAAAGAGGACCCATGTCTCTGGTCCTCCTTTTCCATTGAGATTCTGCTGGAAGTGCCCCATCTCGGCTTCTGTGGGTGGCTGAGCCTATCATGGCTCCCTGCCTTCTTCCCTTTCACTCTCATAACCTGGGGTCAGTTTCCCCCTTCTGGGGTGGATGGGCACTGTCATTGCTTCTAACTTCCAGATAGATTTCGGAAAAGGTCTGTAAAATCTACTCATTTCCTCTCTTTGGTTCAGTGTCTCCCTCTAGACACGTCTTTCTTATCCTTTGGAAATTCAGTCTCTGTCTTCCTTTTCCTCTTTCTCTCTGTCTCTCCTGTGGATGGATGGATGCCTCTGAATGCACATGTGTATTGTGAGCTTAGGGTTAGCTTTTAGGGACAGGTGAGAGTGAGATAAAGGGTTTAGGCTGGAGTTGGTGTTGGGGAATGGGACTAGGGTGGTGTGTTTTTTCTTGGAGACTTGAGTGCAGTTTGTTCTTCGTCTATTTTACCTATGACTCGCTTATCAGATACATCCCTTGCAAGTCGTCTCCTATGTCCAGTTGACGATCTTTTTGATTTGTGAAAGCTTGATTCCCTGGTGGCTCAGATGGTAAAGCGTCTGCCTGCAATGTGGGGCCATGGCTTGATCCCCGGGACAGGAAGCTCCCTGGAGAAGGAAATGGCAACCCACTCCAGTACTCTTGCCTAGGAAATCCCATGGATGGAGGAGCCCGGTGGGCTCTAGTCCATGCAGTCACAAAGAGTGGGACATGACTGAGCGACTTCACTTTACTTGTGGTTGGCACAGTCAGGTTTGTATTTTCAACAGCACTAAAGATTTTGTGCAGGTGCAAGAGGGCCGAGAATAGCTACTCCACATTCAAGGTCAGGAGGGGTGGCCCTGATGAGATACCCCTGGTCTAAGGTAAGGAGCAGTGGCTGCGGTTTGCTGGAGCAGCCGTGAATATCTTACCCCATGATCAAGGAAAGAGAAATCCGAGTATGACAGTCAGTGTTGTTAGATGACATCAGAGGCAGACACACTGAGACCATAACAACAGACAATGAGCCAGTCTGACCACGTGGACCACAGCCTTGTCTCACTCAGTGAAGCTAGGCCATACCGTGAGAGGCCACCCAAGGTGGATGGGTCATGATGGACAGGTCTGACAGAACATGGTCCACTGGAGAAGGGAATGGCAAACCACTTCAGTAGTCTTGCCTTGAGAACCCCATGAACAGTATGAAAAGGCAAAATGATAGGATACTGAGAGAGGAACTCCCAGGTCGCTAAGTGCCCAGTATGCTACTGGAGGTCAGTGGAGAAATAACTCCAGAAAGACTGAAGGGATGGAGCCAGAGCAAAAGCAATACCCAGTTGTGGATGTGATGGTGAAACAAGCCAAGTCCGATTCTGTAAAGAGCAACATTGCCTAGGAACCTGGAATGTTAGGTCCATGAATCAAGGCAACTTGGAAGTTGTCAAACAGGAGATGGGAAGAGTGAACAAAGACATTCTAGGAATCAGCGAACTAAGATGTACTGCAATGGGTGAATTTAACTCAGATGATCGTTGTATCTGCTACTTGGGCAGGAATCCCTTAGAAGAATTGGAGTAGCCATCAATGTAAACAAAATTGTCTCAAGTTCCGTACTTGGATGCCATCTCAAAAATGACAGAATGATATCTTCGTTTCCAAGGTAAACCATTCAATAGCATGGTAATCGAAGCCCATGCCCCACGCACTCACATTGAAGAAGTTGATGTTGAATGGTATTATGAAGACTTTCAAGACCTCTTACAACTAACACCTCAAAAAGGTGTCCTTTTCATTCTCGGGGACTGGAATGCAAAAGTAGGAAGTCAAAAAACACCCTGAGAAACAGGCCAATTTTGCCTCAGATTACGGAATGAAGCAGGGCAAATAATAGTGTTTTGCCAAAAGAACGCCCTGGTCATAGCAAACACCCTCTTCCAACAACACAAGAGAAGACTCTACACGTGGATATCACCAGATGTTCAACACTGAAATGAGACTGATTATGCTCTTTGCAGCCAAAGATGGAGAAGCTCTATACTGTCAGCAAAAAAAAGATGAGGAGCTGACTGTGGCTCAAATCATGAGCTCCTTATTGCCAAATATAGACTTAAATTGAAGAAAGTAGGGAAAACCTCTAGATCTTTCAGGTATGACCTAAATCAAATCCCTGATGATTATACAAGGGATGTGAGAAATAGATTGAAGGGACTAGATCTGATAGAGTGCCTGATGATCTGTGGACGGAGGTTCCTGACATTGTACAGGAACAGGGATCAAGAACATCCCCAACAAAAAGAAATGTCGAAAAGCAAAATGGCTGTATGAGGAGGCCTCACAAATAGATGTGAGGAGAAGAGAAGGGAAAAAAATAGGAGAAATGAGAAGATATAAGTATCTGAACGCATAGTTCCACAGAAGAGCAAGGAGAGATAAGAAATCCTTCAGGAGCAATCAATGCAAAGAAATATAGGAAAACAACAGAGTGGGAAAGACTAGAGATCTCTTCAAGAAAATCAGAGATCCCAAGGAATCATTTCACGCAAAGATGGTCTCGATAAAGACAGAAATGGTATGGAACTAAGAGAAGCAGATGATATTAAGAAGAAGTGGCAAGAATTCACAGAAGAACTGTACCAGAAAGATCTTCACGACCCAGATAATGACGATGGTGTGATCAGTCACCTCGGATCAGACATCCTGGAATGTGAAGTCAAGTGGGCCTTAGCATCACTACAAAGAAACTAACTAGTGGAGTTGATGGAATTCCAGTGGAGCTATTTCAAATCCTGAAAGATGATGCTGTGAAAGTGCTGCACTCAATATGCCAGCACATTAGGAAAACTCAGCAGTGGCCACAGGACTGGAAAAAGTCATTTTTCATTTCAATCCCAAAGAAAGACAATGCCAAAGAATGCTTAAACTACCACTCAATTGCACTCATCTCACACGCTAGTAAAGTAGTGCTCAAAATTCTCCAAGTCAGGCTTCAGCAATACGTGAACCGTGAACTTCCAAATGTTCAAGCTGGTTTTAGAAAAGGTAGAGCAACCAGAGATCAAACTGCCAACATCTGCTGGATCATTGAAAAAGAAAGAGAGTTCCAGAAAACATCTATTTCTTCTTTATTGAAAATGCCAAAGTCTTTGACTGTGTGGATCACAGTAAACTGTTGGAAAAGTTTCAAAAGATCGGGATACTAGACCCACTGACCTGTCTCTTGAGAAACCTACATGCAGGTCAGGAAGCAACAGTTAGCACTGGACATGGAAGAACGGAATGGTTCCAAACACGGAAAGGAGTACGTCAAGGCTGTATATTGTCCCCCTGCTTATTGACCTTATGTGCAGTGTACATCATGAGAAAGGCTGGGCTGGAAGAAGCAAAAGCTGGAATCAAGATTGCCAGGGGA